>CM062294.1:458811009-459411009 GCA_031216915.1 Pictodentalium vernedei | reverse complement strand
TGTGTTTGTGGCAATCAGTCTCTATTTCGAAATGGTAGCTACCGCTGATTAAATGGGAAGTCAACAAACACACTGGATCTCGTGAACTCAGTTTCTTCAGTCGTTTATTCAATTAAAGTTCAAACAAGCCCTCGGAGCTAGAACTGCAATGACATCGTTATGTATTACACAAGTCGGACGTCAACGTCTATACCAGCACACCAGGACTTCTAGGGTTCCAATATGTCAACACAAAATAACCTAACAGCGACGTGACTTGACTGCTTAACAAAGTTTTATCTAGGCTTCTTCACTCAAAACCCATGCCAGTGTTCGACCTTTTCTCTGTCAGATGGAAGATCAGAAAGCGACTGCTTTTCGCACGGCCTGCTAGTAGATTATATTATTTATCAGCCAGCCTGTCTAAGAGATGCGTTATTTAGATAAGATAGAATCTTGTAACCAGAGTAAGATCTCAAATAAACAACAAATAGTTTACTCAAACCCCCTCCCGTAATGTTCAATTGTCTAAAACTTGCGGTGGGTCTAGCACATTATCTGACAGTACAACTTAACCTCCCCAGACCCCCAGCAGTCAGCGAGTGAAAGCTGGTTAGAGGTTCGACCTCCAACCATTTACCGGTTATCGGATGTCCTTCAGGTGTGTTTGCAGGCTGCTCTAAATGTTAAGTATCTTTCGTGTTCAGGAGATTAACGGCATCTGATAATCAGTTTTATCATATGCCTCGTCCGTTTTGTTCACTTTAAAACATTTAATATATTGTTTTCATATTAATCAGTGATAAATAAAGCCTTCCGTCAATTTCATTGGTCAATTTCAAAACTAGATAATGTGATTGGCTGAACAAAATACAACTGGGCCACTTTTTCATAATTTGCATAATTAGAGTTGGAAGCTTTCATTGGTCAATTTCAAAACTGGACAATTTGATTGGCTAAACAAAATACAACTGGGTCACATTTGCATAATTTCAGTAGGGAGAATTTACGTTATCTGTCCCATTTAGAGTGGGTTATATTGTATTAATCTTTTACCTAACGTAACGGCAAAATCGTCTCGCGCAATTCAAGAAAAACGCCATTCATTTTTTTATACTTTCACTTTTTGCTTCCAAAACATAGGTTATGACCCCTCATTGGAACTAGCGTGTCGCGCTCGTTCCAATGAGGGGTCATAACCTATGTTTTGGAAGCAAAAAATGAAAAAAAATTAGTTATACGAGGATGTTTTGATTAAGTGCCGTCTGCAACTCAAGTTGGGTGATGGGTTAAAAAGTCATACTAAGTGGCTAATTTGTGCGTGTATGTGTCATATGATAAATAGAATATGAAATGAAAGTTTTTCTCATATAATATTTATGAAACTCGTCCGAATTTTCCGTTTGGGTGAGCCTCTGGCTCGCCCAAACGGAAAATTCTTAGACTCGTTTCATAAATATTATATGAGAAAAGCACTCATTCCATATCCTCTATTCATAGAAGTGACACAACTGAAAAACTACCTACATGATCAATTTATAGAAATGTTTTACTTTTACTTCAAATCACAGAATGTTATCTCGTAGTGTTCCTTATCTTTCGACATTTTTCAACCACACTGCATTAATTTTCATCAATTTAATGTGTATTTTAAACTGTAAATTCCAAGGTTTAATTCTCAATTAATTCTCTCGATTTACACTTATTCTCTTCACTACAATTTGCTGAGTAAAGTTTATATTCCTTCGCCCCCCCCCCCCCCCGCTCCCTTTCTACTCCATGGGAGGGCTTGTGCCCCATGGGCGGCTTGTGCCTCCCCAACAATCCCGAGTCTTAGGACTCGTTAACCCTCTTGTAGGCTGCATTTCGCTACAAGTGCACCCGTTGCTTCAAACAAAATAAAAACACAGAACAAATTCCTTTTTTACTTTAAACTTGAAGTTAAAAGTGTACCACAGTAATGGTTCAGTACTAGTCAAAATAAGTTGTAAAATACCCACTGTAAACTATGCATCCTTTTTGTACACATATAATACACAAATCTGACATCATTTTCTGGAAGGCTTTCAGTGAGAACTTTCCATAAAATGATGTCAGCTTGTGATGTTATCAATTTTGAGGCTGAAGGATACTTAGTTCGTAGTGCTTATGCCACAACTTATTTTGATTTCTACTGTAGTTTGTATTTGTTAAGGAATTTCCTCTGCTAGTTCTGTAACACAAAATACGATTTGTTATTTTTTTATTTTTCTGTAAATTAATTATGATTCTAAAGAACTACTTGTTCATGTATCATCACATACATGCTGTGCATTTTTTAAAACATTGTTCATTATATCAACAATATCGATTGTGTTCATTATAATGCAAAACAAAATTCTTCCAGCAAAGGAAGGGAACTAACTCACATGCACTGTTCACGCCGGTGATTTCTACGAGAATGACGTGAGTGTTTTCTCTTACACTTCTTCAACTGATTAATTTCCCATCACTGGATGAACAACGCGTCGCTTTTGAGTATCGTAACAGTCTTTTTAACATACGTACCTCGAAACAATGTGACTCCCCACTTCGTTTGTCTCTTAGTTTCTTCACTCGCAGCACCTTCTTCAATTTGAAAAATGTCTTCGGTTTGGACCACTTGCACTTGAAGTTGATGTTGATCTTTTAACATCGCTACCAGAACGGTTAGAAATATTTGGCTTTGAGCGATTAAAATTATAACTGTCACTTGTGGAAAACAAGTCAGGATTTTTGTTTTCTGTTTCGCACATAGCGTCCATAAATTCTTAAGGGCCTCTATAAGTAATGAAATTTTGTTAATTTTGAAAATTCTCACCTCTCATATTCCTTAAATTCAGATTAAAAATACACAAATTATACATCAAAATGAAGGTTGGGATGTGTAGGACACGAAACACATGTGTAAACAACTCATAGAGTCGACTGTAGGCACCACTGGTTCCTGGAAGTCTGCTGCCGCATTCGCACCAGAACTGATAATTTTATAATATTTCATGAAAACAACTTGTGGCCAAATGTGCTTTACATATCCAAGAACAAAGCTAGGAGATCAAAATTTTTCAAAACATGGCGACAGAGCTGCATGGGGGTAAATTCCAAAGCCTTTGCTTTTGTTTACGTATGAGTATACTTTCGATTTCCGGTCGACGTCATCGGACGGAAAAAGCATGTAAAAACAACGCTGTCTAAAATCAAATAATGAAAAAGATCGCCTTTATACAGTATACTGTTATTAGATAGAGATTACACAGTTACATATTCAATGCAAGGTATCATTATACCTGCTGAAATTTCTTAGAATTACGATTTTGTTTTTCGATGGAAATTCGTGGTAACGAGTGATTTGCGCATGTCTGTCGAGCATGGAAACCATCTTCAATAAAAAATGAAGACAGTGTTGTCCTTTTCTAAAAAGTCCTATCGCTGTATTCGAAAGTGTTTTGAATGCTTAGCTTTGTTCTTGGATATATGAAGCACATTTGGCCACAAGTTGTTCTGATGAAATATTATTTTATTATCAGTTCTGGTGCGAATACGGCAGCAGACTTCCAGGAACCAGTGGTGCCTACAGTCGACTCTATGAGTTGATTACACATGTGTTGCGTGTTCTATACATCCCAACCTTCATTTTGATGTATAATTTGTGTATATTTAATCTGAATTTAAGGCATATGAGAGGTGAGAATTTCAAAATAAACAAAATTTCATTACTTATATAGGCCCTTCAGCTTCCGAAAAAAATGCTCTTTGTTCCGCTAACAAGTTCCACACGGTTAAGCTTGTCGGGATCAGTTTTTTTCAGTATTTTCAACATCTTTCATTCCATTACTCATCAGTCTCTCCCAAACCTCTTCTGCATTAATATTAAAATTTCCACCTTCATTCATATTAATTACAGCTAATTACAAGACAGGTAGAAAAGGGGTTATTTTACAAAAAGTCAGAGCGTCCGCAGCGTTTATTTACCTTGGATACGGTAGTCAAGGACTCCAAATGGAGCTAAAATTGAACGAGTGCAAATGCATCTTACCTGAAATTTTCGACAACACAAAATTTCCGACATGTTTACGCCGATTATAATGTCGAAACATTTATTTATTAACAGATCAAACTTCGAAATTAAAAGTAAGTATATTAGAATATTGTTTTAATACAATTCTGGAAACCGTCCCCGTAATATCCAAAACCGAGAAGGTAAATTATTCATTGTAAGTTATTCAAAACTAGTTTTTTTAACGAATATAAATGATCTAATTTGTTCACACACTATTGCTAATGTACAGTTAAAACTAGAAATCCTCTCATGAAATGCGCACAAATAGCATGTCGATCTGCGCGTTAATCTACGCGTTATGACCATAGTAAGGCTATCAAATTCTGAATGCAAGGCCTGTGCAGAAGCACTGTTTCAGCCAATGGACCCCCGGGTAACCCGGAGGTCCATTGGCAGAAAACATTGCCTGTGTTTGTTATGAGTAACCGGGAGAACCTGCCGTGTTTTGGATGCCATTCGATATGGCAATTGCGCGCATTTCCAACACGCAACTAAGCCTAGATAAGTTCACAGTTCGTGACAGGACTTCTAGTTTTAACTGTATATTCACACATCAATGGGTTTTTTTATTTTACTGATATTAACTTAGTGTGCTTTAGGGAAGCACATTATGTTTTCATGTCTCGCTGTGCTTGTCTTCCAATGACGCTGCACATTCAAGATCACTCGCTGTCTGATTTGCCAGAAAACGAATACTGTTCCCAACTTTCTTCATCTTCCAGTTGAGTTGTGTTTTAAATTTCATTGCGGCGGCATACATTATATGGAACTTGTGGCCCTTCGAACCGCCTTGCAGACATAACGTCCATTCTCAATGATCCATCCATTATCCCCGAATGAACAAGTTTACGAATATGAAGTAATCGCCTTTGACGAGATTTGCCCGTTTTACTTTTTATAACTTTTCAGGCCTGCATGGAGGAAGGTTTCTCTAGTCACTTCCCCTTATCCCACCCACAGGCTTTGATTGGTTCTTTGGGCATAATGTTCCTGAAAAAGCACGTGCCGGTCGACATTCACTGAAGATGTATTTCTTTTACCATACACGAAAAACGCACTTCTCCACGTGTGCTAACTCATCTGACACCTGTGCAATGTCAGGAAAACGCTCTGATCTGGCAAATGCTATGAGAAAGGTTTTATCTTTCTTCGCGGTCCCAAATGGATCAATTATGCACTTGCAAAAGGGAGTGGTTGTGTAATCGCATCCTGTGAAGGCATGAAATCTACGCGTCGTATTACACAACGCTGTTATGTTCAATATCATTCGATAGATGCGATTTTAGGGGTTGTATACAAAGTGAAGGGTCTTAATTTACGAATCTTATATGACATGGCCATTGCCAAACCAGCGTTACAAATTCAGTCAGAAGAATCATTCACGTATATACTATAATGCATTTGTTTGCTTTGGTACATTTCATATACAAATGGCATACTTTGCAGGGATGGGGTACCTCTTACCTGAAGCTTTCAAGTGACCGAGATCCCCAGTCTCACATGTAACTTCTGGGAAGCTGGAAGATGTCTGATTTGGCATCTCACACACATGTGTGAATCGAACATGGATGGTAAAATTACCGTTAGGTTCTCTGATGCCGATGTTTCTAATCTTGCTCTCACACGTGACATATCTTGTCGGCACATGTGTGATTGGATGCTGATTTTTGGTCCAGTAATTCTAGAAGATATACTGATGTATCTACGGTGTCATAGACCAGAGTTGTTTGTGCTATGTGTAGGCTTCATTCATTCATATGACGTGATTACTTTCTTTCGCAAGTGCAGGATTGACCAACCATATCATATGCTTGCTCCTTTCTTTCCTACACGTAATATTATGCAGTGGTGTTTGGGAGGAAAGCGGACAGAGAATTCCGACCGGACTGCGATACAATCGCAGTCCGATCGAAATTACCTGTCATATTTTGTGACTGAAGTACTATACATGATGAAAAACGGTGTTTAACCATGTATGGAACTAACATTCAGACGGGTGGATAAGGCTGGCAAGGAGGCTAATGGAGAATTACTGTATTAAGACTGAAGATCTAGAAGGGGACTGGAGCAGGGGAGTAGCTTTATAAGGGAAAGGGTATTCGAGGATTGTAAAAGAAACAGGAGATCTGTAATTAGGACCAAGAGGTCTTTAGACGGGTTATACATGTATAAATAAGATGCGCCAGCTTTTGAGGAGTACGTGGATGTATCGTTTAGGGCGTCACTGTTGTTGAAATTGAGATCTAAGTCACTGGGGTTGAGGGGGAGAATCTTGAACATTTCATTTTATAATGCTCCAAATATTTGCATAGTAAAACAAGACTCCTTGGAAAACTAATGAAAAAATGGGATGGAGATATGAAGGGTAATTGGGTGAGGATTGACATGAGGAAAAGGGTCAGTTGTATTGTTGGGGAGATCGAGAAAACGTCTATGGGGGAATTATGAAATAGTTTTTGACTGAATGATGGGAGATCTGGAAGGAGAGTGAGGGGGGGGGGGAATGCCCCGGCTGGGCACTGGGTTAATGTAGCCCCCCCCCCCCCCCCCCTCGTTAGAGGAACGTGACAAATCAGCGAAAGACTGAAGAATTATTATAATTATTATTACATATGAAAACGAACCTTTTCGTGCACATGTCTACTCTTGTGCTATATAATTATAACGGGCAGTTTCATGCAAACGATATATTAAACAGAAGGGTATTTGTGCGTAATGAAAATTGTGGTTTCAAAATTGTGGTCAAAGGGTCAACTGTTTTTACTTTTTTACATGATGGTGGCTTTCAGAGAAATGTTTTACGAACAATTGTTTTCAAAGGACAAGTATTTCCGACAGACAGCTTTGACTTCGTGCCTGATAGTTTTTAAAACACATTCTGAAGTTTGGAAATAAATATTGTGTAAACTAAAATATTCAAATTCTTCACGTTTAATGGAATTGTAGTTGTGGGTCATGTAATTTATGAAAATTAGTCCTAACAGTCAGCATCAGGCCGTTAGCTGACTTCAAGATTTGAATTGTCAACTATCAAATGACTTTATGGACCTGTCTGATTTATATTTGTAGGAACCGACACATCATTTGGACTGAACTATTGGAGGCCGCTTATTTCTCTACTCCAAAGTCATGGTTGCCATGATCAGGATCACAAACACGTTCCGCCGTCAGTGTGTTGCTGGTATATTTTGGATAACCGCATCTACAGGTAATATATTTTTGAACAACTTCATTAACAGTGTCGGTCTTAACTAATTTGTGTCTTAAACATCTGTCTCGCCCAATTTGGTGTCAGTACTTTTCGGGATATTTGCATTGCAATGGGAGTATAAGGTTACAGTTTGGAAAAGAAATAACAATAGATAATAAGAAGGTTGTGTGGTATTTAACAAATCATCCAATTCAAACTGTGGTCGGATTTTCTCCTTCTATTGATTTTTTTGGTACAGAAACGCAAAATGACTGCAAGACAGACATTGGGCAGTCCATTGCAATAATATAGGTTATTATAATGAATTGACTGTAACATGGTCTGAGGTTTGCGACTGGGAGATTATTTTCAAACAAGACGCGAAGCGTCGAGGTTGAACGTATGCTCCGAGCAGCAAACCCCCGACCATGTAACCGTCAATTCACCCCAATAACGTATATGGTCAAATAACACCCTATCCATAGACAAAGACCTACATCGTTAAATGGACAAGGAAACTTTCAACTATCACAAGTTTAGTAAATAAACCGTTCGTGTACCGAACAACGTCACTGGACATCAGATAAAGGTGGAAGTAACGCATCTCAGTTGAAATCGTGAAACGATTTGTATTTTAAACAACACTACATTTGGAACACCGTCTGATGTACGTGTGAAAAATCTACAAAAATGAAGCGGTTTTTCTGGTCACTCCGTTGACAGATTAAATGCCAAAATGCGCAGTCTCATTTCAAATATTTCGCGTGGTGACGTAAGACGGTAACATAATTGGGATACTTGTTCTGTAAACATAGAAGGAACTTAGCTAGCTCTCGTCCAAACAGAGGCCGGGGATTTTAGTCTATTGGAACATTGTTTAAACATATGTGTTTATACTTGTGTGTTTGAAAATTTTGTGTTTGGAAATTTACACTAGTTTGAAACGTGATACACCCTTGTGTCGGAAAAGGTTGATGAGTGCATTAGTTTTCAACCAGTGTAAACATTCATACTAAAAGACGAAGAAGTTGTTACATGCAGAGTGTTTATGCTGTGTGTCAATCGTCCAACTTGTTCTAAACATTCGGTTGACACCAGAAATACAACAGTTGGCGCCAAACTTTGGCACCCTAAATATACTTTTGATTGGTCTCAAAGGCTTTATGAATTCGGATTTCAGTCCGAGACACGCCTGTCAAGTTATCAAAAAATAACAGGTAGAATCATGAAAAAAAACAGTTTATCATGACAGGGTGGATAGATCATGTGAGGGAGTTAATGGAGAACTATTCGATGGATATTTCAGACTTAGAAGTGGGCACAGCCCAGGGTAAAAAAAAAATCGTCAGAGAAAGACTCATGGCGGATTCTAACATTAATTCGCGAGAGGAAGTCAACGCAAAGAGATCGTTGGGTGGCCAGCGACATAAAGAGAAACCGGGCTTTGAAGAATACCTTGATGACACGTTTGGGGATCACTGTTGTTCAAGATGAGATCGCGATACGTGGAGCTGAAGGGAAAGATTGGGACAAACATTGAAAAGGAATGCCAAATGTCTAATCTAGGCGTAGTGGAGACCCTCGAACACTTTCTATTAGAATATCCAAAATGCCAGTCTAACAGAATAAGATTCACCTGTAGTATGAAGGGGAAGTGGGATTGAAGAAGACAGGACAGGAAAAGGAGAGAGTTGGTATACTTATAGGAGGGACTGTGAAGGATGGTGTTCGGGATGACATTAAGCAGTTCGTCTCAGAGTGCTGGGAGGAGAGGCATTTGGAAACACATGGCTAATCAAGGCCTTCTCACATTAGAACCGCGACAAATCAGCGGCTGGCCAAAGTGTTATTATTATTATTAATTTAATCTGATTCTTATCAAAACATTTCTTTGTTACTTAATATTCTATATCTTGCTCCATTTGTTTCATACTCCTTTTGGAAAATAATAAATCATTCGTCACTAGTTCATCTGGAGTGTATAAACAGTGAGTAAATAATAACCATGAAATTACTTTTTAAACGTTAAATAGATTTTTTCTGTATTATTTATTTATTTATTTATTTATTTATTTATTTATTTTTTATCTATATTTTTATTTATCATCTGCGTTTTTTTAAACTAAACTATACCATTAAAAATAGTGGGGGTATTTGATAAAAGTGAGATATATGAAGAAATATATTTATATTTTCATCAAAAAGACAGTTGAGGCATTGCACTGTGACATCTGGTGAATGATTTCAGCGACAGTTGGGTGTCTGGCAAGCATACAGTCCACGCACTGAACTGTAGAAGACATGGACGGTCAGTCAGAGAATTTACCACATTCAGTCCAAGACCTCAATACCTTGTAAATCCTCCTCGGTTCGCGACGTGGCATACTCCTTATCAAACGTCCAATATCAGCTTGACTGATGTTATTCCATTCTTCCTGCTGTTCAATGGCGAGTTCCTGGACATTGCTAGGGGCTGTTGGCGTTGTCGTATTCGCCTGCCAAGCATATCCCAGACGGGCTCGATTGGTGAAAGGTCTGGACTTAGTGCTGGCCAAGGCAGTGTAGTGACGTTCTGCTCCCGGAGGAACTCTGTAGCGACACGGGCTATGTGTGCTCTCGCATTGCCATCTTGGAAAATGAATCGACGGCCGTGACGTCGCGCATAAGGCACCACATGAGCTGCTAACATGTTGTCACGGTAGTACTGTCCTGTGATACACTCTTGGATGATATGTTATTCTGTTCTGCTTGTCATAGTTATGCCTCCTTACACCATAACCGATCCGCCACCAAAAGATCGTGCTGTCTAACGGTTACGTCATGGTATTGTTCGCTCCGCCGCCATAACACTCTGTTTCGCCTGTCGTGGAAGTCGAGAGTGAATCTCGATTCGTCGGAAAACATGACGTTGCTCAACCAACGATTGTCCCAGCGCTGTTGTGCTTCACACCATTTACGCATTGCTGCAATGTGATGTTCAGTCAAACGTGGAATTATTCGAGGTCGTCGAGCGTACAAATTCCAGCTGTGTAGGCTATGTCGGATAGTCAGACCATTGACTCGCACATCTGTCGCTCGGTGCAGCTACTGTCCAATTTCCGAGGCACTTTGATGGCGGTTACGTAATACTGTGGTTCGGATGAAACGATACTGGTTAGCAGTTGTCACCTTTGGACGACCTGACCGACGTCTGTCATCAACATTGCCTGTCTGACGGTGGCGTGATCACAACCTGCTAATCACCGATTGAGTAACGTTGAGAATTTGAGCCATTGCAGTCTGTCTGTTGCCAGCTTCCGGCGGCTCGCAAACGTTAGTCACGTGTCAGCCTTCGCATACCTCAAAAGTTACGTTTCGATCAGAAACTTTTGAGAACGAGTTTATACCAAGAAGAGAACGATGAGACCTCCGAAAAGGCCCGTCCAGTACAAAGGAAAATTTCAAAACGTACCCCACGGACATTAACGGGGAGATCGTGCGAAAAACCTGCACGACGTTTTCGTGGGCCGGTGACATTCATTTTCCACACTAAACTTGGTAACAAATTGATGTGTCCAATCACGCGCATCCAATGCCATATTCCGAAAATATCAACATCAGTTTGGATATCCCCTACTTTTTATTAGTATACTTGAAAGAGCCAGGTAATGCTAAATTAAATAGAGAGTAATCGTTTGACTGGACGTGTTATGTGATTTAATTCATGAGTGGTGAGGGAAGTTGTATAAACAAACACAAGTGCGCGAATGCGCACGAGTGTTTTACAATATAGTCCCTCGCCTCGAATGAATTATGCTACGTAACCAGTCCAGTCAAGCGATTACTCTGTTTATTACTTTTCATTATTAACGATAATTATATTATTTAACCCTTTACCTAACTTAACGGCCAGCGCTATTCTCAAAAGTAGCCAATTAGTTTTTATTATTTTTCATTTTTTTTTGTCTCTAAAACATAGGTTATGACCCCTCATTGGAACGGCTCGTCGAGCTCGTTCCAATGAGGGGTCATAACCTATGTTTTTGAGACAAAAAATAAAAATAATAGCTATTCAAGATTTTTTTTTTTGTAAGTGCCATCTGCTTTTCATATTAGGTAAAGGGTTAAAAAACAAACAAAAAAACAATGAAGTCCCCATTACATCCACGGCAAAGCGTCTTCATTTGCGCGCACGGATACATGACATAACTGTTGATTGCATAAGTCACTTGTGAAGTTGTTGTTTATAATCAAACCGGGAAATCCCAGTAAATCACACTTTGGAAAGTAATAAAATATTGTACTTTGAATGGAATAAGACGACTTGTAGCACTCAAAGATCAATACATGGTTATTTTGTTCTCATTTATCATATGGCACAAATATGGATATAGATAACTCCTCAAAAATGTTTCAAGCACCAAAATTGTGATTAACAGAACACAGTTTTTTGAGGCAAAAACTGGAATTGGAATCTACGCATATATCTCCATTTGCAACACTCGGCACTCATATATTTTATTACATATATTTCTGAAAACAAGTTTATGTTATATCCTAATGAACAATTTGGTATATGTACTTTGTTAATTCAGTTGTCATCTTTGGTGCAAATATCCAAGCAACAGAGTAAAATAGAATGCGTTGCCATCAGTCAGTTCACATACAGTGAAATAGATTGTAGCTTTATTTCAAAGAAAGAATTGGTTGGCAGATGCCATTTGTGAGTAAAATGCCTGAAAACGGTGAATAATTTGAAGGCATTCGAAGCTACTCCTATAGCGTGACACACCACTCCCATTAACCGGACGCCAGAGTGGGTCCCCCTGCAAAATGTGTCTAAAGCATTCTATTTGAGTTCCTGGGGAAACTCTTTGCGCTGATTCCAAATCCGATTGATACCACCAAGCCTGGAAATAAGCAATCTGTCATTTGTAGAATGAGGCTCCCAGAGGGTGAATTTAATTATGCTATCCCACATGGTGGGTTAATTTGTCATCTGGATACCTCTTTCTGTTAAGACTTGAGACCTTATTTCAGATTGAGGTTCACAGAGGGTAAATTTAGTGATGCCACCTTGGCGTGCAGGGTAGCATCACCAAATTCACCCGCTGGGGACCTCAGTTTGCAGATGATCGTCTGTTTTTTTTTCAGGCTTGGAAACCACCTTGTATGTAACCCTTGGACTAATTGCGATACGTAACCTTTTTCAGACCTACCAAATATTCTTTTAGTAAACTTTGGCACTTTGGCCTTACATTTACGTTATATTGGTTGACGAGGCACTAAATGTGCATTTATCGCTGGCTGTAGTTTGTTTTGGTACTCAGTGAGGATAAATTGTGGAAATGTGGTGAATTTTGGCCAAAAAATAACTAAATGTTAGGATTTTAGAATTTGACAAGATTAAAACACAGCATTAGGGCGTGTGAAGAATTTTATGATCGTTTCTTTGATACCTTTAACGCTTTACCAAACCCGAAACGCAGACGACACTTGCAAACAAAATTCTTGAATAACTAAATAGCTTAATTTCTGTCGTCAAAAACATAGCTTATGACCCCTCTCAATGGAACGAGTTCGTCCCACTGAGGGTTCATAAGCTATGTTTGTGATACAAAAAAAATCTATAAAAATAATAAAAATTGAATGGTAATTTTTTGTGAATAGCGCTGGCCGGTTTTGGCTGTTATGTTGGGTAAAGGGTTAATCATATATTTATTCCGATTTCGGTCAAAGTCGCTCTCTAGGCGTTGATGCAATCGAAATAGTAAACTCTTTTGTACGCATTAGTATTCCGCAAACACATTTTTCTGTCTTTTTATTTGGTGTGATCAAAATATCGTGAATTGTTTTTGGTGGGAACAGAGGTCAGTTTAACTGTACCTGAATAGAACGTTTCGAAATTATGTCCCATGGTCAGTCTTCACCGGTCAGACTATGAGGAAGCTGATGTTATAAAGTGCCTGTGTTTCCAAAATAGCTGGCCTCAACCGAATTGAAGCAATAACAGATGACTCAGAAGTTATATTGGTCGATTTCTATAAAAAAAAAAAACATGAGCATTTCACTTACGATGGAATCAACAAGTGGTGACAGAATTGGGGCCTTGTGAATATTCGAATGCGATCCAACCGAATTCGAATCAAATATTTCCGTCGAATCTCATAACATTTCGAATACTGGATATTCGCAGGGCCCAAGACAGAACGGTAATGGATCTTTCTTGAGTTGTACTTATTTGTGCTATTGTCGGGGCAGTTTTTCATAACCAGCAAACGTTGATCTCTTTGGAAACTACGAAAAGTTTGATACACGTGATAATCTACAATCTAGGTAATAGTTTAGATATCTATTGGTGGATAAGACCTAGTAAAATCTTTAGATACATCTCACTTCCTGCACACACAATGCAATGATGCTCGCTAGCAACAATCTGTAAAATATACTTATTTTTACAAATCTTCGCCACTTTTTGTATTATAAAGTAGTCCGTTACAGGACTCACCCAACATATCTAGAGTGTTGGGGGTCCGATCGGAAATAAATGGTCACAATTCTCCGTCTAAATCAATAAAACATATTACACACTCTGTTGTCGTGTTTTTTCTCAACAAATACTAAAATCCAAACCTTTAGTTATTTTCGCCCTTTTATCCAACTAAAGTATAAAAATGACAAATAAAAATAAAATCTGGCAATAAACCCATCACAGGTATATTGGCAGCATACAAGACCTAAATGAAAAGCAAACTGTTATAACAAAGTTGGAATCTTGCATAGACTCAATTGGTAGGCCTGGAAGGGGTTAAATATCTTAATTTGCCCACGAGTACAGAGTGCTATCTCATTTCTCTATCGAGCCGAAATTGTTGGGCAAACTACTGCGGTACTGTGTGAATGTATATCGGTTGTCATGTAATAAAAGTTTTATATTGCTCCGCTATTTACTTTCATCAATCGGATTCGAAATCAGCGGAACAAGTTACTCTAGAAACGCCAATGAACACAGGATACGAAATGAATGTTTCTTCAGTACAATATTGATGAAACGGGTTTAGAATTTCGTGTTTTTCCAGGCCTTTATGAATGAATGAATGAATGAATGAATGAATGAATGAATGAATGAATGAATGAATGAAAATGAATGAATGAATGAATGAATGAATGAATGAATGAATGAATGAATGAATGAATGAATGAATGAATGAATAGTTTATTTGCTGTATACACACATATTAAATTGCACATCGAAATATAATAAAGGCATCTTTTCAGGATAAAAGACAAATACATGTATTACAAATTTAACGTAAAAATACAATAATACCTAAATAAGTATGTATGCCGCAGGAGATGAGAAAGCCAGATTGGCTGTCTACCTGTCATCCCCCAAGGACTATCAAGCACTGTTCTGTGTCTGTGTTAGGCCATCAATCAATAAGAAAACATATTCGGGGGCGGGGGGGGGGGGGTCGTCGGGATGCACACACATATATATCATATGTATACACACACACTTGTAACCTAGATATACACACATACACACATATACATACACATACACATATATGAAATATGAGACATGTATGAGACCTGTCGATTGTCCAATAGTTTCCCGTTAGGGTCATTGATACTGAACCAACTCGGGAATGTAAGACGAGACCCGGAAGTAAGAGAATTAGGGCATGCAGATACTTTGAAACTGTATAAACTGGAGTGTTGTATAGCGTTATGTAATACAATATAATATAATTTAATATAATATACTATAATATAGTAATTCGAGCCTTAAATAATAAAAAAAATCAGACAGAACGGATTATTGCAGTCTACATTAATGGCACACGTCGTAAATATTTTTTCAGCAAGACTCTTCTTAAATGTACGCATAGACATAATGTTGAGCAAACTTTCATCTAAGTTATTCCATATTTTTGGATAAGCGTGTGTTGGTAGGGCATTTAAAGATTTTGTTCGTGTTCTTATTTCTTGCAACGTTCCGGTTTGTCTGTTAGATCGTCCAGTTACGTTATGACTGAAAACACTATTAAAAGATTTCGGAAGATTGTCACTTCTCTAATCAAATATAAAAGAGATGCATGAAGCCTAAACAAATCAACGATTTTTAGAATTTTCTCTTTGAAAAACAAAGGGTCTGTGTGGGAGTTATTTTGCGTATTGTTTATTATTCTAATGGGACGTTTTTGCATTAGAAATAATTTATTTATAGCTCTGGAATTTCCCCATACGTGAATTCCAAAGAGCAAGTGACTATGAACTGAGGTAAAATACAGAGTTTTCATAGCTGCGTTTGGCAGAATATGTTTTACTTTTTCTAATGCGTACTTTGAGTGAGCTATTATAGAACAAATGTATGTTATATGTGCTTTGTTGTTCATCGATTTTTATCCCCCGAGAAGTTTATTGAGTTCTCTTTTAGAACCGACGCTACTCTATCTATTTTGTTATTATCGATGGTTACATCTCTGTGCATTGTAATCGCTCTTTGATTGCTGGGATTGATAATGATATATTTAGTTTTAGATTTGTTGAGGAGAAGTTGATTAGCAGAGCACCAAAGAAGAAGTGTTTCCCATTCTATATTAATATAGTTTACAACTGTATTAGGATCAGTTCCAGATGAATATTCCGTGGTATCATCTGCGAATAATCCTACGTTTAAGGACGTGGCGTGGTAGAGATCGTTTACGTATAGCAAACACAAAACATGTCCAAAAATTGAGCTTTAGGTGCACCACATGAGACTGAAATAGAAGCTGCCTCACGGCCATTATATGGAACGTACTCTACCTTATTAGATAAATAACTTATGAACCATTCAAGGATAACGCCATGAGTGCCATAATGGTCTAATTTCCGTAATAGTATTGTATGGTTTATTGTACTGAATGCCTTTCATAGATCAAGAAACGGCTGATGTGTTATTTTTGCTTTCTTTATTGTTTTCTTCAACAACATACCTCAGAAGTTGCATAACGGGGTGGATTGTAGAGTGCTTTTTACGAAAGCCGCATTGGTTAGGAGTTATACTTTTAAATGTATCCAGAAAACTTAGGAGCCGATTACGTGTACGTTTCTCCAAGACTTTAGAGACAGTAGGTAGAAGCTAACGGGTCTGTAATTATTTAGATTATGCCGATCTCCAGATTTGTATATAAGAACCATTTTAGCGATTTTAGCGATTTTCATTCCGTCTTTGGCTCGATAAAACGGAAAATTCTGACGAGTTTCATAAATATCATATTGAAGAAACACAACTGTCAATTCTATTGATCATATAACAGCCAATTGAACAAGTGTGTGGGGGGGGGGGGGGAGGGAGGTGGTGGTACTAAAAAGAAATCACAAAGGGTTAAAGAAAGGAATTTCAACATCAAAGAACAATTCCGCTGAGACGCATCGCAACCACTGATTACTGTACTGCAGTCGATCGGTTGGCAAAACTGTAAGTCAATCCCATCAATTTTCACTTCATAAATGTCACCGATATCTCTCTTATTTCCGTCATGATTAAAGTAGAATTGGTCTAATGGTTATTCAAGCATCCTTGCCCATAATTAGGATTACTTGTACGCACACTCAGGGTTGCCTGATGCACATCCCATGGATTAGCAATACACACATTAGTAAGTGCCGAAGTAGTATAAGTAACAGCACTTCCTCCCACAGCCGACTGCTGCCCAGCCAATGTATAATTGGGTAAGCATGTCATGCTGTGAGTGAAAGTCCCCGCCTCTCTAGATTGAATGTAAGTACTACTATTGTTCTGAGGCATGGATGTGGCATTATTTACTAATACCTGAAGTTGCGGACCAGATCTTACCTATGCCTTTAATGCCTTGTTTTATTTCTGTAACACTAGCCATTTCTGGCTGTACAGAAACCTTTCTTCTCACATCAGGTTTTGTCTTGAGAACACTTCCCTGAGATGTCAACTGCATCTCTGCTCTCCTCATTCTACTCAGCAAAATATCACTCTGCTGTTTACACTCTTGATACTCCCTCAGGAGGGCAAATACAGCATCCTGGCTTGGAGTCTGATAGTCATCCTCCACCCCTGCCACATCTGACTGATAGCTTGCAGGGTCAATGTTCATAATACTGACATTCTGTGACCCCTGATCAACCACATCAGTATTACCCAAGTTGAGCTGATCAGTTGGATAGCCCTCATTATTCTTCTCAATCTAATTGTTACCCTGATCAATTTGATCAGTCTGGTAAAGTAAATATCTTTCAATATTTTCATTATTGAATGTTTGACTGCTATGTATATATCACTTGGGTACTTTGCAACTGGTCCTGCAAATGTCCAAGTTCGGCCTGATCTGCCAGGCTATCCTGACCTGGAGACATTTGCCCAGATGCCAGGCTACCCAATGAACCTGGAGAAAGTGCATGAAATGAATCATGATCTACTGGGAAATTTACCTGCAATTCCTGATCTCCACAGTATGATTCATTTTCAGACGGTGGGGGAGTTAGTCCCTGGGGAGAAGCTTGTATAATATTAACATTGTCTGGGGGATAATTTATCAGCTGTAAAATTCTATTATCCACCAATTGAGGATTTAGTGGTTGCGATAAATCAATAAATCGCCACTGCTCATTTGTTCCTCGAAAATGGGGTATATTTACAAGATCCTCCCTAGTTAATACTCCATACGTCATTCTGCATTTAATTATCTCCCTAGCAATGCTCTCTGTTACCTGAGGGATCTTCAGAAGTTAACTGAATGGTGCAGTGTTAACGTTAATTCTACTGATACTATCCATTTTATGTTTTTGCTCTTAGATAATCTTGAAGCAAAAACAAGTAATTTTTTCATCAAAAAAAAATTGAAGTAGACGTGTTGTTGATAAACATTCAAATTATCCCACATATTTTAATTTCCAGTTTGAATTTCAATCAGATAAGCCCTATTAAAACTCAAACTGTCTGAAATCTACTAATTTCATTTTCCTACTAAATTAATTCTTAGGTTTGTACCTACAATTTAGTACTGAAAATTCAACTCGAATGTCCACAATCAAAATGACGGATTTGCCATTCGAACTAAATAGCCGATGATGTGAGCATGAAGTAACCCGAGTGGCTGGGTTCTTACAGGCCCGTCGCCAATTAAAGTACAATTGGTCTAATGGTTATTCGTACTTTAGGATACTCACTTAATAATCTATTCAGTTCTCTAGAAAGACAACACTATCACTTGTTTCTGGCTCAGTTGAAAAGACACGTCTTATTCGCTTCAAATCCACTCAACAAGAGAACAGTTCGACCACTCTTCGCCAACTCCTTGCTTATTCTCGTGCGTTCTCGGCGAACTCCGGATTCCTCACGATGCTTCCATCCGGTTGAAGGTGATCGGCCGTACCGTCAATGCAATTTCACAAAAATACTACACGAATCGGCAATTTTCATTTTTTAAAAAGTTCTATTCACATGCGCATTAATTCGCCCCATTAGTATATAAATGCCCAACGAGATTGGGCATTTATATGCTAATGTAGGAAAGTGTAAGAAAAAGTGAATAATTCTACCGTTGTTTCGCGCTTTTGTTTATTTCCAGTTAGATATTTGAAACCGGTTCGAGAGCTTGCTGGACTGTTGGAGACAATTCAGGTTCGCGATCGCCTTTTCTTCTGGTTTTCGCTATGAGAGAGTTTTGTAAGTTCTCCGTGAAGTCAGTTGACCTCACTTTTCAGTTCTTTTTTTACGGTTGCGTTGGATCCACATTAATAGTTGCAAATGGTTTTTAGTTTTTCTTTGATGAATAAAAGAATTTCTAGTTCATCAGCGTTAAGTTCGTTGGTAATATTTTTTGTATTTGCTGCCTTTCTGAAGACATTGCAGTTCATTTTGGAAATGCGTCTGGGGACCCTTTATTCGGACCCTTGTTGTCGGGAGCGTGATGGGAACTGACAGGTGATCATAGCCTTAGTCATTATCACTCACACAAAAATCCTATATTTAGCATGTTAGCAGCTTGCCTTTTAATGTGAGGTCAAACGTGTCTGAGTCAGAAACCTGTTGGTCATCCCAATAACCAAAATGTGACGGAGAAACGCGTTTGCGGATCAAAAAAAAAACCTGAATCGTCTTATAAATAATGGCGTATCTGATAAACGAAACAGCATATATCCCCATATTTCTTTCAATCTTACAATCGAACAGTTTTCAGAACTTGCGGGATCGGGGATGATATATATATATGTATGTGTTTGGTTCAGTACTGCCACCGTAGACTGGTCACTTTCAACGGGTGGACAATATTTCTACGGACGCAAAAATATTTGAATCCAAACATTAATTATGGGAATAATCGACAAACATTTCATTAACAACCCGGTGCTTCATTAATTAAACTTTTGCTGATGATGATTTTAATACCTGGTAAACGCATGCGTGGACATCACTGCCCACGCGTGGATTACGACAAGTCCACGGCGACTGTGCAGTAGCACGTGTGCCTTTATAAGATGGTAGTAATACAATACGCGTAACTACGTTCGGGACTTATGAGTTCACATTGTTACTTTTTATGTAACGAATTTCTTGAATGCGGAACCATAAATGTGCACTTTCCACGATTTTAACCCTTTGAACACGCAAGACCGATTTTTCGGCCCAAGGCATAATTTCGTCCAATTTTTGTCTTATTATAAGAGGTCTATACACGGGGCATTGATGATAAAATAATAACTGTAGCCAGATGGCCGCAGACGACAGTTATTATTTTATCCTCCCTGTATATTGACATTGGACTGACCCATCTCACCGTAAGTGCACACAAAGGTGATATCATTCCAGGAAACGGAGGTTCAATGTGTTCAATGTGTTAAATGTCATAGAATCGTCCGTCGTATCTTACTAGTCAGGACCCACCACCCCCCCCCCCCCCCACCACCACCTTTATTATGGTTATTTATTACACGCCTGTTCTATGAAATCCCCATCTACAGCAACACTAAACCACGGGAAAAATGAACATCTGTTCCGGAAATCATATGAAGAAGTGAAATTTCACTGAAATTTTCTACAAAAATCGTGCACCGCAATTACAATTTGAATCGCAAGCGATAGATAAAAATCGTCTCCTGAGTTCCAATGTGTTCTACGTGCCACTAGGCACATACAACACATTGGAACTCACGGGGCGAAATAGTAACACGAGTTCCCCTCGCAAATTTGGTTGGCGATAAAATGTGTTCTTTGAGTTGATAGTTGTCAAATGAATTGCTGAGTGTCCTTCTGATAATTGTTTAAAGACGTCAAGGCGTGTAATAAACACAGAACGACACACCTGCGGCCTCTTGTTCTATCCTTCCGCGCTTCAACCCGTGCCATATCGATTAACCCATTCACACGCGCGTGTCGTTCTGTGTATTTCTGCTAATGTCTCATAGGATTGCATAACTGGAACCGAAAAGACAAATACAGGCTTCAGATGATTGCATTTCAGTAGCGAGGAATCTTCTAGTTTTATGGTGGTGGTGGTGGTGGTGGTGGTAGTGTTATTGGACAATAATATATATGTATAGATCCTGATGGACTGAAACCGGCTCCTATCTCTTCCTCCGTGGGCAACCAAGGATAAACTCATAAGATGCTGCTTACAAATTAATTTACTTTTCAGTTTTGGCACAGTTATGCGTACACCCGAATGCAACTTGGTATCCAGCAAGAAACATATGTTATTACCGTCTAGGAGAAGCTACAGCAGCTGTCGGAGAAACGTCATGTCAAACACATAATGGACATCTTGCAACTGTCTACGACCAAGCTACAACGACGTGGCTATATACGAACGTGTGCGTATAATATCACATCCACGTGACCCTTATTTATATAAACTGTTAATCTGATTATTTTCATTTCATTGTTTCGGTAAAATGGTGTTGGTTATTTTTACCTTCGCCTTAAAGCTTTTTCCAACTAACACAATGGAAAATAACCCTCAAATAGAATAGTGACGAAACCGCGATATACATATCTATGCACATAAAATATAAGTGGAGAACAAGAAACAATTTTAAACCCCATTTTTATAATTTTTGAGATTTCGAACATATCACGTTTATGATGGCTTGTAGCGCCGCATTTTCGAACACTCTGTGACACAGTTTGCGGCTTAGGATCAGAATCTTTAACAAGCCTGCTGCGCCCTGTGCAGCTTGTTGACATACAGTACTGTTGCCGTTGACTGGTCATAATCCATGTGTGGGCAGTGATGTCCACGCATGAGTTTACCAGGTAATAAAAGTAATCATAAGCAAAATTTTAATTAATGAAGCACCGGGTGGTACCCGGTGCTTCATTAATAAAATATTTGATGATTATTCTTATAATTAGTGTTTGGAATCTAATATTAGTGCGTCCGTGGAAATATTTCCGACGTGTGACCAGTGGCGTAGCGGAAAATCTTGTGGCGTCCCAGCGAGATAGAGACGGGGGCCCATTCATAATGGTGGTCGCCTTTAAAACGGGAGCAAATTTAGTGTTGTTACCGTGCACAGCATACAGGATTTTACGTAGTACATACGCCATAATTTAAAGGAAGGTATAACCTATAGGATCGATTCTAAAAGTACGACTCTGCAGATTTTTTCATTACATGTTTTAAGTTTCACCCCCGCCATCCAACGATACACACATGCACGCCCAACATGTGTGGCTTGAGAGGCACCATGTATGTATATTGTTCATTTCCCACCCCTATCAGTTACAATGATGCAGCGTTCACTTAACCCTTTACCTAACCTGAAAAGCAGACGACACTTGCAAAAATAATTCTTGAATAACTATTTTTTTTCATTTTTTGTCTTAAAAACATAGGTTATGACCCCTCGTTGGAACGAGCTCGACGAGCTCGTTCCAACGAAGGGTCATAACCTATGTTTTTGAGACAAAAAATGAAAAAATTAATTGGCGATTTTTGAGAATAGCGCTGGCCGGTTTTGTCCGTTACGTTAGGTAAAGGGTTAAAAGAATAATACATAGACAACAAAGAGTATGTCGTGTGGAAGTGAGAGTTTGAAATTATGTGTATTTGGTACACAGTCTCTCTTTCTCTCTCTCTCTCTCTCTCTCTCTCTCTCTCTCTCTCTCTCTCTCTCTCTCTCTCTCTCTTTCTCTTCCTTTCCCTCTTTCTTCCAGCGTTGTTGAGACGTCCTTCAAGACGGGGCCCCCTCTTCTAGATGCCCCCCCTCCCGCAATGCGGACCCCGCGGGCCCATCCCCTACGCCACCGCGTGTGACTAGTGAAAGTGGCTCGTCCACGGCTTCCATACTGTACATAACGGCTTCCATACTGTACCTCAGTGCAGTGAAGTTTTCTTGTCTGTTGTATGGCATTGAGTTGAGAACCTTCCACCGTGCCGTATCTCAAGAGTCGCCGTACTGTACTTATGGTATTTTTATTTTATACCTAACCTCAGGCAATAGATAAATCGAATGAAGAGAGAGGTAGAAAAAAGGAAATTCATTTTGTACGAAGGTTGAGGAACACACGTTTTGTTGTAAGTGTTGCTACGGTGTGTTCTTTATCTCAATTCCGGACTGAGTGGGCTGGATCTGTTTTATCAGCTCGGTTGCACAAATCTAATATAAGTTGAACAACGATCCTTAGAAGATGAATTAAGGCATTCGTACAACGTTGACGATTAAGTTAATGGTTTATGGATTTTGAGTACATTTTATAACGAGAGGTGGAAGAAGAGAACACAAATATCACCCTGCTTCGTTTTCGATTTTTTCGCATCATGTTGCGTACGTTCAGCATCAGCACACACCATCTGATACTGAAAGAGGGAACTGAAGACCAAAGTCGTGTCCGTCGCAATGATAGTTGTATAATAAAAAAAATATCACACATGACCTCAGCAATGGAAATCTCCTTCGCAACGTCATGAAAACAACAACTGCGAGGAAATTCATTCCATAAATATCCCTAATTCGAAATTAATTTCACTGTAAATGAGAAAGAGACCCGATTTATTATTTTTAATGCCTTGTAGATTCCTTAAAAATCGGCTGAATGTTTATCGTTAAGTCTTTTGAAAATGCAATTAATGGATTAAGCTCGCAACTACAGTACGTGCGACGTGGGTTGACCACTTCCCACCGCTGGGCAATATTCCCACGGATACAATAATATTAGATTCCAAACAATAATTACAGGAATAATCATCAAAAATTTAATTAATGAGCACCAATTTTACTGATGATGATCTTTATTACCCGGTAAACGCATGCGCGAACATCACTGCCCATGCGTGGATTACGACCAGTCCATGTTGACTGTACTGTTCTGATCTCTTCGTCGTCGTCGTCGTCTGCAAACTTGTAAAAAAAAATCAAACAGTTCGATTTCATCATTTCTTTTCTGTGTTCAATTAATATTATATCAGATGGATTCTAATAACTAGCTTGGTGTGATGAGTTATAATTTCGAGGAGGACGCCGATTCCACAGACGCATTACTAAACTCAGCGGTAGATTTTTTTGAGAACCCTGCCTCACCTGCTATTTTTTATTTGGACCGAGTGTTCTGCATCAGGTATCGTCTACACCTATGCCTTTGCTGGGTGTCCATGAGTGGGAAGCCGAATCCAGTCATTGAGTAAGCGTCAACAGTTTCAGCTCCAAATTCTGCCCATGTGAGGGGCACGGTGACGCTGTGCACTAAGGCGTACTGCACGTCGATGGTGCACCTGTCTTCAACCAATGCTAACCCTGCGTATGTGGAGTTAGTATGTTGGGGAGCTGACAGTTGATCGCCGTTGCTCTGTGGTTCTCTCCTGGTACTTCGGCTTCCTCCACCCGTAAAACTGTCGTGGTCATGATTAGCCATTGTACAGAAATATGTGACCTTAAACACCAGTAAATAAAATAAATTTCAGCTCCAAATCACCTGGCGAAGTCAAAAGCTCTCCAGTTTTTTTGAAGTAGATGAAAATGAGAAGGAACGTTTTGTTAGAAAAATGAAAAATGTCAATACTGAACGGATAACTCTGAGTGCACGGTCCAAACTAAAATTATTTTTCATTCTTAAAGACCGCCCCATTGATTTTTTTTTTTTTTCATGCGTATTAGTGCATTCTATTTGTAGTTTTCAAATATCACCGTTGGTTGTGCCACGAAAATAGGAAAATTAAACCCATAAACTCGCAAATTACTGGTCGATTTCAACGGGATCGAGAGCTAAGAAGCGTCATCTTTTTAATGGGGAGTCAGTTTCAACAATGGTTTATCGTGTAAACTAACCGTGAACAAACAGCAGATACAGTGGAATTAACTTTTGTTAAAACGTTTGAGTAAGAAATTCGGTGTAATCTTAACAAGACGAATTCCAACAAGACGAATTGGTAAAATATCCCAACAAGACGATCCCATCAAGACGAATGCCAACAAAACGAAAAAATGTTTCTCATCAAATATGGGGAAAATTTACTTCAAAACGAACGTGTACATTACAATGTATGCTATTTGATGTATTTTACGGTTTTATTGTATGCATGTGTTTGAGAGTTTTGTTGATAAAAAAAGATGCGAGAAAACTGTTGCAAATAGCGTTTTGCAACAAAGCGTGGCACCACTGTTAAATGTTAGCCTGCTAAGTTTTTTTTTTTTTTTGATTGTCAAAATTTTGTTCACATATTATTGCCTTGTTACAATTAATGGGAGAGTGCCTATAGGCACTCTCCCATTAATTGCAACAGGGCAAATCCACCCAGACGTAATAATATCACATCAAAAATTAATTGAAGTACATCCACAGAATATGAAGCCTTTTAGCACTGATACCCGCACTTCTGGATAATGCCCCAAAATGAGCTTCCAACACTCAACCAGTTAATTCAAATCTCTTCGTCCAAAAGTAAGCCGTGTTAGCAGTTTATGACGGAAAACCTCAAAATAAATGGGTTATATAGTCATTTTAATTAAATGCGTCTTGTTGGGATTCGTCTTCTTGGGATGATCATTTTCGAAACTCGTCTTGTTTGGATTCGTCTTGTTGGGAATAAACACGAAATTTCACAGTTTCCGAAAATACGAAATAGTTGAATTGAACGAAACGAACACGTGCATTTGTGTATACAAGCCTCTGAGTGAAAATGTCACTATTTGGGATATATTCTAACTATGAGTATACATGCATTGAATGAAATCCTCATTCGAATTTTGTTGATTAGTTCAACATTGTACAGTATTATAATCTCCTCCGTCGCATTTTAATATCGATTTTTAAAAAAAAAAAAAAACATCTCTGTATAACTTTAATTCAGAGATCTGAACATAGCGGCTACCTCGCCGCTACGTTCAGATTGCTGAACTATATATAACAAATGACACAGGGACTGGATCTCCATGTCTATATTCCATATAATATATAGTCCCGACGGTAATAAAAAATAAAAACAAAACCCTCCCTTCCTCCCTCCCTCCCTCCCTCATTGATTTGAAAACAAAATCTATGAAAATCAAAACTTTTAATTTTTTTGGCTGGATGACAACTTTCACATCTTTCGTTGAGAAAAGAGGCTCGCAAAGCGACTCCATTTTGAATATTCCACAGTTGAATAATCTAATCGGACAGTTTCGTTTGTCAATACGGAAGGCCAACGGGGATGAATACGAACCGGATAGTTTAATTTCTTATCACAGAGGTATTGAACGTTTCCAGCGGGAAAAATAAGTATGGTTTTAACATTCTCACAGACCGTAATTTAAAACGTCATGTCTTGTATTAGCCAGTAAGAGGAAGGAGCTAAAGCAAAACGGAAAGGGTTTGGAACCAAACTGGTCAGACCCTTTGACTGACAGAGACGAAGAAATTCCGATTGGGGGGGGGGGGGGTGCTCATCGGTGTCCACGAAACCCAAGCCTTAATAAATTAAATGTGGCTGAGCAATACACTTTTTTGCATTGAGAGGATTGACTGAAAATCACAATCTGCGGTGGGGTGATAACCAGTCGAAAACGTATGCAAATGACTTAGAATACTTGGAATTCCTCGAGAGGAACACTAAAACAAGAACAGGTAATTCAACTCACCTCCGTACTTTCAAACCAAACCATATGCCATTATAGCTGATTTGGATAAATGACCTGTGTCCACAAACAAGCAATTTGAAATGAAATGCCCCGAACAGTTGAAACAGCCCGATGCACTATTCTATATCGGAACGTGCCATGATAGAAAGTAGAATGATGGACCATGGTATAAATGTGAACCGATTGGGATCCATACGCTCCGCCAAATTATACAAAATATGGCACAGAATGCCGGACTCATTGGCAGAAAAACCAACACAAGTTCCTTAAAAACACGGTTGCTTCTTTCCGGAATAGCGACATTCACGGTGGAGCAGCTTTCTGCGACAAGAACACCTGTAGTGTCAACAACTACGCAGTAGCATCAAAGCATCAAAGCAGATGAAATATCAAATGTCAAACATCCCAGCTAGAGTTAGTCCTTCGGCTAACATTGGCCAGAATCCGAACATTCAGCTCAATTAACACTTTACCCAACGTAACGCCCAAAACCTGCCAACGCTATTCTCAAAAATCGCCAATTAATTTTCATTATTTTTTCATTTTTTGTCTCAAAAACATAGGTTATAATCCCTCGTTGGAACGAGCCCGTTCCAACGCGGGGTCATAACCTATGTTTTTGAGATAAACAATTAGTTATTCAGGAATTTGTTTACCAAGTGTCGTCTGCTTTTCATGTTAGGTAAAGGGTTAAAACACACGGGAAGGCAGAGAAAATTTGACCATTTGAATTTCCTTTCCAAAGCTGATAATTCTGCCACGACCCATGAGGCAAGTTTCCCCAGCATACATTCCATGTTGCAGCTAACTGTAAGGTTCAATGCATTAACAATTCTCCATGCGAACACACACCGATAAAACGAACACGAATCGCAATAATTGAAACTTTGAAATACAACGTCAATGTTATTGAGATGTGCGCGCCCAGAAAAATTCTAAACGAAATGAGGTTAAATTAGAAATTAAATGACGCCATGTTCATAAAGAGATTCTTACGCACTAAAAATATAGTTCCTTAGTTGTTCTCTCAAATCACCTTCGTAATGCTTGATGGACCCGATGAAATAAATTGAAGGTGTTTTGAAATATCATTGCCTGATGAAAGATGCATATATGAGATGAGCTTTATTGATTTTTATTTTTCCATATATTTTCATTCAAGTTGAAGGAATCTTCTCACGTGCCTTTGGGTTTGGAGAACTAAAAACGGAATATTATTATTTTGATCGGTTGAGTGTCGCTTTTTTGACTATTTCCAACTAATTTTCGACAAATTAAAGTCATGAACTTTGCCTGAATGGCAGGTAAAGGGTTATGTGTCCATTGTGTTTGTACATGACCTTTTATCGCGACTCGCCTTGTTTTGGGAGACGCAAGTGCGACTCGCAGCTTTTCGTCCCCAAAACGAGTCCCGTCGCGATAAAGAGTCTGTACAAAAAGAATGTGTACATAACTACGACACCGTATCGGTTTTTTTTGCGTAACTTATGTTAAATTGTTAAATTGTAATTACAATTTAGCTAAATTGTAATTACAATTTATTAAGTTGTAATTACAATTTAGCTAAGTTGTAATTACAATTTAAGCTAAGTTGTAATAACAATTTAAGCTATATTGTAATTACAATTTAAGCTAAGTTGTAATTACAATTTATTAAGTTGTATTTACAATTTATTAAGTTGTAATTACAATTTAGCTAAGTTGTAATTACAATTTAGCTAAGTTGTAATTACAATTTAAGCTATATTGTAATTACAATTTAAGCTATATTGTAATTACAATTTAAGCTAAGTTGTAATTACAATTTATTAAGTTGTAATTACAATTTATTAAGTTGTAATTACAATTTAGCTAAATTGTAATTACAATTTAGCTAAGTTGTAATTACAGTTTAAGCTATATTGTAATTACAATTTAAGCTAAGTTGTAATTACAATTTATTAAGTTGTAATTACAATTTAGCTAAATTGTAATTAAAATTTAGCTAAGTTGTAATTACAATTTAAGCCATATTGTAATTACAAATTAAGCTAAGTTGTAATTACAATTTATTAAGTTGTAATTACAATTTATTAAGTTGTAATTACAATTTATTAAGTTGTAATTACAATTTATTAAGTTGTAATTACAATTTAAGCTATATTGTAATTACAATTTAAGCTAGGTTGTAATTACGTTTTAAGCTATATTGTAATTACAATTTAAGTTAAGAGCGTAATTACAATTTATTAAGCTGTAATTACAGTTTATTAAGTTGTAATTACAATGTAGCTAAGTTGTAATTGCAATTTAACTAAGTTGTAATTACAATTTAATCTATATTGTAATTACAATTTAAGCTATATTGTAATTACAATTTAAGCTAAGTTGTAATTACAATTCATTAAGTTATAATTGCAATTTAGCTAAATTGTAATTACAATTTAACATAAGTTACGCAAAAAAACGAAATGGCGCTAATACGTTGCCGTACATAACACATATGTATAAGTTCAAATTTGCAAGCAAGAATAAATGTACGTTTTTACAAATGCAAATAACCTTTTTTCGACCATTAAGCACATACTTTAAAACTGATAAAGCACGACCATTCGATAACATTCTGGAATATTACCATGTGTACACAGTTGTGTTCTTGCGGGAGTATTCAATTGTATCTTGAATCTGGAGGCGAGAGTTCAAGACAGAACACAACAAGGGAAGAGTATGGGAGAAAGGAATCAACTTCCCGATCGGATGGATTTTAAATGTTTTACGAGTGCCGTTGATATCTCATTTGTAGTATTATAATTATGAAATTCCATCTGTGTGTTGAACAATTATCGTGGAAAGTAGGCCTATTTTTTTATGTTTGAGTGATTTGGCTAGAGTACTGGCTTGAAAGAATGATCAGCTGATCTTTGTTATTGTTTTGAAACGTACGTGTTTGCAGTCGAATTGGGTTGAATATTGCACACTAAGATGTCACGTAGCATATAAGAAAAAGAAAATGTACGTGTGAACCTGGAAAATAAAACTCTCAGGTCCACACTCATGAGATAATTCCCGATATTCACTAAAATAGTCCAGATATTCTCCATTTTTTTAATGCTTCAAAATGTATACGTCATTCAGAACTATTTGTGGAAATGACATTATGCCAAAGAACGCATTGTTCTTTTTAACAGTGTAGTTCGAGACTTTGTAGACAGAGATGGGCATCTTTTAACAGTTTTTAGATGAAGTGATAGATAGGGAGAGACAAAACTTTTACAGCAAAATTCGAATATAGCGAAGTAACGATATTTGTAACTCAAATCAAATTGGTTGAGCGAATATGAACCCAATTGGGTTCATATTCACTTTAACTAGTTGGTTTGGGTTGTAACCCGACATACTTCAGGGTGTATAACGAAGTAAATTAGATATATCCGAATTATATTAACCCTTTACCTAAGATGGAAAGCAGGCGACCCTTGCAAACAGAATTATTGAATAACTATTTATTTTTATTTTTTTTAGTTAAAAACATAGCTTATGACCCCTCATTGGAACGAGCTCAACGAGCTCGTTCCAATGAGGGATCATAAGCAATGCTTTTGACTCAAAAATGAAAAAAATAGTGAAAATTGAATGGCATTTTTTGTGAATACCGCTGGCCAGTTTTGACCGTCAAGTTGGATAAAGGGTTAAAAAGACACAAGCTTCATTTACTCTGGGACATGGTATTTTACAAAATTAATATGAACAACGTTATCAAATATTTACACGTTTATGCAACATTTTGCAAAGAATTCAGTTTATCTTGACTGTCGTTCTGTCGTGTGTGTTTTACGGAATTTTCTATTGAGTTCAAATTTCTAAACATTGATTCATTGATTTTGCTTTATCCCAACACAGATTTAACTGGTTGAGAGCTGGAAGCCCTATCAGGGCTTTAAAAAAATTAGCGTGCCAAAGCAATAGCCAACATTATTATAGCTCATGTTTCATATTCAGTTAAACACAAATATTATGCTTTTGTAAATTTTTTTCCTACAAATTATTGGAGAGTACCTATGGGTACTCTCCAATAATTTGTGATAAAACAAATTTTCAATAACGAATTCAGACCACCAAAAATTAATCTAGCCCTCAACCAGTTAATAAGTTTATGGCTATACTTTTTACATATTTTTAACCCAGCTCGAGATGATTTGAAGGGTGGGATGGAGTGGAATATTTTTTCTCCCACCACTAAGGTAATGAGACATATATAAAGAGGTGAGAGACAGCTGGGAGAGATATGTCTCTCTCACCCCACCCATGTGACAGCTATCTCACCCCACCCACGTGACCAACCTATATTGGCTTATTAGCATATTTTATGAGAGCAAGACTATTCAATCATCGCACGTTCTTCTGTAAACAAACAACATGACGTCACCTTTCGGAAATATTTAAATATTAGCAGACGGATGTTTGTCGAAGAAAACAGAAATAAAAGCACTGACCGCAAAACCAAAAGATACTTGACTCCTTTATATGAATTATTGGATGAACGCCATTTTGAGTGGAGCGAGTTGCACGAAATTCCCGCCGATACGTTATGCGAATACATTGCAAAATTCATAATGTGACGTCATTGGAATGTGTCAATGTTCATTTCACTACACATCTTTAACCCCTGTCTTGCCGGCAGTGGGTTTTAATTTTGTGGTATATACATAATGCAATGCAATAATAATGCAATGCAATAATAATGCAATGTTAATCCCTACACTGCAAAAAATGTAGGTTCTCTTTAGAACCAAAACTGGTTCTAATTTTGTCCCTGAGATGGAACCAGTTCTGTTTAAACAGTATTTATTTCAAATCAAATAAATTTACCAAGATTAGCATTCAATTATAACAGAATATTACATGAACTGAAGTAGATTCAGCAGTAAACTTGGAGCTTATTCAACGCACTCGCCAAACATTTTGAAACAAAAGGATATATGAACAGTTGGCATTTCGAACCAGTATTGCTTCTGTATAGAACCAAAACGGGTTCGATATGCCAACTGCTCATATCTCCTTGGCTTAATAATGATTTGAGACAACCTCGTATAAGCTCTAAACTTACGACTGAAATCTCCACAATTTGTTTAATTCTGTTAATATTTAATGTTAATCTTTATAAATTTATTTGATTTGAGATAAATGCAGTTTAAACAGAACTGGTTCCATCTCAGGGACAAGATGAGAACCTGTTTTGGTTCTAAAGAGAACCTATATTTTTGCAGTGTAGAATCCACCGCAGTGCTCTCTGACTTACATTATCCCCCGTATCACAGGTGTTCACACCCTTTATTCATTCTATGACATTCTCAGCTCAACTCAAAGGAGCATACTGCCGGTGCTCCACAAACGGGCACACAATGTAAACACCCCAACAGGTCCCTATTTTACACTTAGGTACGGTGGGGATTGCGTAGTATTGGTAAAAATTCTCAACGTCCACAACTGGCAAGTGATGCAATATCGCAGAATGACACACTCAAACTTCTCCGATCGCACACCAGCCACTACGGCGGGAAGCACCTGAATTAATCGCCGACTGGTCACCCATCCAAGGATTAACTGGGCTCGATGTTGCTTAACTACGGTGATCTAAAGGGAACGGGTCTCGCTTCTCCAGTGCTCCCCATACCAGTGGTAAATACAGAACTTTTGTGCGCTCTTTCCGATAAGCAAATCAGTTCTGTTCAGAAACGGACAAAATTGTTCGATATAGCTGCACGTCAGACTGTTTTGGTGTGGGGAGAAAAATTATCCCTGGTTGGGGCGGGTGTGAGATGGGGAAATCACGTGTCTAGCCCAAATATCTTGCCCACAGGTGAGAGTTCCCCATCTCACACCATCACACACCAGAGATTATTATTATCCTTGATGGGTATCTGGGTGGAATGGGGAAATCTCTCCCGAGGGACAAGATATTTGAGCCAGACACGAGGCTTGCCGAGTGTCTCGCTCAAATATCTTGCCCCGGGGTGAGATTTACCCGTCCCACCCAGATACCCATCGAGGATGATTTTTCTCCCACCATTTTAGTGATACGACGCCATTAACCCTTTAACCAACGTAGACGATATCAAAATTTATTATTTTAAATATCATTTTTTCACATTTTTCAAACAATTTCAACAAAACCATATCATGTGACCCCTCGTTGGAACGAGTTCGACGAGCTCGTTCCAACGTGGGGTCACATGGTATGGTTTTGTTGAAATTTTTTGAAAAATAATACTTTTTCAACTGCTGAAGTTGCATACTACGTGGGCGTATGCGGCCGATTCGTTGGGTAAAGGGTTAATAAGAAAATACCATATTTTCCGGAAAAAATCATTCTCAGTGCGTTCATTCTCGAAGAAAACCAATAAGATATTCGGAAAGCTTGTCGAGAAATATGGTGAACACGCAGACTAGCACCGCACGTTGAGGGTTAATACACTGAAGTGTCCTCAAATGAAATCGATATGTCTGCACACATCATTTCTTGTACTTCATTTTGACAGGGCTTAATGATATCAGATGTATATTTGTCTCCGATAAACTGATAGAGCAATTTGAGGTGTGCTGAAGTTTTTCTTATAGCGTTCTGGTTTCGATTTTCGTCTATAAAGTCAGTCGTATTTACGGAAGCAAAATGGCCTTCCATTTTATTTGTTTGTACATGTGCAGACGTGATTTCCGATAATTAAATAGTACCAGCGATCATTAAATATGCAAATAGGCTGGTCACGTGGATGGGGTGAGATAGCTGTAGCGTGGGTGGCGTGAGAAAGGCATATCTCTCCCAGCTGTCTCACACGGATTTATTTATGTCTCAGTACCTAAGTGGTGGGAAAAAATAATAGTCTTGCATTTCATTCAGCTCGACGGAGCCCTTGTAATGGTAGAGATGAATTTGTAAAGCAAACTAATTTATGGTGGCATAGCGGGGATTCGAACACAGGCCGTGAGAGTTATATATGGCACCAACTATACTAAACCACGCCCACCACTGGGCCACCGACAGACAATCGGTAGCCCAGTCGTGGTTGTGGTTTAGTATAGTTTCGCTGGGACACTCGGTGGCCCAGTGGTGTGCGTGATTTAGTATAGTTTCGCTGGGATTTTGGTGCCGAAGGAAACACTCTCCGCGTGGGTTTGAACCACCACTGTGCCATTGTAAATAAAACCAGTGTCATTTCTTCATTCTGTGACACACAGGGAATTAGAGATTGAGACCTTCTCGCTGATTTCTGTGAGGTGTAGTATGTAGAATTAAGTGATGCAATTATTTGATGAATAATTTATGGTGGTTGGTATTTTGGTTTAGACGTCGCAGGCGCCTGGGAAGAGATATTCGGCCGCATTGGGTGCAGCTACCTTTCAATCACTCATTGCAGTTTGATTCCTTTCATGGCTTAGGAGAAACTCTTCTTGCTTGGTTGTTTGTGGTCTTGCTCAGTGGGTTTCTTTTCATTTTTCTATTTTTTTTTCTTCTATTGGCTGGTGGCTACTAATTGGTGAGCCAGGTTCCAGGGCGAGTTTCATTATTTATTATTTTTTTATTATTTGGGCTAATTCTCCAGATCTTTTGCAAGAATTGTGTCATTAGTCGGTTGGTTTCGATGCTCTGCAATTTTGAAGTTTTTACTCTCTCAGCAGCGTTTGCCAGTGCTTGCACCGCTAGGGTCAACGCATGCAGAGCCTTCGGAGAGGGTGCACCGGGCTCTACTGTGGTCCAAAGGAAGAGGTAAATGAAGATCATGAGGTGGGAAGAAGGCAATCTCCATATTCGCCTATCTCCACAGTATGTCCTGTATCTGCCGATTATTCGTCTTATACGACTCCCAATATGTGAGCTTTATTGTATTTTTATCCCTCTCTAACGCAGTCTGTCAACTGTATACGATGCGGAATATGAACTTTCCTGAAAGTGTTTGTTTTTGTTTTGTTTTTCTTTTGTTTTAACACACAGGTTAGATACTAGATGTGGGGGTGTTTGGACAGGTGTTAACGACAAAACAACGGAGAACCATTGGGTAATATGGGACGACTCTCCCGTGGTGTGGACAAATTGGAGAACAGCTGTTCCGTCGCAGCCTGCTGGCGGAAACACATTGAATTGTGTTATACTGGATGGCAACTGTGAATGGCGAGATAAACCATGCAGCTACACATTCAAGGTGTTATGTGAAGGTTCAGGTAAACAAGATATTGTTGTCGTTTATTTGTTTTCTCCAGGGGCGTGGGGGGATAGTCGAAAAATACGTATTCCTGACTTACCTCGTTATGAAAATCGAGGAAATTATCGGGCGAGGAAGGTACAATTAACTTCTTGCAAACTGCTGGCGGATATTCCCTCCCGGGGACAGGAAATCTATTGCTTTTTAAATAAGAAAACTTTAAGGATATTTAATCAAAAGTGCCCCTGTAAACTATATAGACTTTTGCTCAATGATATCTCAAGTCACATTTTCATGAATTTTTCAACAAATTTAGTCATGGCTGCTGTGAAGCAGCCATGACTAGATTTGATGGAAAATATTTCAAAATTACTATGCGGGTTAAGAGTTAAGAAGCAATTAATCGTTGAGAAAACACATATGACATCAGCAGAAGAGAAAGCGAAGTTTCCTTTTGTTACTTTCAATAAACGAAAAAAAAACAGGCAGCTCGCGGGGCTGTCTGGTGTTTTCGTTCATTAAATGTTACCAAAGGAATCTAGGGAGCTCGGTGGCTCAGTAGGTAGAGGTGCAGGCTGCAAGCGGAGAGGTCCTCGGTTCGAATCCCACCTGTGGCAACCGCGTTGTGTCATTGGGTAAGACACTTCATCTCCATTGCCCGCGTGGGGGCACGGTGGCGCTGTGTACTAAGGCGTACTGCACGTCGATGGTGCACTTGTCTTCAACCAATGCTCACCCCACGTGTGTGGAGTTAGTATGTTGGGGTGCTGAGAGTTGCTCGCCGTTGCTCGGTGGTTCTCTCCGGGTACTCCGGCTTCCTCCACCCATAAAACTGTCACGGTCATGATTAGCCATTGTGCATAAATATGTGACCTTACACATCAATAAATAAATAAATAATAACCAAAGGAATCTTGTGTTTTATGGCAAGCTAATTTGAATTAACAAAGTTTAGCTCTTTGTTTAGCGAAGCTTTTTATCCAGTAATTTGCAAGTTTAAGGACAGTACCTGTATTATATGTCACGATGCGCACACTGTTGATATAAGGAACCAAAACAAAAATGTCACAGAACAGCAATATATGATGAAAGCACCGTTTTTCTTATTTTCAAATGGTTTTAAGCAGAGAATAATAGTTAAATATTCAAACTGATTGGGGAAAGAAATTGTAAAAAGCCCGCGTCAGTATTTTTATACTACTCGAACAAAATGCCTAAGTTTGTGAAATGATGCGCACATCGATGATACAACTTCGCTAACATGTCGAAATTTTAATTCGTATATATCCTTAGTATTAAATTTACTGGAAAATTTTAGAAAATTAAGGAGAGGTAACTTTCCTATAAATCTCTTTCAGTGACGAAAATTATTGGCAATGGGTGCTGGGCATGTGATAAACAAGTGGCTGCAGATATAAAACGAAAGTGTAAGGAGTTAGGGCGGAGGTGGGAGGTACAGACGAGCCTCAAAATTTGTATGCCCCTACAAACTTCAGAGATGTCTAGAGTTTTGATTATTTTATACCACAAATAGACGTTTATTCAATTAATGTTACACCCCATTCCCATACAAATTCGCACAAGGACGTTTTAATGAATATTAACCACTTGATTCTTCTGTACGTCTCATGACGTACGAAATCAAACAGTGCGTTGATACGTGTGTACGTCTTATGACGTACGAAATCAAACAACGCGTTGATACTTTTGTACGTCTTATGACGTACGAAATCAAACAGTGCGTTGTTACGTGTGTACGTCCTATGACGTAGGAAATCAAACAGCGCTTTGATACTTCTGTACGTCTTATGACGTACGAAATGAAACAGCGCGTTGATACTTTTGTACGTCTTAGAACGTATGAAATCAAACAGCGCGTTGATACTTTACGGTTATTTGTTTTGTTATTATTTTTCGATTTTTCTTTAAAGTTTCAGCCTCAGTTCCTATTTTCTCCCGAATAATGCTCAGTGACAACCGCTGAGACAAATGTTATCCCAGCTTAAAATACTAATATAATCCTGCTCTCAAGATTTCTTAACTGGCTGAGTGTTAGAAGCTACTATCAGGGCTTTCAAGAAATGAGGATACCAGAGCAAAAGCCAATACTTTCCTTGCTTAAATATCATATTCAGTTAAACATAAATAATATTTTGTTTATATAAATTTGTTTTATTACAAATTATTGGAGAGTGCCTGTGGGCACTCTCCAATAATTTGTAATAAAACATGTTTTGAATAACAAATACAGACCACTAAAAATAATCTAGCCCTCAACCAGTTAATCACTAATGTGAAAAATATTTTGTTCTTTGTACTTTCCGACGTTTGACGTCGTATTTTGAAAAAGCATTGAAGAAACTGAATTCCCAGTGACGTTTGAACGTCGAAATAATTATAGTCTCAAAGTGTTAGTTATAATAATTTATTACTTTACTCTTTGCTGAACACGAATAACAGACAACAGCTGGAAAAGGGAACATCTACATTGTCTTTTAATTTTTTACCCAAGAAAATGGCTTTTGACTCCTCATTGGAACAATCTTAATGGGCTCGTTACAGTGAGGGATCATTGGTTATGTTTTCGAAGCAAAAATTGAAAGAATAAAATTATAATGAAATCTTTCTGAGGCAAAATTGAAAAAAATAAAATTCAAATGGAGATTTCTTTGAATAGCGATGAACAGGTTTGACCCAGTGGCAACGGAACTAAAATTAAAGTGTGTGCAGTCTCCGTGCTTCGCAGGGCGTGGTTCATATGAGAATTATCCCCTTAAACAGAGGCCTGGCATTCTTGAAAATACAGGAGGGCTAAAAGTCGTTCCCCTATTATGCCCTAGAGGAGCGATTAGCTTTCTTCAAGCTTACAGAAGATGAAAGTGGCAAAATGTTTTTCTTTTAATGAATTCTGCCGAGTGGGCTTTGTACATTTTATTTGGTGCTGCTAACAAGGTAGTCTCTGTGAGGTGGCTGTACCGCCCCTCCAACATCACCGGGTCCCGGAAGGTCCGGGGGCGTCGGAGGGACAGTGTGGCCGTCTTACAAAGACCTCTAAGAAAGCAGAGATCTGAAAAGATGTGGGTTTTAGGAATAGGCTGTTATGGTAATCATTATTTTCTAAGGCCAGGAGAGATAGTTTTCGCCCTCCTTATATTTTTAAGGCGAGCGGAAGACGAGCGAATATATCGCTCTCTTGAAAATGCCAGTCCTGTGAACGTAGACTTAAACGTCACCACCGTCCATCAAAGACACACCTATCCACACATACACACTTATAACCACCCCTCTCTCTCTCTCTCTCTCTCTCTCTCTCTCTCTCTCTCACACACACACACACACACACACACACACACACACACACACACACATACACACTCTCTCCCTCTCTCTCTCTCTATCTACCCCCACCCCTTGTGAAACATCTTTTGTTGTCGCAACTGAGTGTGCGTGAGGGGTGGGTGCTGTGAAGCGACCAGATCATCTCAAAAACTGAACCCAAAATTGTGTGGTTCTCATCTTGAACAAAAATTAAATTAGGTTTACATGTATTTTAACGTCAATATTTCAACAATATTTTAAATAATATCTTTGGAAATAAGAATTACTGAAATAAAAATCAGCGTTTTGAGTTTTTATTTGACAATGTAAGAATTACTGAAATAAAAATCAGCGTTTTGAGTTTTTATGTGCCAATGTAAGAGGAAATCTTTTTCAAGCTATTACCTATAATAATGACCAAACCCATCTAACATCGCCACTTAACCCTTTGAACAGGTAAGACCGATTTTTCGGTCCAAGGCATAATTATGTCCTATTTTTGTCATATTATAGGAGGTCTATACATGGGGCATTGATGATAAAATAATAACTTCAGTCTGCAGCCATGCGGCTGCAGACTGCAGTTATTATTTTTCCTTCCTGCATATTGATATTGGATGGATCCATCTCACTGCAAGTGTACACAAAGGCGATACCATTCCAGAAAACGGGGATTCAAAGTGTTAACATTTTAGTATTTTCCCCTATTTTTGCCCAAGAAAACAAAGCTTTAATGTTTGACCCCTCGCTAGCAAGAGCACAATGGGGCAAATATCCGTTACGTCAGGTAAAACATTAAAAGGAGTTTTGTTTCTTATATTGGAAGATAAGAACACACGAGGTTGATTTTTATTTCGGTATTGTCTCCTATCCAAAGAATATGTTTTGAAATATTGTGTAAGTTGTAAATAAAAGTAGGTCAAGGCTAATGTAATCATCATTTAAGAAGCCACACTCAGAAATGAGAACGTCAAAAGATTCAACAAAACGAAATAACCTCCACCCCAACCCTACCCCTCCTGTTCCCCTCTTATTTATTTATTTATTTATTTATTTATTTATTTATTTATTTATTTATTTATTTATTTTTACTTTTATTATGTGTACCCACACTATGTATGGCACACATAATGCCGGCATCCGGGGTGACCATCCGTCGTTCGTCTATCCTTTGTCCGTCCGTCTGTCCGTCTGTCCGTCCGTCCGTCCGTCCGTCTGTCCGTCCGGCATCCGTATCCATTTCTTTGGCATTCGATAACTTGAAAAATATTGCTTGGATTGTCGAGTAACTTTATATTTGTGTTCAGGTTACTGATGTGCCGAGCTGTATAGTTTTTGGTGTAAATCGGATAATTTAATCCTGAGATATTAACCCTTTATCCTTCAAATTGAAAATTCCTCCAATCCCTTTGGCATTCGATAACTTGAAAAATATTGCTTGGATTGTCAAGTTTCTTTATATTTGTGTTCAGGTTACTGATGTGCCGAGCTGTATAGTTTTTGGTGTAAATCGGATAATTTTATCCTGAGATATTAACCCTTTATCCTTCAAATTGAAAATTCCTCCAATCCCTTTGGCATGAGATAACTCAAAAAATATCAATCCGATTGTCATGTTACTTTATATGTTTATTCAGGTTACTGATGTGCTGTGCTGTATAGTTTTATATGTAAATCTGATAATTTGATCCGGAGATATTAACCCTTTATCCATCAAATTAGACATTCCTCCAATCCATTTCTATATGTACCCATACCTTGTATGGTGTACATAATGTCGGCATCCGTGGTGGCCCTCCGTCGTACAGCTTTCTACTAGTTGCGCGTATGGGTACACATCTGACGATTTCATCGGCCTATTTTTTACTTATTTTTTTGTTACACGTCCGAGCAGATAGGGACCGCACACGTTTTGTCGGAACTTCTTGGTGCTTTCAGAATTCTCATTAATTATGAATCACCCAAGAAGGCGCCATGGTCATGTGATACACAAGTGTAAACAGGGGCGGCAGAACGATTTCCAAAGTGTGTGTGTGGAGGGGGGGGGGGGCTGGATCGGGCGATGGATGGTTGACGGAATGAAAATTTTCAATTCCAGGGTCCCAAAACCCCCACTCCCATGCATCTGAGTGGATGTTTTGAGATTTTTTCAGGAGATGTAGTTGAAAGATTTCACACTTTGAGAGCCGTTAAAAACGTCGGTAAAGCACACAGGTGAGGTCTATTTATCAGCTTTGGTCGTAACGACCAAAGCTGATAAGCAGACCTCACCTGTATGCTTTACCAGACGTTTACAGCAATTATACGGTCTGTGGATTATCTTGTCTGGGGTGGATTTGGTACTTGTATGTCTGTAAGATTACGATTTATTAAAGTTAGCCGATTTATTAACAGACTGTATACATTTTAGCATTTGCTGCCACTTACTGCAATAAAATGATCCGAAATCCCTCAAAACTGAACCAGTACGAGAGAAACATAGCTGGCGAAAATATGGGGGATGCTCTGGATCCGCCCCTTGTTTCACCAGTCATTGGTTGTGTTAAAATATATGCATACAAAAAAACATGGCCCGGCAAAAAGAGTGGAGGGGCTGAAGACCCCCCCCCCCCCCAGCCCTTGGTTCCGCCGCCCCCAGTAAAGCTTATTGTCTTCTCTTTCATTTGACATCGAGTGTTCCGGAATACACGAATAGAAAGAAGATCGGTTCCTTTGTTTTGAAAAAGGAAATTGTATATTTTATTATATTTGTCTATTTAAACTAAACTAATATGTATTTAGACCTAAAAAGAGTTTTAAAAATTTGTTTATCAGACTCTCCCGCATCATCCCTTTTGCCGCCACATGCTCTCTTTTTACAATAAATGCAAACTTAAAAAAATAATAATTAAATGGTTAATGTCTGATATTTTACCGAAGTTTATAAAATTGATAAATTTGTCCCTTGAGTGCAACAAGACTTTGCAGTGCTTTAGCATTGCAAAGCTTTCTTGCACTCAAGGGACGAAATACACCACCAACCATGCTACTCTGTAGATTATGGGGCCTAAAACATAAAATAAACCAAGAACATGAACTTTTCATGGCACAGAAATAATTACAAAAATTAAAAATAGAATAAAAAACTGCCCGGCCACATGCAGTTTTACAAAGAAATGGCCCGAGAAACAGAAGATCGACTTTCTGGGGCCTTAATAATGTTCCAATAAACAAATATTAACATAAGGACGAACATTTATAAATACAAAACTCAAATTGTATATTGTCGGAGGCATAACCAGATTGATTGTATTCCTGCCGTCCCCATTTTTTGAGGATGGAAGGAAGAGAGCGAGCGAGCGAGCGAGCGAGCGAGCGAGCGAGCGAGCGAAAAAGATCAATCGAAGAAATAGTTATCAAATCGTCGCCTGAGTACTAGAATGTTCTATGGAGCTCGTTGCGTTTTATTAACGGCCCGAAAGGGATGAATAACAGCCTGAGAGCTTACTATTTGTTCGAGACGAAGTCGAGGGCCGTTAATAATCCAGAGGGCTGTTATTCATCCGCGTAGGTCCTTAGTAAACCAGACGAACGACAAAGTCATGGTTTTACTATTATTATCTTGAATTGAGGCTGGTGATGGGTTGTTAACCCTTTACCTAACATTAAAAGCAGACGACACTTGCAAACACAATTTCTTTAATTACTATTTTTTTCATTTTGTGTCTCAAAAACATAGGTTATGACCCCTCAGTCGAACGAGTGCGACGAGCTCGTTCCAACGAGGGGTCATAACCGATGTTTTTGAGACAAAAAATGAAAAAATTAATGAAAATTAATTGGCAATTTTTGAGAATAGCGCTGGCCGGTTTTGGTCGGGTAAAGGGTTAATGAATTGTGTTTTCGTTAACAACTCACCACCCGCTTCCAGTTACATGACGCCATGGATTTTGGAGTTTTACTACCCCACAAAACTCAGTAAAAATACTAGAGATCGCCCACTAAAGTGGTAATAATATATATTTAAGCAGAGACTATGGAAATAAAAAATTATGGGATGATGAAAATAACTATATACTGTGTATCGATATTTTTTATGCCATTCCCACCTTTGTTACCACCTGTGAAAAGCCCGTATGTTAAATCTGAGCTTTTAACCCCACCACCAGTGTAAAGCTTCTACTGCAGTTAAAACGTTTTCAATGGGAATTCCATTACAAAAATGTAAACATATAGTAGGAACTACTTCCAACTTGACCTTTGACCAATTTGCCGACTTTGATAATTCACACTTTGTGATGCTTCATTCAAACATACGACGTTTTGTGGTACTACCTAATACGTACAATGCCTTATTAAGTTTAAAATGCCGGCAATTAAATATTTAAAACGAAATTTAAGAATTTTTAATAATAATTTGACTGAAAAATCACCCATCGGTGCAGAAATAAACAAAACATACCCATGTGTTTGCGATAGAACGTATCTTTTTTCCCAATTTAAGTGACAAAGTCGATTATTTATTAAGAGCATGGTATAGAAAAAACAAAGACGTACTTGGGCCGTTAATCAGAATAAGGCACATCCTCGTGGTTAAAACCCTTATCCTACTCGTGGTTTAAATTTGATTACAGTCCCAATTACCTAATTATTGTATATGTTTCCCATTCTCTGCGTAACGGTTATTGGGTTAAATAATCAATCCTACTCGTGGGATTAACATTATTTTGAAGACTGTATAGTTACTCCAGCCGCCTATTCCATAAATGAGTAGTTAATTCCGTCCAGCTAGAAATCCAAGCTCTGTTTATCTCCCTTGAAATGCAACGCAACTTGCAATTTTCCGTTGGTCACGCGGAGTGACACTATCCTGAGATCGGTTGGTCCGCTAGTGACATAATTGGGAAGTATGTAATTCCGTCCAGCTAGAAATAACCAGGTTTAATTATCTCCCTTGATAAGCAATGGGATATTTTTCTGTCCTTGATCGAGTGGGTCTTCTCGCCCGGGACGTGTGGGCCCGCTAGTATATAATAAGTAAAGGAGAATATTCTAGTTATTTACGGAAATTCTTGCACAGATTTTCTAAGGTGATGTTTAGAAAGTTGGGATGTTAGAACACCACGAGAAAGAATATAAAACATGTATCAATCTACAGTTTATCGAATACGTTGTTTTCCTCTGGCACTCATCATGAGGTCTGCAGTAACCTGCGGATATTTTAAAATCTATACGTCTATTGAAGCACGCACAGTTACCGGAAGGCGCAACATGTTTTCTTGATGTGCGCCCGAAACTGCACACAATTGTGCGTATTCTATGGCCGACATATACTTAAGAAAATAAGCAATCGAATTAGGGCAAACTACCCCAGTGCAAAATAAACTTCAGGGTGAGTGATGCAATTAACATGAGGACGAACATGCGTAGCAGACATCAAATAACACATTTTCTCATAGATGTTCACTTGTATGTGAATAGTAGGAGGGGGATGAAACGGACAATATTGGCCGGACATCGCGCCGGACCTCGAAAGTGACATCATGTCACATGACCTAGTTACGTCACGTTTGGTTGTTCTGGTAACCCGCGTGAGCGGCCATCTTGTGTCGTCACCCTCATAGGGATTCGTTTCTTAGCGAGTGTTGTGAGTTGACATGTTTCCATCGTCCAATTTGTATACCTGAGGTCGCAATCTTGGTTTCTATTGTGCCATGTGATTGCTTTTGTTACCGAAAACCCTTTAATACAGGACAGGGGTGGATTCGGAGGGTGCGTTCGATTCAACTGGAGCTGTTCTCTCGTTCGAATGTTTTCTAAATCCTCGTTTACTTCGCAGAATTAACCAAATAGATGGGACAATTCTTCCAAATTACAAAAAAAACAATCAAAACTACTGAATATGAAACTGTTATCGTCACCCAGTGCTTTACAAGTGAGACGTGATAGTGGCTTATCGGGAGATAATACATGGGTATAAGTAGGATACAATGGTTTATCTCTCTGGATAACACACGAAATACTGAATAAGAACTCTTTTCATGTACCAGTAGATCAAATCTGTTTAAATTTGATATGACGTGGAATCTCTGGGGCTGATTCACGAATTGTCATTAAATGTGGGAGAGCCGAGAAAGTTCATCACGAATCGCCGAGAGACACAAGGCAGCTACCTCGAGGTTTAGGCGCCCCCCCCCCCCCCCCCAACAAATAAATATAAATCACGGTTTAAATGCGCCAAACGATGACCGGTGTATGATCTTGTCTGAATGCGTAGAAACAACTAAGATAATTACAAAAGCGGTCGAAGGGAGAGCACTCTAATTAACAAGTAACATTTGAAGACAAAATCTTCCCAAAACTCATTAATTCCAAAGAAACAAATTTTACTCAATCTTTGGTTATCAATTATATGAATGGGAGTTAATTAAGATATTAAGGAAAACAGAAGGCGGTGGGGGGGGGGGGGGGGGGGGGGCAAGTTCCAATGTATTCTGGAAATGGATAAATAAACCAGAGGCAATACCTTACAGAGTATTAAGGTGAATGGCAATAGCAATGATGACCAGGGCAGCATTGCTGCAGAAATGGTCAAGCATTGGGAGAGGGTAAATTATAGAAGATGGGGATGGGGGTAGAGGTTCCTCAAAATATGAGATGAGAGGTAGAGAAACTTTTCCGAATTAGTGTGCAGTGAAATTGAGGTGGAAGAAGTAAGAAATGCAGTCACCAAGTTAAAGAATGGCAAAGAAGTAGGTACTTACGAGATTCCTAACGTTTTTTTATAGAAAGGGGGAGGGTGAGGACCATTATATGAGCATTTTACAACATTATTTATCATGGCTATCAGAAAGCAGGAGGTCCCCAATGAGTGGAAGGAGAACAGGTAACCTTTATTCAGAAAAAGGGAGACAGAGAAGTTTTAGATAATTTTGGGGGAATATCCGTTTGTATCAATATTTGTAATTTATTCTCCAAGATTCGCTATGGAAGGTTTGCGGAGTGGTGGGAGAGAGAGGATTCCTGGGGGAAATACAAAATGGACTCCAGAAAGGAAGAAGGGTCACTGACCATTTTTTTTACCCTTTCGCAACTGATAGAATCACCAAAGGTCAACAAGAAAAAGATATTTATGGCATTCCAAGATGTGCAAATGCTTACGACAGTATATGGAGAGAGTGATGTAGTAGAAACTTAAATGTCTCGGATTTGGAGGGAAGTTTTGTCGGAATCATGAGAACACTGTACAAAGAAGTGTACTCAACCTAGGAAACATCACAACAAAAAGGGTCCCAATGGAGACAGCCCTTTAGATGGGTTGCAGTTCATGTCACCGATTCTGTTTGCACTGTACATAAAAGATTTAGGAGAGAAGTTGATTACAAGCGCAGAGGGGACAAAGTTGGAGAGACATGAATCACAGGGCTATTATTTGCCAGCGACATGGTTTTAATTACCGAGTGCAAAGAGGGACTACAAAAACTTTTAACCACGGCAGGACAGGACTGGGATAAATGGTGACTTGAATTGAATGAAAACAAAAGCAAGGTAATATCTGTGGGCCGTAGAGACGACTGTGGAGGCGTCGCGAAGTGGAGGGTGGGTAAATTCTCCGGTGGGGAAGAGGAAAGCATGGATATAACAGTGGGGGAAACGGGAGAATATGAATATTTGGGAATTAATTTATGTGTTACAGGTATAGGCATATACAGAAACCATACAAATAAACTTAAGACAAAGGGGAAAAGGATACCCAATCAATCCAAACTACTTGGAAGAAACAGTTTTAACAAGGTGTTCGTTGGAATCCCACTTGGGAGAGGGCGATGTTACCAAGTTTAACACATGGAACAGAAGTGATTCCTCTAAATTAAGCACAACCGAGTAACTTGGAGTTTCTACAAAACGATGCGGATCGTTGGATAACCGGATCAGGTAACGCAGCCACGCTGGAAGCGGCCAGGGGGAAACTCGGTTGGATGCCGGGTAAAGATAGAATAGGTATGGGAAAATAATGCTACCTGCCTGAATTATCTAGTAAACCTCCCAAACAGCAGGTGGTGTAGAACGACGTTTAACCAGGTATGGTACAATAACACTCAGACAGGGTGGTTAAGGCGGGGGTGGGGGAGCTAGTGGAGAAATACTCTATAGAGACTGATGATCTAGAAGGGAGACTGAAGCAGGGTTGCAGCCTTATCAGATGAAGAGTGCTCGACAATTTCAATAGAAACTGGCGAGCTGGAATTAGGACCAAAATCTCTTTATATGGGCTTTACAAAAAGATGCCCCAACTTTTGAAGAGTACCTAGATGAATCTTACTGGGGTAAGTGAGATCGAAGTCACTGGAGTTGAGGGGGAGAATCGGGAATGGCGAGGAAAGGGTGTGCCAAATGTGTAATTTAGGAGTAACGGAGACTCTGTCTGGAACATTTCATTTTAGAATACGCCAACTATTTTCCAAGTAGAACAAGACTCCTTACACACTAAAACCTAAAGTGTTAAAACTGACACTTTCAAGGTGTTAAACCCATTCTAACTCTTAGGGTTTAATTTTAACACTCAAAGTGCAATGCTTTAAGCACTTAGACATTACAATCGTCAGACATCTGGAACTTGAATGGATGGCACTTCCCATGTGTCTAGCATTGGTAGTTCTTCCAGAATCGCCCATAATTTGATTTGCGCTTGGTGGGTACATAATTAAAAGGACACAACGCAGATGACGCGGATCAGGCTCGAGAGTTCGAGTCTGATCCGCGTCATCTGCGTTGTTTCCTTTCAAGTGTCGCGACATTACACTTGTCAAGTGGTATTATTGTCAACACCTGTCAAGTTCTGGGATATCTACACGTGAACAAAGTACTAGCTCAGCACTTAGTAAGTTTTAAATACAGGACTTCAAGTGTAGTTTTTAACACTTTAGTTTTTAGCGTGTGGAAGAAATTATGAAACATTTTTGACTGAATGCTGGGAGATTAGGAGGGAGAGTTGGGGAGGGAGGAACAGCCCGGTGGAAGACTGGGTTAAAGGAGGCCTCCTCCTTAGAGGACGGCGACAAATCAGCGGAAGGCCGAAGAATTATTATTGCATTAGCGTTGTTTTCTACATAACGCGGTGTGCAAATCTCGTCCACTAAATGCGATCTTGGGCATTGTCTCGATTCGAGTTTAGATAACTCGGTTCATAAATTTTGTATAGATCGCGACTCGAAGATTCTCTATTTTTCATTTTATGTTTACGTTTACCAGAGGTCAAAGGGCACGGGTAAATAATTCATTTTTCTTTTGAAAATGTAAATAATTCTTTAACCGTTTACCTAACGTTCATGAAAAAACTAAAGTGTTAAAACTGACACTTTCAAGGTGTTAAACGCATTCTAACTCTTAGGGTTTGATTTTAACACTCAAAATGCAATGCTTTAAGCACTTAGACATTACAATCGTCAGTCATCTGAAACTTGAATGGATAGCACTTCCCATGTGTCTAGCATTGGCGGTTCTTGCAGAATCGTCCATAATTTGATTTGCGCTTGGTGAGTACACAATTAAGAGTTCGGGCCTGATCCGCGTGATATGCGTTGTTTCCTTTTAAGTGTCGCGACATTACACTTGTCAAGAGGTATTATTGTAACACCTGTCAAGTTCTGGGATATCTACACTTGAACAAAGTGCTAGTTCAGCACTTAGTAAGTGTTAAATACAGCACTTCAAGTGTAGTTGTTAACACTTTAGTTTTTAGCGTGTGGAAGAAATTATGAAACATTTTTGACTGAATGCTGGGAGATTAGGAGGGAGGGTTGGGGAGGAACAGCCCGTTGGAAGACTGGGTTAAAGGAGGCCTCCTCGTTAGAGGACGGCGACAAATCAGCGGAAGGCCGAAGAATTATTATTGCATTAGCGTTGTTTTCTACACAACGCGGTGTGCAAATCTCATCCACTACAGTACGTGGAGAGTGTATTACCACTAAATCACCCGCAGAGTGGAAATTCCACCCAGGCAATAATTACGAATCTGTTGCAACGCATAACAATCACGAGCAAAGTTCCAGCCAATGGACCTCCGGATTAAACCCGGAGGTCCCTTGGCTGAAACATTGCTAGTGTTTTTGCCCATATGTACAGAATTTGAAAGTGATACTTTGGGTGATAACTCCACTCCGTGGGTGATTTTGTTACGATCCACTCTCCACGTACTGTAAATGCGATCTTGGACATCGTCTCGATTCGAGTTAGATAACTCGGTTCATAAATTTTGTATAGATCGCGACTCGAAGATTCTCTATTTTTCATTTTATTTTTACGTTTACCAGAGGCCATAGGGCACGGGTAAATAATTCATATTTCTTTTGAAAATGTAAATAATTCTTTAACCGTTTACCTAACGTAGCTTCTATTTCTAAACATCGCTACTTACAAAATCACTATTTTAGTTGTATTTCTTTGAGAATTTTTGCTTTAAAACATAGCCTATGACCCTCGTTGGAACGAGCTCGTTGAGCTCGTTCCAATGAAGGATCATAAGCTCTGCTTTTCAGGCTTAAAAGATAAAAAATAATAGGCATTAACAAAAATGCTAGTGTGTGTGTTATTTGTATTAGATAACTGATTAATTATTAAAAAGTACTTTTGACAATGGGGATGCTGTACTATTTCCACTCTTTGCATTTCAATAGATTTTGGTTTTGTCAAATGAAACTACAGGCCAAAATATAACGTGCTAACTATATGTTTGAAACGTGTGTTACAGCAAACACTACCACAACAACCACTGAACCACCACCAACAGCAGTTACGACAACAGCAGTAGCAACAACAGCACCACCACCAACAACAACAACAGCACCAACACCAACAACAGCACTAACATCAACAACAGCACCAACAACTACCACAGGCGAGTAAAATGTTTCGTTTACGTTCTCAGCTTCCTCTTTCACCGTTCGACTCTACCGCTGTCACCTATTTTTATACCATGGTAACCTATTCTACTATGTATAAAAAACCTATGACATAAAATTTAGCTTTACACACCAACCGTGGTGAATATGCCAGCAACAGGATTTCAGTAGTTAAAATTTACACCTACAATGGAACTACATCCCAGTTAACCTTTGGTGACGTTGACCTGAATGCAAACTTGTCTAAATTTATCGCTCGTCGCCTGGCAGAGTGAAATGTAAGCGGCAATTATTTAATATGTTTTAAAATGAGTTTACCTCATTAAGATACTAAAAATTAAAAAAAAAAACAAGCGTTGTCTTATGGGTAAAGCTTCCTCGAAATAGTAAGTTATTATGTTATTAAAATGATAAAGGCCCAGTGATTTCTCGTTTCGTTTTCCATTTCGTTTCTGCGATAAAATTGACAGCGGAAGTACCGCCCACCGGTGCTCAGGTAAACAAAAGAACAGATTCGTACGTATGTATGTCTGCTGCTCAGCAAAATCGAGAAAAAATAATAGTGACTCTCAATAATTTGGTGGTATAAATAAAATATGCCCAAAGTAGCTTGGTGTACCAAATCTTCACCACTCGTGGTGAAGTGGTGTTAATCGCTCGCCAAAGGCGCGCGGTTAACACCACTTTACCACGAGTGGTGAACATTTGGCACTCCAAGCTATTTTGGGCATATTATATATCTAACTTGGCATCCAAACCATCTGATACACTAAATTATACCGTTTCTCATGTCGACACACCTTTGCTTTGCTGGGGCATTTGCACCGGATAATTTTTCGTCTAAATTAGTGCATACGGACCGCGAAGATGGGAATTTCAGACATTGTTTTTTTTTTTGTTTTTTATTTTGTTTTTTTTTTAAAAATGTGAAATTAATGAATAACTGTGCTGTTACATGCTAAAAACTAAAGTGTTAAAAACTACACTTGAAGTTCTGTATTTAACACTTACTAAGTGCTGAACTAGCACTTTGTTCAAGTGTAGATATCCCAGAACTTGACAGGTGTTACAATAATACCACTTGACAAGTGTAATGTCGCGACACTTAAAAGGAAACAATGCAGATGACGCGGATCAGGCTCGAACTCTCGAGCCTGATCCGCGTCATCTGTGTTGTCCTTTTAATTATGTACCCACCAAGCGTAAATCAAATTATGGACGATTCTGGGAGAACCACCAATGCTAGACACACGGGAAGTGCCATCCATTCAAGTTTCAGATGTCTGACGATTATAATGTCTAAGTGCTTAAAGCATTGCACTTCGAGTGTTAAAATCAAACCCTAAGAGTTAGAATGGGTTTAACACCTTGAAAGAGTCAGTTTTTAACACTTTAGTTTTTAGTGTGTATTGCTTAATTTGATAATAAATTCTAGAAATACCGACAAGTCATTTGCTCGTGAGGGTAAGATGGGGTGGACGGGTGAGCGTAGTCCTAATTTGGTTTGGCCGCAAAATAGTTTTAGGTGTTGTAAGTTCTATGGCAATGCAAAGCTTCTGGATTCGATTCGATTTCGTATCTCAAGTTGCCATTTGGTTCGATTATAAATCGGCCGCCCCATTCGTTTCATTTCTACCTTTTCACAGGAATACAGCTTGGTGTCAGTCGTTTACGTCGTCTCACACCACTAATAGTTCAGTTTGAAATTTTAGAAGAATAATGGCTGAAAATGAAGACTGGGAGTAATTTACGCTATAGTAATATAAAATTCAAGATTCAATTGTAATTCCTCAGTTAAATTTGACGTCGTTGTTCTTTGTGAACTTGTAATTTGATTGGTTGAGACCCGGTCGGCTCCTGTGCTCTAATCCCAGGTAAATTCATTCTCATCGTGCTCTAATCGCTTGAAGCTGGTCGATTACCTATCACAGATCGAACGCACCCCAGAGTTGTTTTCTGTAATTTCGATCATGGCAAATAGACCGAGATCGAAAATGACATGTTTTATTGTTTTTCTTCAAATAATACGGGTTGGGAATTTTTTTTCACATCTAACGATGTTACAGGAATTACAATGAAGTGAGTTAACAAATAGTTTCCCATAGTCAAATTCTCGAATGTCTAACTCAACAAGAGATGTTTATCTCCTGATTCGAATCGAAAACCGGCCATCATTTTGAAATAACTGAACTGTTATTACTTGATGTGGCAATAAATTCTAGAAATACTGACAAGTCGATTGTTCGTGTTGAATCGAGAAAGGCACTGCTATGTTTTAATGAATTATCTGTGGACTGATAATTTTGTAGGGTGTAGGATGGGGAAATCTCACCTAAGGAGCAAGATATTTGAGTTACACATGAGGTTAACAGTATGTAATGTGGTTTTGAGGGGTAAGTTGGGGGACCTCTGTGGGGGCCTCGGAAGTTGCGTCATGTCATGTGACCCAGTGACTTAATGCTTGGTTGTCAAGGTAACTCACGTGAGCAGTCATGCTGTGACGTCATTAGCATCGTGAATATCAGTGCGCAACGCGTGATGTTAGGGTGACATGTGTTTATGTTTTCGTCGTCAATTTTGTTAATTGGAAGCCGTCATGTTTGTTTCTATGGTGGTTGTGACGTCAAAGCTTCTGCTAGGACGGATGTTCGTTCGGAGGATGTTTAGATTAAATGGGATCATACCGAGTTACCACGCACGATCCGACAACTTCCTAAAATCACCATGAACGACCGAAAACCACCAAAATGGACCGACAAAGCCGCCAACTTTGGTTAATAGGAGTGTAGGCCTGGTGGGGAGGGGGGGGGGGGTATCCATCAATTGAATGATAGTATGACAAATTACCACAAAGAACCCGACAACCATTTATTTAGCTCGGAGTCTTGAATCATAGTGTTCTGCGTATCCTTGTCCCTACCCTCTCCATTCCTTGACCTGTTCTGTCGATGTTACGACTTCCCAGAAGTGTTTATGGGCTAATATATAATGCGTAACAATGTGTACTCTTCATATGTGGCATATAGGCACATGCTGAATGTGCCGATATGTGCTTGTGTGCAATTGCACAATGTGCGCACAACACATTCGGCTCTTATCCGTATCACAGAAAAAGGGGAATCTATAATCGCGGATGTATATCAGAAAGGGATTCTTTGATTCGCTTCCCGAATATGAAATTAAAGTTTCCTTTATGATCGTGTAAGAGAATGGTAAATTTTCGTCGCAAGGACAATATCATTTGGAGTACAGTGGGAGGAAAGTCGTCCTCGCGTGATATGGGAGTGTGTAGGGCTGCGCGGTATATCGATAAACCAACACATATCGGTATTAAAACCAGTATCGATTGAATACCGATGTAACTACAAAAATATCGGTTTATCGTCATTATTTATTTACCCACAATTTAAGTTTCAAAATGTCTTGAATTTTAACTGAAGTCCCGAATGAATAATATTATCCCTCTATCCAACGAATCGGCCTCATCGACCCGCAAAATATACAAATTCAGCAGCTGAAAAAATATATCTAAAAACAATTCGACAAAACCATATCATGTGACCCCTCATTGGAACGAACATGAAGCTTGTTTTTCCGTTTTTCAGTTTAAATTGAGTTGGAATTGGTCAAAATTTTGAATTTCATGTTTTGATGCGTAATAACCATGCATATAATGATATCATTTGTCATAGCGCGTTGGTTACCGGAAGTTGAATCTATTTGATACGGAATCAGAATGAGTCGTCTATATGATACGGAATCGGAACACATTATGTGATACGTACCGTTTCTCGTCGTTTTCAGGCCAAGAATCTATATGATTGTTAGATAAATCGGTATACCGCGGTATTTCTTATTTTTTTTTTTTTTGAATACCGATACCGGTATTCAGTTTGGAGCATCGTGCAAACCAAGGTGTGTGACGGGAAAATCTCGAACTACGTGTTTGGGACAAATATTTTCCAATTGAGCGTGATTCCAGCACCCCCCCCCCCCCTCCCAACACCCCCGAGTATAATAATAATCTGGCCCATCAACGTAACACAATGCCACGTGAACGACAACGTCACGAGCTCCATGATGGTGCGTCTTGGCATTTTTATCACATCTTCAACGTCATCGTCCTGTCATTGTACCGATACCGTTCAATTTACTTACATTTATATACTCAACTTTTTGAGGTTATTTCTGAATATGTGGTTAGATGTCGACAACATTCCCGCCTTGAGGTAGATCCAGTGGCGGCGCCATGGAGGGGTATGTGGCGGGTACTTACCCCTCCACCTTTTTCGCCAAGCGTAGTAAAACAATACTATCATTTTAATTTTTGTTGTATTGAACGTTGCAGTGTATAGTCGGTATGCTTAATCCCATATTCCCAAGTGCACTAAATCAGAGAAGTTTTGAAATTATGTCCCCCCCCCCCCCCCCCGTCCCCCCCCACACGCTAACTGCAAACAACAAGCAAGAGTCGAGGGTCCAAATTGCAACAAGGCATGCCGCGTTTAAACGGACTGAAACATAGTGCTTAAGAGTATTCGACGAATGCTAGAATCGAGAGCGTGCAAGGCATCCGTTTGGAATTCAGCCTACAGCAATTTTAAAAAATAAATAAAATTTAATATTTTAGAAAAATTCTCAAAGGTATAACTCAATGAAATCATGCAAATATGAATATCATTGGAACCGGCTTGTTCAGCCGGTTCCAATGATATCCATATTCGCATGATTTTGTTGCAAATCAGTTAAAAAAAATTCTCAACTTAGGGAGAGGACCCCCCCCCCCCCTCCAGAAACCCACCCCAGCTCGGCGCTGTACAATCCCCAACTGTAACCCCCTCACTTTTCTAACTCTGGCGCCGCCACTGGGTAAATCAGGTGGAACATGCTAGGTCTTCGTAAACTCCTCATGTCACCAGTCACATTCTGTGAGGAATAGAATGCAGTTTAGGCCAGGAACCAAACCAGTTATTAAATAGTTCATCACATATGTTTATATTCAGTCGTCTGGACTATTTCAGTTGGTCCGGAAAGCGAGCGAACGAAATATTCGTTCCGATTGAATCGAAAAACATAAGAAACATTCATTTTCTTCAAAGCAACGAATGTTTAATGATTCCTCCAACACCATAAGACATGTTTGTTTTTAAATATTATAAATAAAGACAAACATCAGTAGTTTTCGTTGCGTATTTCCAATAATTGTGTTTATAGCATGATGTGCGCAAGGTAAATTAAATACTTATTGATCGGAATATCAATAACTGGAGCATGAAAGAGTACCCGTATGTATTTGTATTTAAAAGGACATCATATTACATCCACTGTAGTCTGCGCACAGACGCCACGAAAAGTGGGTAAACAAATATCCCACAACGGCGTCGAATTCCGAACAGAATTAGATTGGTGGCCAAAAGACGACGAAAGTTACAATGTCCAATAAAACTGTTTTTTTACGACAATCGGTCCTAAATGTCAATTTCATGCATATTGTTGCTTCCATTTTCATTAATTCTTTTGAGGAGTACTAGGTGGATCTTATACAATACGTGCAGAGGGGATTATTAAGAAAACGCCCGTGGTGCATAATTTTCACCCATAACTGTAGATTGCACTGAATGATAAACAAAGCTTCAGCTTATGGACCTCCGGGTTTAAACCGGAGGTCCATTAGCTGATACTTTACTTATCATTCTTACGGTTTTTCACAGAAAATTAGTTATTTCCTGGGTGGAAACTCCACTACATTGGTGTTTAAGTGGTAATCCCCCCCCCCCCCCCCCCCGCCCCGCACGAAGTGTAGGGGTCTTTGTTGTTCAAAGTGAGATCGAAGTCATTGGGGTTGTGGGGGAGTATTCGGAAAAGCGAGGAAAGAGTTTGCCAAATGTGTAATTTAGTAGTAACGGCGATCATGGAACATTTCATTATAGAATGCACCAAATTGCCAAGAAGAACAAGACTCCTCAGAAAACTAATTGGAAAATGGGATGAAAATATTAAGGATAAGTGGATGGGGAATGACATGATGGAAAGGGTTAATTTTATAGTTAGGGAGGTCGAGAAAGGGTCGATGGGAAGAATTATGAAACAATTTTTGACTGAATGCTAGGAGATTAGGAGGGAGAGTAGGGGAGGGGGAATAGCCCGGTGGGGGACTGGGTTAAGGTAGGCCAACACAAATCTGCCGATGGCCGGAAAATTCTTATTATTACAATGAACTCTTTACCTAACTCTCCAAGGAGGGGTTATACGTTATATTATGTTGGCAAAAATGAACATGTTTTGCTTGTTTTGGTAAGTGTCGTCTGCTATTCGTGTTTGGTTTGTCTCTAACTGTTTTTTTTTTACTTCTCAACAGCAATTGGAAATGAATTGACCATGTGTTCCAAAATGACTTCAACAGAAAGAGTGGTGGAATTCCAACTCATTGCTGGCGAATTCACGAACCATGCCTTGATAATGATAGCTGACAATGTTAGCCACCTGGCATGCGCAAGGAAATGTCAGAAAATGGATGAATGTGTGGCGTTTGCAATCAAAGATAAAGCATGCAGACTACTTAAAAACAGTATCCAGAATAACTGCTACATTGGTTGGAATTTATACGGAATCAAACACTGTTAAGCTGTACACAATGCTTTCAGTCAACCGAAAACAGTAAAACAACCTTCGTGGTTGTGACAAACACACCGTCAGTTTTTTATGACAAAACAATTGTTTTCACCTTTATTGCAGAAAAGGAATTGTTTATTCGCAAAAAGGTTGTTGTTCGTACAACGGTGGACATCTACTTTCAGTTACATTGTATATCAGGGGCGGCGGAAGATCAATAATACTGGAGGGGCACAAATTTTCAATGCTACCAATGTTCGACCTAGTGTGAGAAAGGTTACAATCGTATATCACTAAATGTACCGTGACTCGCTATAGTCTCTCGTTCAGATGAATATGCTGCTGTGTGGTTACTGTTCTGCCCGTTTCTTCTACGTCAACCATCTTCCAACCCGACGGCCAGCCTTCGGGTTGAAAGATAGTTCAAGTAGAAGGAACGAACCGAAGCGACCGAGATTCGGATTCTGTGGCTAAATATTGTTTGGATTTGCAAATAATGTTAACCCTTTACCCAACGTAACGGCCAAAACCGGCCAGCGCTATTCTCAAAAATCGCCAATTAATTTTCACTATTTTTTTCATTTTTTGTCTCAAAAACATAGGTTATGACCCCTCGTTGGAACGAGCTCGTCGAGCTCGTTCCAACGAGGGGTCATAACCTATGTTTTTGAGACAAAAAATGAAAAAAATTAGTTATTCAAGATTTTTTTTTGCAAGTGTCGTCTGCTTTTCACGTTAGGTAAAGGGTTATTGTCTGTATATTGACAAGTTTGCTTTCTCCCATTTTAACTCATTGTGTTACTTCTAAACCTATCTGTGGAAAATGTGGAGGGAGAGGTGCCCCTCTCTGCATCTCTCCCTGGCTTCGCCGCCTCCGTTGTATATAGTAAAGAGAGATTTTTTTTACATACTATTGCTTTATCTTTTCTCATTAAACAGCTTTTTACAATTACGTGGCGTATCGAGAAACAACATCAATCCCTTGATAAGGACAAGTGGCGGAATCAGACGAAGTGGACGCTGCGCCCAGACTTTCGATTTTCAGGTGAGCTGTCGCAATTGCGCGTCATTGTTCCCGCACTTCTTACTTTTTCGCGTGTAGCCCACAACGTGCCTTGTTTCCACCTAGCGAGCGACAACCCTTGCCTAACGAATCGGCTGCATTCGCTGCGTTATATACAAATTGTGCAGTAATGTAAAAATTAAAAATTCAACAAAACCACATCACCCCTCACTGGAACGAGCTCGTACCAATAAGGGGTCACATGATATGGTTTTGTTGACATTTTTTAAGAATTATTGGGAAAAAAAATAAAATAACGTATTTTGATATCACGTGTTTTCTGAAAGGGTGAGAAGGCCTTGGTTACTCCTGTGCTCCCAACTGCCTCCCTATCCCCACGTCTATTCTCTCCTCCAAACACTCGGAGACGAACTGCTTGATGACATCCTGTGCCCCATTCTTCCCATTCTCTTCGATAAGCATACTAAACCTCTCCTTTGTGTCACTCACCAACCACATGTCCTCCATTCTCCTACCCCACTTCCCCGTTATACTCCTGGTGAATGGTGTTCTCTTAGACTGTTAGACTGGCATTTTGGATATTCTAGTAGAAAGTGTTCCAGGGTCTCCTCCACACCTAACTTACACATCTGGCATTCCTTTTCTCTGTTTTCCCAATTATTCCCCTGCGCTACAGGGACCAGGTTAAAGTCGGTTTGTGGAAAATAGGCCAGATAATACAATGCGTACACGAAAATGTGAACAATACATCGTGAATTATAAGCAGGAGCATTCCAAGACTTCAAACTGGTCAAACTTATTTTCTGAGAATTTGCAGGAAAACAACATAATTCGACAAACCTCAAAGGCCAGTGATGCTACTCACCGCCTTATCGCTCATGTATTCTCTGGAGAATCATTTGATTGACTTACCATTGCACCATTGGGATTACATATCATGTATTATAGAGCAATCTCTTGACTGGACTGGTTACGTGAAATAATTCATGAGAGGTGAGGGACGTTGTACAAACACGAGTGCGCGAATGCGCACGAGTGTTTTACAATATAGACCCTCGACTCAAATGAATTATTTCAGTAACCAGTCCAGTCAATCGATTACTCTGTTTATTATTTTTCATTATTAACGATAATTATATTATTTAACCCTTTAACTAACGTAACGGTCGCCTTTATTCTCAAAAATCGCTAATTAATTTTCATTATTTTTTTATTTTTTGTCACTAAAATATAGGTCATTCCCCCTCATTGTAACGAGCTCGCTCCAATGAGGGGTCATAACCTATGTTTTTGAGACAAAAAATGAAAATAATAGCTATTCAAGAATTTGTTTTTGCAAGTGTCGTCTGCTTTTAATATTAGGTAAAGGGTTAAAAAAACAAAAAAAAACAAAAAAAGTCCCAATTACATCCACGGCAAAGCGTCTTCGTTTGCGCGCACCGATACATGACACAATTGTTGATTGCATAATTCACTTGTGCAGATGTTGTTGATGATTTTTCGTGACAACATGTTCCCGATACCGGGACCCCACAATTGCGCCAGAGGCTGGGCCTGTACATGGCGCTCGGTATTATATTGAACGCTTTCATAAACAGTCTCTCGTCGTTCCTCAGAACATCTACATAAAAAGAAAGCTTGATCTTTATTTTGAAGAATGTTAATGCAGGACACGCCTTCATTACATTTTGCAGGGCGTTCCCTATTTGTGGTCCGTGTCTGAAACAGCCCTGTCACCAGTGGTGACAGATTTTTGTTGTGGGTTAAATTGAGTTAAGTTCATCTGAAGAGCACAGTCGCTTGACTGGTGCATATATGTAGTGGGTGGGCTAACTGGTAAGGTAAGACGGTTCCGAACCTCTCAAACAATTATTTTTTAGCAAGTGAATTTTAAATCTTTTGCGTGGAATATGCGGAGAAACAGAATTCTCAGCGGATATAATTTTTCGGGAATTTTACTAAAATACGGCTTATTAGAGTAAAGAGTTAAAATTTCAATTTTACACCGTGGATAAACCCGACAATCCGGTTTTTGATCATTCAGGCCCGTTGGAACCGCTTTGCAACAGCAACCCAGCTTCGCAGTGATCAGAATGCATCCGGGGTAAATGTTTCGACCCAGACTATCCGGGCAAGGTTGCACGAAGGTGGTCTCCGATCGAGAAGACCATGTATTCGCATTCCGCTGTCCCAGAACCACCGCCAGACACGATATGAATGGGCAATGGACCATGTTGGATGTACCAGAGAGACAATTATTTTTTTTTTTTTGTTTATGTTTGTTATTTAACCCTCAGCTCCACGAACTCCCCCATGATCGAGTTGTCTATCCTGAGGGATGCACTTAATTAGCTGTAGGAGAACTGGAAGCCCACATTTAGGCTTTATTCTGAAGTACAGGTATTGCAACTTAAAGGTCCCATTGTCGGCGTTACGAAGTGCGCCCACATATGTTATCATGCTCGGAAAAAGACCTCTAGCTCTTCAGTGTTTTACCCGCCTCGAATATTGTGGCCATAGAATGTTTAATAGACAAATTCTATTTGGGGTAGGAATCATATTTTATGAAATTATACAAACGGGCGATCAGAGTACAGGAATACTATGGTTCACACATTCGAATGGAAGCCAGATGTTCTGTTTACAATACCTGGCATTCTCTTGTAGACCAGTATTGTTAACCAACTATGATATTGCAAGATTTGTTAAAAGATATTACAATGACATAAAACTTTTAGATTCCGGCATTTTGTTGTTTTATCTGTCACCAAATCATAAATGCACTGGGTGGAACATCACAAGACATCACCTGATGCTGAGTTACAGAATTGTGAATTCCACCACGCAATTCTGCCGGTTAACAGACACCCGGCAGAATGTGTTTTTGACTTGGGCAACCCATGGACTGCATGCAGACTGACTGGCAGCCTGCATGGCCCTAGAAGAGTCAAACAATTGCGGATGCCACATTATGGGACTTCCCCGTAATTTTTCTGTGATTGGAATGTCGCGTGATTCGGTATTGCATCCGAAAATGGTGTATATAAGAAACGTTTTCTGGGTGTTGGGCCAGTTGTCTCGAGTTCATCACCGATTCGTGAAAAGCCTCGTTACTTGCCTCTTGCCCAGATGGATGCCTCTAGTCATAAACTGTGTTAGTTTATCTTAAGTTATGCTTGAAATTTGTTGTCACACTTTGTAAATATTAGCTGGAGATGACCAGTAAAGTCTGATAGTGCAGTTAATTAAATGTTAGATAATTTGAGTTATGTGTTCGTTACGTCACAGTCTTAACTGGCACACGACAAGATTCGTGTAGTTACTGGGAAGCTGAAAACTGTCTGGAACATGCGTCCAATATCGTCTGCGAAAGAGACTCTAAGAAGCCACGGGCTGGTGGGATTTCGCGGTTCTCTCAGTCAACACAACGAACTTAGTTCTGTATTACTGCTGTTGGTCAGCTAGGGAGATTTACCCTAACTCCGCAACACTGGTGGATGTACTTCATATTGTTTTTAAAGTTAGATTATTTAGTCTGTAAGGATTTGCCTTGTTACAATTTATGGGGGATTGCCTTTTAAATTATAACAAGATACGGCGATAAAAACAAATTTTGAATACTAACAACAAATTAGCACTCTACTCGTCAAACGTTGTGACGGATACTCGTGGTTTAATCAGAAAATGGTCGATTTACGAGTATTTAAGAATTTGTTTGTTAACCCTATGATAACCGATCTCTGGTCACAATTCCTTGATCTGGCATCAGGAAAGATTACTCTAAAAAGTCACGGGATGGTGGGATTTCGCGGTTCTATCAGTTTACACAACGAACTTAGGTCTGTATTACAGCTGCAGGTCAGCTAATGAGATTAACTCTAACTCCGCAACACCAGTAGATGCACTTCATATTGTTTTTAAAGTTAGATTATTTAGTCTGTAATGATTTGCCTTGTTAGAATTTATGGGAGATTGGCAAACTCCTATAAATTATAACAAGACACGGCGATAAAAACAAATTGTGAATACTAACAACAAATTAGCACTCTACTCGTCAAAAGTTGTGAAGGATTCTCGTGGTTTAATCAGAAAATGGTCGATTGACAAGTATTTAACATTTTTTTTGTTAACCCTATGGTCGATCTCTGAACATTCATCGCTCTGTATTACAGTACCTTTGTTTGTCCTACTAATTTGCACTGTGGGACAAGCAAAATCCTCCTAGTTACTGGAGACTATAAAAGGGGGCGGGGACCCTCAACGAATTGGAATGGACTCTCACAAACTCCGCCACGTCACAATTCCTTCGGCCATAGGAAAGATTACTCGCTGATCGATCTTATCATCCACCAACAGAGCAGACTGAACACTATAAAATTAACGTGTATTTGATAATATATTCCAAGAATGTATTGAACTACAATCTAAATATTGATCCACCAAAGTTCATTCTAAGTTATAGTTCATTAAAACTGAAATAGTCAATTCAAATAGCTATCCTTTTTGAATCAACGACCAACTCCAACGTATTTACAGCCAGAGACAAAATCAAATATATTAAACGCTCGTGATGTAAACGGTGTATGTGTCTTGAAGTGGCGATGGAATCGTCAATCCATGAGAGAAAATCCGCCCAATTTCGTTGCCCGATTTTGAAATGTGGAGTTTAAGTTGTTCACAAAAAAACATGCAAACATTATTCAGAGTGTGGACGAAATCCGATCCATCCTACAGTTAAAACTAGAAGTCCTGTCATGAAATGCGCACAAATAGCACGTCGATCTGCGCGTTAATCTGCGCGTTATGACCATAGTATGGCTCTCAATTTCTTTATATATGGCCTGTGCACAAACAATGTTTCAGCCAATGGACCTCCGGGTAACCCGGAGGTCCATTGGCAGAAACATTGCCCGTGTTTGCTATGAGTAACCAGGAGAACTTGTCGTGCTTTGGATGCCATTTGATATGGCAATTACGCGCAATTCCTACGCGCTATCAAGCCTATATAAGCGCACAGTTCATGACAGGACTTCTAGTTTTAACTGTATGACGTTGAACACGAATAATATGTAAACATGCAAAGCGAGATTCGGAGCCCTTTACCGACTGCAAGGTAATAATTATTTCAGACGACCAGATAAATATGCCACTAATCTGGGCGCCAGAATGGGATACCTCGATAAAAGACGGGAAAAGCATGTTATTTATTGCCGTTCCGAGATGAAAATTACCTGCTGATCCAAATCCGTTTGGCGCACCTCGATAATTCAGTAGGCGTTTTCAGATATTCAAGATGGCGATCAAGATGGACGCCCGACATAATTCTTTTTCGTTTGCTATCACGTTTATATTCTCACGGAGACCATATTTTTTTAACGGAATTTTTACCTATGTCTCTACACAGGACACATGCACGCTAAAAACTAAAGTGTTAAAAACTTCACTTAAAGTGCTGTATTTAACACTTATTAAGTGCTGAACTAGCACTTCGTTCAAGTGTAGACATCCCAGAACTTGACAGGTGTTACAATAATACCACTTGACAAGTGTAATGTCGCGACACTTAAAAGGAAACAACGCAGATGACGCGGATCAGGCTCGAACTCTCGAGCCTGATCCGCGTCATCTGCGTTGTGCCCTTTTAATTATGTACCCACCAAGCGCAAATCAAATTATGGACGATTCTGGAAGAACCACCAATACTAGACACATGGGAAGTGCCATCCATTCAAGTTTCAGATGTCTGACGATCGTAATGTCTAAGTGCTTAAAGCATTGCACTTTGTGTGCTAAAATCAAACCCTAAGAGTTAGAATGGGTTTAACACTTTGAAAGTGTCAGTTTTAACACTTTAGTTTTTAGAGTGTATCTGCTGGACCCGCAGAGCGGTGTGTTGTGTAGAGAATTAAGGTTGAATACCTCTCAAAGTTTGGTTTCTGTGGGAATATCAACTTGACAGACAAAATAACACTTATGAGCGTTCATCTTGAATATCTTAGAATGTCAAAGTTTTACATGGTTTCATGGGTTCGGAAGCAGTGGGAAATATTCATCTTGAAACGGCAATACATGCAATTCAAGTCAATCATTTTAGCAGGATACCCCTAAAATGGTATTTGCCGTCCATGCTGCGATCTAGTTTAAACGTTGAGCTGAACACATGTCGAGCTATACATAAGGAGGTGTACGGCGACAAAGTCGATAGGTGTCCGTCTACAGAAACACATGCATATCAACAGGGCATGTTGGAACTTCCATGCTCCATTCCATATGTCGCAAACCTGGCAACGCCGTGCTGTGCGTGCATGGTGATTTATACGTCATGTCCGACATGAACGTGTCGTAGACAACCGCTACTATCCATTTTCACCCCATGTGCATCTGTTGTATATCAGCGACATAACCCGTCTTTCGTTCGTATTGGTTTGACCAGAGCAGAGAAGTTCGAGCTATTGCTTTTGCCTCACCCCAAAGACGAGTCTTGTTGTCTCTGTGAAGCCCGAAGTTTTCTTCTAATTCGTCTTCTGCACTCATATTAAATAACTAGCGGGTGATACCCGACGTTGCACGAAAGAAGATAGTTATATCAGCCGTTTTCGAAATAAAAGGTCAAGGTCACCAATTTCAAGGTCAAGGTCACCCCGCGCGGGCACCCCGATAAAGTCAAAATGATCGATGGGTCAATATACCCGCACATATGAAATTTTAGCCCGATCGGCCCAGCCGTTTTCGAAATAAAAGGTCAAGGTCACCAATTTTAAGGTCAAGAACACCCCGCCCGGGCACCCCGATAAAGGCAAAATGATCGATGGGTCAATATACCCACAGATATGAAATTTTAGCCCGATCCGCCCAGCCATTTTCGAAATAAAAGGTCAAGGTCATCAATTTCAAGATTAAGGTCAACCCGCATGGGCACGGCACCCATCCCATGTTACTCGAGGGACGAATTACCCCGTGTAAAAAATTTGAGATCGATCGGTCGAGAAACGGAGGAGTTCACCCGGAACAAAGATAGATAGATAGAGAGACAGAGAGAGAGATAGAGAGAGATAGAGAGAGGAAAAGATACAGACATTCGCATTAATATATTAGATGTGCAATATATCTCGCAATGTTAACTAGGTGAGCAACCTTCAGTCGTATCTCAAACATTTTGTACAACCACTATCTACAGCGCATAGCTATGAATAAATTGCAATACAATTTGTTTCTACCGCTACATATGATTATTTGTTTGTCTATTGGGGTTTAGCGACACTTTCAACAGCCAGTTGGACTGTTTTGCAGGGGGGGGGGTGCTCCAGAGTACCAGGACAAAACCACTGAAAAAGGGCGAGTAACTGTCGGACTCTCTGCCTTGCTATCTCGGTATACGCAGAGTTACGTTAGTTGAAGTCAAATGTACAGTTGACGTGCCGTACGCCTCATAACATGTACACAGCGTCACCGTCCGCCCACCTGGGCAATCGTGGTCTTTTACAAAGTAATTCCAATAACATACTCTAAAAGTATGGAAAATTCTACTTTTCGAAAACTGCTTTTATGATATTAACATGTTAGTAGTGTATTAAGGTGGTTCTGTCCCAATTCTTTGGTCAAAATCTCTGGTGAAGTTAATGGATATTGCATTGGTTATCATGGTAGTACGCGTAGCCTTTTGGGTGTTCGGGTGTTTGATATTTAGGGTTTTATTGCGAAATTTAAATCTTAACCCCTTGAGACTAATTATCCTGACGTTCAAACGTCACTGGAAATTCAGGTTCTTCAACTTTTTTCAAAATGCGATGTCAAACGTCGGAAACTACAACTAACAAGATATTTTTTCACATTAGTGATTAACTGGTTGAGGGCTATTTCTGGTGGTCTGACTTTGTTATTCAAATCTTGTTTTGTTACAAATTATTGGAGAGTGCCCACAGAAAAACAAATTTATATAAACAAAATATTATTTGTGTTTGACTGGATATGAAATTTAAGCAAGGAAAGTATTGGCTTTTGCTCTGGTATCCTCATGTTTTGAAAGCCCTGATAGCGGCTTCTAGCACTCAACCAGTTAAGAAGTCTTGGCAGCAGGATTATATTAGTATTTTAAGCTGCGATAACATTTGGCTCAACGGTTGTCACTGAGCACTATTCGGGAGAAAATAGGAATTGAGGTTAAAACTTTAAAAAAGTCATAAGACGTACAAAAGTGTCAAAGGGTTAAAGAGAAGGTGCCAGTTCACTTGCACTGCTTCTCATAGACTTGTATGTAGACCTAGTATGTTACAAAAATGTTTATCTGCAGCTACACTTCAGATACTAAAGTTACAGTTTCTTTGTTCTGGACAGCACATTGACACTCGATAGACAAAAGTAGAATAATGAGAAACGTGTACATTATACAGAGAGTAATCGTTTGACTGGACCGGTTACGTGAAATAATTCATGAGAGGCGAGGGACGTTGTACAAACACGAGTGCGCGAATGCGCACGAGTGTTTTACAATATAGTCCCTCGCCTCGAATTAATTATTTCTCGTAACCAGTCCAGTCAAGCGATTACTCGGTTTATTACTTTTCATTATTAACGATAATAATATTATTTAACTCTTTACCTAACGTAACGGCAAAAATCGGCCAGCGCTATTCTCAACAATCGCCAATTTTTTGTCTCTAAACTAGCTAGCTCCTCGAGCTCGTTCCAATAAGAGGTCATAACCTATGTTTTTGAGACAAAAAATGAAAAAAATTAGTTATTCAAGAATTTTCTTTTGCAAGTGTCATTGGCATTTCATGTTAGGTAAAGGGTTAAAAAAAACAAAACAATGAAGTCCCAATTACACCCACAGCAAAGCGTCTTCGTTTGCGCGCACAAATACATGACACAATTATTGATTGCATAATTCGCTTGTGAAGTTATCGTTTATAATCAAACCCATCAAACCCGGAAATCCCAGTAAATCACACTTTGCAAAGTAATAAAATTGTTTACAGAATCCACTTATTTGTTCCTATTTCGTTACAAAGAGAAGACCTCGTCGGACATAACTGCTGAGTAGAAATAATCACCGTACTTCAGGATAATTGTACCGTGCCCAATACACTTACACATTGGATAATGTATTTACGATCATTACAAGAAAAAATATAAAAACTCTTTGTTGAATGAATCATTGTTGGAAGAAAAGGTCTATTTAGGAATAATGAAGATAGAAAAGAACTCGAATTAAATCTTTGTTTCAATAGGAATATTTCTAAGAACGTGATCATTGCATGGCAAAATGTGAACGCACGTGATAAAGGTGTGGACGTTGAACTTGTCGTCACACACCGCTGACACATCATCAACTTATCAAATTGAAGAAAAACTAAATGGTGTTGGATATATAACGCGAAAGTCTTAGCTTTCAGCCTGTTAACCCCTTGTTACTTTTGAACGTCTTATGCCATACGAAATCAAACAGTCCGTTGATACTTTGTGGTCATTTGTTTTGTTATTATTTTTCGATTTTTTTCAAGTTTTAACCTCAGTTCCTAATTTCTCCCGGATAGTGTTCGGTGACAACCTTTGAGCCAAATGTTATCGCAGCTTAAAATACTAATATAATTCTGCTGTCAAGACTTCTTAACTGGTTGAGTGCTAGAAGCCAAAAATGAGGATACCATAGCAAAAGCCAACACTTTCCTTGCTTATATTTCATATTCAGTCAAACACAAATAATATTTTGTTTATATAAATTTGTTTTGTTACAAATTATTAGAGAGTGCCTGTAGGCACTCTCCAATAATTTGTAACAAACAAGTTTCGAATAAAAAACAATTCAGACCACTAAACATAATCTAGCCCTCACTCAACCATTCGATCACTAATGTGATACATATCTTGTTATTTGTACTTTCCGACGTTTGACGTCGTATTTTGAAAAACGTTGAAGAAACTGAATTCCCAGTGACGTTTGAACGTCAGGATAATTAAAGTATCAATGGGTTAATAATATCACCTTGACACTGCCCCAGCTATTCACACGGAAAACAATTTTGAGTACGGCCGCCGTGGACTGATCACATCCCACGGGTGGCAAATATTTCCACGGACGCAATAATATTCGATTGCAAACACAAATTATAGGAATAATCATCAAAAATTTAATTAATGAAGCACCGGGTACAACCCGGTGCTTCATTAATTAAAATTTTGCTGATAGTCATTTTTATTGTCTGGTAAAGGCATGCGTGGACAACACTGCCCACGCGTGGAGTACGGCCAGCTCACGGCGACAGTGCTGTACTTACGTTTGTTTGGATCGCTTTTATTCTATTTGGAAATGTTTTTTATTTCCCCACTTCCATTGTGTCTTTAGGCAAGTCTTAATCAGGTCCAACCGCGGTGTCACAGTTTACATTCAAACAATGCCGTCTAGACTCGAGCACAGATTGTTCCCCGTTAAAATGTTGGAAACTTTCAAGGCCGCTCACCGCTGTCCAAGATGTAGTATCAAGGGTTGTTACAAGAGGCTTAGTCCCATGCCATGTTCTACGTATTCAGCCCATTGCATTATGATGGTCTCACCAAGAATGCAAACCGTCCTCGCAAACCTCAGCCCATTCTGTATTCAGTTGTTCCGCTTACATGAATTTGGGGAGTTCCACGCGGGTTCTGCTGAAGGCTAATCTCTCCTCAGACTGCACCAGCATGCGACATTTTGGAAATAAGCATGACAATTTGTTCAAGTTGGAAGTGAGGAAATCCCCACATTCCATGCCACGGCTAGAAATCTTTGGGGATGATTGGTACAGATGGGTGGTATACCGTACATGACGATCGGTCTCCAGCCAGTACCAATTTAGCGTACCGAGGAAATCTCAAAATACCGAAATTTAGATATTGAAAAAATATTCCCGACATTAGTTAAAAAATAAAAAAACACAAAGACAAAACATTACGAAAATGTTCTTGACAAGGGTAGCCCATGGACTATGTATTTCTAAAGGCATTCGCCGCCTGTCATATTATGTAATAAAGCAGCAGAGAGAAAATACCCACAGGATATTTTCTCTCAGCTGTTTTTGGTTACATCAAATGACCGATGGCCCTACCCGTGTTGCTTCCAACATTTTTTTTTAATTAGGGTTTAACGACACATTAACAGCCAGGGTCATATCATGTTGGTGACAGTTTTACGGGTGGAGGAAGCCGGAGTACCCGGAGAAAACCGCCGAGCAACGACGAGCAGCTGTCAGCTCTCCAACATCGTAACTCTGAACTCTGTACCGCGGCACAGGCAGGGTTAGATTGGTTGAAGACATGCGCACCATCGACGTGCAGTACGCCTTAGTACACAGCGTCATCGTGCTCCCATGTAGGCAATCGGGGTGAAGTGCCTTGTCCAAGGACACAACGCGGAAGCGCGAATCAGTCGCTGAAATGGTCGCCCATCCAACTACTAACCGCACTCGACGTTGCTTAACTTCGGTAATCTGACGAGAACCGGTTACCGCGACGCCACCGCGCCCCTTCCAACATTTTGACACGTCGGTGGCTTCGCCTGCTGTAAAATTGTAAACCATAGGTGGGCAGTATACCATTTGATATTGGTATCGGTGTTAGTACATGTATGTTGTTGATACAGAATACCGTACTGATGCCGAGGTAAATCATTCTCTAAAATACTGATGCCGAAACCGAACTTGAAGTTTCAGTTCTTCCCAACTATAGTCATTGGCTTGTACCAATTTTTTGAACTCCTGTTAAGGTCTTTGTTCCCAAGAATATGGCAAGTCATGGTTTTTTATGCTCGATTACCTGATATGAATTGGCAACATTTGATCGAAATTGTATCCTGTATTGTTGTTTCGTTTATTTTTCTCGCTTGTCAGCTAAAATCTGGACTCCATGTTCACTATCTATCTCTTGCTACAAGCCAATGCCTCTGTTGCTTTCTTTTTCTCTGTGGGTGGAAGTGGTGGGGTCTTTTGTGTGTAAATGTTGGTTCTTTTAACAACAGACGTTAAAAATACGCTACACTAGATTCCTGTATGAGGAGTAATATTTTTGTTTTCACATGATCTCCGAGCTGTCTTCAAAACTGGTGCGGAAAGAGTGGAACACCCACGGTAGATTAGTGCCTCATTGAAGTTGTGTCACTTTATCTGACGGTCCAATATCAAAACATTCCGGTAATACCCATAGATTGTTGGGGAAAAGGCATTATGTACATTGGTATACAAGGAATTTTGGGGACACTGGCATTGTGTACCACGGATCTACTTTATAATGGATGGGGTGGAGTGGGGGTGGAGACATCCACTGCTAGCGTTACACGCGAAAATCAATGACAGTGGTATGGAGATCCTTCCTCCAAAGGAAAATGGAAAAACAAAAACTCATATATATTTGAATCTATTTGTACGAAACAAACACTCGGGTTAATGGAGTGGAATCACAAAGGTGGGGATATAAGCTTTTTAGGCATAACTCACCACATAATTCTTGATCACAAATTTAAGAACCAATATTCTGGCGAACCAGGTAACTGATGTCCCCTCTTCGATTTTTGTTTGAAACTCAAACCATCTGCAATGATCTGTAGCGATAATATTTCACTGCAATCGGTTCGTTTGAAAGCAAATATCTGTTAATGGTTGTTTGAAAGAACCGACAGTATGGATGTGGTTGATGTATTATCTGATGAAATTTAAGGAGGTTTATGGGCCATAGCTAAAGATACGTTCAGGTTTACGAGATGGTTATTGTCTTTACGGACGGTGTTAAACAGAGCCTATAAGATCCATTCTCGGTACGTATCGGGCATTAATGAAACCACCAATGTTATTATTTATCCGATAATTAGCCGTCTCTATTGTGGCTAACAAGCATGGTGTTTTCTCAAGGGTTTAATCCCGGGTTCCCGGTTCCGAAAGCCGACTCCGATACCCGGAAAATCTACAGCACGGAACCGGGAATGAAGCGTGGCACTGTTTGTGAACTGAACTGAAGTTTTCTGAACTGAAACTTTGTAGGATTTCGTCAGCCCTTCCACGCCTGAATTTTTTACAGTCCTGATTCCTGACGAACCATTTTCAACAAATCACTGAAGCACTCAACCACTTCTGGAGAACACCCCAGACCCTTTCAAGAGCAAGTTCTTATTCACTCGCATCAAACTCGTCTTAATTTTCAGAATTACTAGTATCACTGTTCACTACCTTCTTACTTATCTTAGGAAAATAACTTTTCCGTTTGGTGATGGGAGATTACCAATCAAATATGCTCATTATCATTAAAATAAACGCGTCATGTTACCCCTCGTAAATTGGCTTGATATTACCCGGTTCCCGGTTCTGGGAGTAATTTCATTCCCGTTCCCCTGAAAAACAGAATATATTAAACCTTAGTTTTCTCCCTTTGTATATACACAACGGAAGTGACAGTACGTCCCCTGAGTTCCAATGTGTTCTATGTGCCTACTGGCACATAGAACACATTGGAACTCAGGGGACGAGTAGTCAAAATGAAAGCAACTATGAAGGGCGTATACACTCGAGCATGCTGGCAGTTTTGACAACCTAAAAAATATTATTTGATTAAGATTATATATTTGCACGAAAACAACTACCCAGTCACCTTAAAATTGTGACAGTTCAAACGCGCAGTAGTTGTTCGGTCACTACTACAATCATTGCACTTTCGTACTCACGTCAGTACGCAAGGCTTACGTTATAGCAAGGACGAAAAGAGGTTGAAAATACACAGGGATCTGGCTTTGACTCATTTTTTATTTCTTGTAAATGTTAGTCTGTTTGGCTAATAAACACTATGAAATACGTTATAGTTGAGCACTGCGAATCGCAGATCTAATTGAATACCAATAAGGCTGACGATTTGGAATCGAACTGAATCTGGAATCAAATCTCTCAGCTACTAAAATTGTACATACACCTTCTTACAACAATAAATACTGTCAGTCTCCACTTTAGAATTGCATTCAATGGCGAGTCGTCTGTCTAGTCAAGTCAATCAAAACGCGGAATTTTCAAGACAAAGGAATCACAGCAGTCTCGTCAGCGGAACATCCACGAAGAAGAGTTCAACATGAGACACTTGGTAGGATTTTAACCCTTTACCTAACATGAAAAGCAGACGATAAAATCTTGAATAACTATTTTTTTCATTTTTTTGTCTCAAAAACAAAGATTGTGACCCCTCTTTGGAACGAGCTTGATGAGCTCGTTCTAAAGAGGGGTCATAACCTATGTTTGAGACAAAAAATGAAAAAATAATGAAAATTAATTGTCGATTTTTGTGAATAACTCTGGCTGGTTTTGACCGTAACGTTAGGTAAAGGGTTAAAATTATTTTAAAATTTTCGAATCATGGGGGCGATTTTGAATCAAATCAAAATTCGAAGCTTCATAGTGATCAACGTTACTTTTTTCCTGTTTGCACTTGCTCCATGATTACATAATTAATTATACAATTTGAGGGTATGGAAATGTGTCAATACACAGGCAGTCTTTCTCTGTTATCTATAAGAAACCATATTTTGATGCAATGATCCATAAACTCCAACATCGACCGGTTCGGTCTGTTTCTTATAGTTCAACCATCGTCGATCCAAAGGAAAGTCTTCTTGTTGAAAAATAGTTGCTGAAGTGGCACAAAAAGACTCAACCATGACCAGGCGGTGGCGTGTACACTGAAAAGAGACAAGTTGATATTCGTACAGTATAGCTGCCGTGGACTGGTCGCTTTCCACGGGGTGGACAGTATATCCACGAACGAAATAATATTAGACTGCAAACACTAATTATAGGAATAATCATCAAAAGTTTAATTAATGAAATTGATGCTTCATTAATTAAAATTTTGCTGATGAAGATCTTTTTCACCCGGTAAACGCATGCGTAGACATCGCTGACCACGCGTGGATTATGACCAGTCCACGGCAATTGTATTGTACGTTAGCTGACACACAATATTTTGTACCGAGTGGTGCAAAAAAATGTCAGTAGCTGTTTTAAAGTAAGGGTATATTTATAGGTATCCCCATTCTTCCGGCTCCCCATTCACACAAACATTTTTTAATACCTCTGATCGAACACGTCGGGAGCTGAAGATCAGCCACGGTAGGTATTAACGTCTTGGGTACTTGTGGTCCTCCACACACCCCATCACCGCGAACATAAATGGAACCTCATCTTTATGTGTAGTTTGTGGCCTTCCAATTTTTCTGCTCTTCCAATGATAGTTTAAGTAATGTTAACGCGGATTTGAGCGACACAGATACTTCCGACCTTGACTCGAATAAGCCAACAGGATAAACTTGTTAGTCTGGTTGTTGAAGGGTTATATCCGGAAAAAAAAGATTTTTTGACAAGCTCCTTTAGTTTTGTTCGATTCAGAATAACTCCATAGACAACATAGTCCGTAGGTATGTTCGATTGAATGCGAGTGTATCCAATTATCGGACCCCCCCCCCCCCCGACAACTACATGTACCATAAATTACCCAAATTAACTTTTCTTTTACAGACTGTCTTGAGTAGCTTGAACCGCTATAGGGCGCTTAGCCATGTAGGGTATGTTACAATAGTTCGTTCGATAGTGTAGTGTACTCTGGAAGGGATGAAGGGCCTCAGACTCGGTGGGAAATCGTGCTTTGTTACTATTTTAATTTGCCTGGCATGTTTTCTGGCACCCAACCATTCGATCTAGTCCTTGTTATCTCTGGTACCGATCCACGCCCTAGACTGTACCTTAGTGTATTCAATCACATTTCTCCATTCCCTGTATCTTTCGATACAGTCCCTTGACCAAGTTGACACGTGTATGATCCTTGTCTACTAACTGTCTCTCCAGCAGAGCACATGTGATACATGGTAAAATCTTAAAATACCGAAGTTTGTTTATGTGTTAGGTCGCAATGTGCCCCATATAGCAAATGAGCACAAACGGATATCTGGGGTTATTTGGGGACTGAAAACTGCCACTGCTAATTGTTAATCATTCGTCTCATTATCTACTGGTTGTACCAATGTTTTCTACCCCGGCTTTTACTTTCTACCACAACTACACTGTTTCTGATGACTCTTACAACTCCTATGCGGCTCCTATATGTCATATTCTAGAGACGTCCTCCATTATTGCTAAGTTGTAGCACTACTACAAGCTTGCTAGCCTTGGCTCAACCTATCTCGTCTTAGTCGGCTCAATCAGAGTGCGTAATTCATCTAACCGGAATCCGTTTATTCAGTTCCTTGACCGAGTGTATCCTGATTCGTGACATATGAGCGATTGTCTGCTGATCTTACCGATATACGCTTACATGGTAGTTACATGTAACAGTGTAAGCACAACACGTGCAAACGATATGCACATACTTGAAAGACTGAGATGTGGTTAGGTGATAGGTCAAAATGTGCTTGAAAATGTCTCACATTGGTACAGGCGGGTAGTTGGGGATCCTAATCTGAGGATAATTATCTGAGAATACAGGTGAAACTAGAAGTCCCGTGACTGTATTGTGCACTAATTTGAAGTAATAGCGCGCTGAGTAAGTGCACTTTTGTACTTGTCAAACTGCATCATTAGCATAACTCAATTTCCATAGAAAAACAGCGTGCCCAACTCTGTACTATTATATACTAGTTATAAGACATCATCAACATCATTCCTAACATCTACTGGGATACATGTACGTGTAATGGCGTAAAAAGATATTAAAATTAGACTGTATATACAGAACGAAGAGAGTGGAATACTACTTAATCGCAGCGCCATATAGTCTAAACTCGAAAAGTATTTATAATTGTTCATAACAGTACAAGAAGCACTTGCAAACTTTGATCACATGGCCAATTGATTCCAAAAACTCCGTCACTAAGCATTTAGTAAACTTTTGTTGAACTTTTGTTTATACATGTAGAAATGATATTTTGGATTTACATGTACAGTATACATGTAAATAGAATAGAATAAATTCACTAGACCATGTAGTTTAATTCATGAATAATCCATAATTTAACCCTTTATCCAACCTAATATGTACGCAGTTGAAACTAGAAGTCATGTGACTGTCACTGTTGTGCACTATTTTGAAGTAATAGGGTGCTTGGTAAGTGCACGTTTGTCCCAGTCAAACTGCGCCATTAGTGTAACTCAGTTCCTGTAGAAAAACAACGTGGCCAACTCTGTACTATTATATGCCAGTAATTAGAGATCATTAACGTCATTACTAACCTTTACTGGGATACATGTACATGTAATGACGTAAACAGATATTAAAATTTGACTGAATATACAGAATGAAGAGAGTGAAATCGCAGTGTCATATAGTCTCTACTCTGAAAGTATTTATAATTTGTTCATAACAGCACAAGAAACATTTGCAGACTTTCATCACATGGCCCACCGGGTGCAACCCGGTGGTCCATATGATGAAAATTTGCAAGTGCTTCTTGTACTTTGTCCGCAGAAATTGTGAATAATTACTGAATGAAAAATCTATCCCAAAATCATTTAGTAGTAATCCACCCTCCATATTATTAGTTACACAGTTTGTTGGTGGCCTAATATGGTATATATGGTGTCAGTTAATTTCATATTGGACGAGAGCGAAGCATATGAAATTAACTGACACCATATATACCATATTAGGCCACCAACAAACTGTGTAACGAGTATATCTTACCGACTGCTGCATCGATGCACAGAACTAATAACAACAAAATTAAATGAGAGAATTCTCACAATGTGTTCACGTGTCTTTGCCTTGTTACAATTTATGGGAGAGTGCTACAGACACTCTCCCATAAATTGTAACAAGGCAAATTCATGCATACCAAACAGTTTCATTTTGAAGGTAACATGACACACATCCACAGAATATGAAGCCTTTTAAGTCGCCTAACCTGCACTTCAGACCACATATGGGCTTCCAACACTCAGTCTTTCAACTTGAAGCGTTTTACGGCTGCCGCCATTTTGAATAATCAATGAACAGGGGGGGGGGGGGGGGGGTTACCCATAGCTGTCAGCGTATATTGATGTTGACAGGCAGTATATGGTTTTATATGCAGTCTGCATGTGACGTCTTTGAACCAATGAAATTCCCAGATACTTGTAGGAGGTAAGATATACTGTGGTATTAATATTTTCTTTCTGTTCCATCCGTTCAGTTCGTGATTTCACGATCGACCTCGCTGATAACGCATTTTGAATTGCACACCAGAGACGCTCGTGTAATTCAGACAACTCAATTCGCCCGCAGTAAGTAGAGCATTAACTAACGAGCATTTTCTGCTCTAATTGTAGCACGACTTCTAGTTTCAACTGTAGTCATTTGATAATATTCTCAAACGAATAGTTAGCTCTGTTTAGAGATCAATGCCGACGTTGCTAACCACGATGCCCTGCTGTTACCAACAAAGGTTGTTAGTAGTTACTTCTGCTAACGCTACTACAGGTAAGTACGACTTCTATTGGCTATCACTGCTGTCATCTGATCGATCAAAGAAATGACAGATTCTGCAACTGTTGCTGGCTGATACATTGAGCAGAGGCACTCGCCACATCTTTACTGTTAATACTACGTGTTGTTTATACCAGTCTTTACATCCCGATCCATTAAGTACACTGTCACTATGAGTTCTGTGGATGGTTTCCACTACAATTTAAAACTGGGAAGAGCTAACATTCAAATCAACCCTTTCGCATACGGCCTGTCGACTTATCGGGGTATTTGAGGATACATTACAGCCGCCGTGGACTTGTCACTTTCTACGGGTGGACAATATTCCCACTAACCCAACAACATTAGATTACAAACACTAATTATAGGAATAAAATCAAACATTTAATTAATGAAGCACCGGGTACTACCCGGTGCTTCATTATTTAAAATTTTGCTTATGATGATTTTTATTGCCCGATATGGCATGCATGGACATCAGTGCCCACGTGCGCTTTACGATCAGTCCACGACGACCGTACTGTATGTATGACTTGGTTGGTGGTGTATTATTAAGACAGAACACAACGCGGGTGGAGTACGGGGGGGACTAGAATTAACGACCCGAGTTGGATTTTTTCTTGTATTTCACGAGCCCCGAAGGCACACATGAAATACGTGAAAGAGTACAACAAGGTTAGTTAATTCCAATACCTGAGTTGTGTTCTGTGTACCACGACTAAATTTGAATTATATGAAAGAAGAGGATATTTTTAAGATAAATATCACCTTCGGCGGTCAGTTCACGCTGCTATGTGTCAAAGCATTTCATTGGCAACATAAAGTCCAATCGGATGCATTCTAACATAGCATTCTTTTTCATAAGTCGAGTTCAACGCGTGGTGTATCCATAACATTTCGCAGTATCTTTAATGCATCCAGTATACACAATACACAAAGCAGTCGTGGTATAATGGAGAACACCTATCGGATGATACTGCCAGCAGACACATCGTTCCATGAATTCCAATGTGTTCTATGTGCCTATTGGGCCGTATTGGCACATAGAACACATTCCAACTCAGGAGACGACATGGCTTCTAGAGTTTCTTATTATGAGGGCATGAAGCCATGAGGTTAGGCCTCAATGGGGGATAATCTATAACTTTATCTTGGTACTGGAGTATACCTTTGATATCATGTTGTAATATTGATGGGTAGTTATCAGAGGATTTTACCCGTAGAAGCTCAGTGCTCCTGCCGTTTTGTTGTATGAAGGCCATAATGATAGACCTCAATGAGGAGGAATAACCTATAACCTCTTCTGGATATTGGAGAATACTTATGGAATGGGGATGCGGTATTGGAGAATAGTTATCGGATGGCACTGCTTGACAACAGTCAGGTCGTCTGACCATGAATAGAAGAGGGTCGTGGTGTTAGAAATAATACAGTACGGCGTTCGTGGACTGGTCAATTTCCACGGTGGGCAATATTTCCACAAACGCATTAATATTAGATTCCAAGCACTTATTATAGGAATAATCAGCTAAATTTTAATTAATGAAGCACCGGATACAACCCTGTGCTTCATTAATTAAAATTTTGCTGAAGATGATTTTTATAACCCGGTAAACGCATGCGTGGACATCACTACCCACGCGTGCATTTCGACCAGACCGCGGCGGCTGTAATGTATTAGTAGATGCTAAACATAGGGATAATATTACTAAAGAGCAGTAGTGATAAGACAGTACTTAGAAACTTAGAAAATAGTAAGTTAGTGGAGTAGGGGCTATCAACTGTAGTGATAGAAGCCAGGCCCGTACTGCCACCGTATAGCTCATAGTAGTTAGATGAGACAATGAGAGACAAGGGATCTGTAGCAATCATCCAAGTTTGTGTAATAGGGGTAGAAAGTAGAAGCAGGGGGTATTAGTACAATTGGGAGATCGTTTGTTTTAGTAACACTTCGACAATGCACGGTCACCCCGTGCCGGGCGGTTTTATGGGTGGTGGAGGAAGCCTAAGTACCCGGAGAGAACCATAGAACAACGAAGAGCAACTGTCAGACTGTACAGCTTACTAAACCGGTACAAGCCTAGTTAGCAGGGGTTGTAGGCAAGTGCACCATCGGAGTGCAGCGCGTCTTAGTACACAGTGTCAGAGTTGGGCTATCGGAATTAAATGTCTTATCCAAGTACACTTCGCAGATAGCTTGGGTCAGGATCGAATCGCCGACCTTTCGGATTAATTAATGAGCCACCTCGAACCCAGCTAGGAGATAGTGAGAGGAAAGGATGACGAAGGCAGTACTTAGTCTAGAAGCCATCGGCTATCTACTAGCTGTGAGTCATAGGATGGTTTAGTAGCTAGTCCCCAATATTACCCCGTCAGTCCACACAAGTCGCCGACAAGTTCCAAAAACACTCGGCTCATAACCATTAGTTTTTGTAACCATCCCCAAATATTCCCATGTGCTCATGTGCTCTATGTTTTGAGGCACATTGCGACGTGTCACATAAGCACCTGTCCGTCTTTTAAGCTAGTGACCTTGTGTCTCATTTGTTGTGCTGGATAGACAGTCAGTATGCAAAGATCACGCTCCCGTCAACTTGGTCGATGGAGTGTATAGCCAGATATGGGTTAAGGAGAAAGGAGTTATCTGACCGAAAACTAAGTCCAGGAGCCAATACTATGAAAAATTTTTACAATTGTATTTTCTGGAATAGTATTTTCAAGTTACGACTTTAAACGGGTTGAAATGTACCATTAGCGTTTTCAAAGACGTGGCAATTTGCCTAATAGCAAATTGCCACATCTTTTAAAATGCTAATGATTCATTTTGGTCAGTTATATTAATAGGTGTAATATACAGTTCTAGAAAATACAATTGTAAAAGTTTTATAGTATTTGCTCCAGGACAGGGGTCAGCGCCAAAGATAGATAGGACCTAGATCGAATGGTAGGGCCAATAATATCCGAAAGAGGCCAGACAAACTAGATATAGTAACAAAAACATCGATTCTACTCTAAGTTGGGGAACCTTTTGACTTTACCGGAGGACATTCTCAATCAATCGAACGGATCCTTTTAGCATACCCAACTTGATTAACAGCCCTTCAGTACTACTTTCTACTCAAGATGGTAGTCTGGAAAGGCCATTTGGGAAATTTATGGTAGTTGTCTGTCGTTTTCGAAAATTAGATTATTCTCATTCAATCGAACATATCCTCCGATAGGGCTGCACGATATTCAAAACTGAATACCGGTATCGGTATTCAAAAAAATACCGCGGTATACTGGTTTATCATATGACTCGTCAGTTTTGTTCACTTTAAAACATTTGATATTTTGTTTTCGTATTAATCAGTGATAAATAAAGCCTTCCGTCAATTTCATTGGTCAATTTCAAAACTAGACAATTTGATTGGTTAAACAAAATACAACTGGGCCACATTTTCATAATTTGCATAATTAGAGTTGAGAGCTTTCATTGGTCAATTTCAAAACTGGACAATTTGATTGGCTAAACAAAATACAACTGGGTCACATTTGCATAATTTCAGGAGGGAGAATTTACGTTATCTGTCCTATTAAGGGTGGGTTATATTTTATTAATGTTTTACCTACAAGAAAAACGCCATTCTTTTTTTTATATTTTCACTTTTTGCTTCCAAAACATTGGTTATGACGAGCTCGTTCCAATGAGGGGCCCTAACCTATGTTTTGGAAGCACAAAATGAAAATGTTTAGTTACACGAGGATGTTTTTTCCAAGTGCCGTCTGTAACTCAAGTTAGGTGATGGGTTAAAAAGTCATACTAAGTGGCTAGTTTGTGCGTGTCATATGATAAATAGAATACGAAATGAGTGTTTTTCTCATATAATATTTATGAAATTCGTCCGAATTTTCCGTTTGGGCTCTCCAGAGGCTCTCGAAAACGGAAAATACTTAGACTCGTTTCATAAATATTATATGAGAAAAACACTCATTCCATATCCTCTATATATCGAAAACTGTTCAGATTTATGAACGCAAGTACCACAATCGAGACTCGAGGCATCACAGTCGGAACGAATTAACATGCCTTGATGATGCGGTTCGAAACACCTTTACCCACCTTAGACGATATCAAAATTTATTATTTTCAAAATTATTTTATCAGATTTTCCCAAAAGATTTCAACAAAACTATATCATGTGACCCCCTCATTGGAACGAGCTCGTTGGGCTCGTTCCAATGAGGGAGTCACATGATATAGTTTTGTTGAAATTTTTGAAAATTATTTTTTCAACTGCTGAATTTGAAAATTACGAGGGTACAAGCAAACGATTCCTTGAATAAAGGGATAATATTATTCATTCGGGGCTACAGTTAAAAAACTCAAGACATCTTGAAAATTAAATTGTAGGTAAATAAATAATGAAGATAAACCGATATTTTTGTAATTACACCGGTATTCAGTCGATATTGATATGAATACCGGTATATATCGGTTTATCGATATTCCGTGCAGCCCTATCCTCCGAACACGCTTTTAATATAATACTAGCCATTCTATGGTCATAATAACCGCGTGTCATTAAAGAAACCAGGATGGCGGCATCTCCCATAAAACTGGACAACGGAAACACGTATTACCCTAACAAGCTTTGCGCATGTGCCACGACTCCATGTACCACCATGGTAATAACGTCACAACAAGCCCGTTTTGTGAGTTTCATGATATCTCTCGTGACCCGCACAATACACCGCAATATGAGATCACATAGGTTCCCCCATGAGATCCCCCAGAATTAGACTGAAACTTGCGAACTTTACTTCTTACCTCACAAACAACCCAAATTCAAAGCGCTTTTGGACATATTATTCCGTGTCAAATATAATCAAAATTAGCTTGAATAGCACAACAAGACTACAAGCGATACACTGTTGGAAGACTTTGAAAGCTCGTTTCAACTGGTTGTCACAGAGTAGAAAGTTTGGTGTACAAAAGCAAACCGACATCATTTTTATCATCGCGGTTCAGTGCCAATCGACTCTGCTGCCTGGCTATATTTGTTTAGCAGTTTGAAAGGTTCGTGAACATAATGACGCGTAGAAAGTCCAACATCAATAGTTTTTAACCAAAACAAAAATGATTTAAACACCATGTGTTGTCCTGGTTTAAAGAAAGGGTTAGTGCAACAGACCTCGACTTCAGTCCTTGGAAGTCATTTCAATTCTTCAGCTACCACGAAACTGACGAAAGGCAGACGACACTTCCAAACAAAATTCTGGAATAACTATTGCTTTCATTTTTTGCTTCAAAAACATAGCTTATGACCCCTCATTGGAACGAGCTCATTCCAATGAGGGGTAATAATCTATGTTTTTGAGATAAAAAATGAAATGAAATATAAAAAATAAACTGTAAGTTTGTGGAAAGCGCTGGCCGATCACTGTATAATGCCATATTGTCGAGTACTCAGTTCAATCGGAAAGTTCTTTTGTGAATACATTTCTGAACCTCCAACTTAACCAGTCCCAGTGTAAAGGGGGCGTCGTGTTTTACCCAATACAATAACATCGTCAGGACGTGTTTTATTGATTGTTTCAAAGAATCCATATCTGCAATTTAAGTACTTAGACACTGCTGTCTGCCTTTTGCGCGATATCTTGAACACAACCTCGAAACATTGACGCTATAGCTTTGTTGGCGTGTTAAGTTTCACCAGAAATTGAAGGACAGAAGTAAATCGTGACAAGAATTTGCATTCAAAGAAGCTTTCTAACTGCCTGCCGAAGGACCAGAGGTAAGTAGGATGCCTATCTATTGTTTACAATATATTTTAATTTAAAAAACTTTTTTCTCCCCAAACCAACAAAGAGAAAAGAGACACTCCCAAAATGAAATTATTGGAACAATTATTTCAGACGACACCCTCTATTAACCCTTTACCTAACCTGAAAAGCAGACGACACTTGCAAAAATAATTCTTGAATAACTAATTTTTTTCATTTTTTGTCTCAAAACCATAGGTTATGACCCCTCGTTGGAACGCGCTCGCCGAGCTCGTTCCAACGAGGGGTCATAACCTATGTTTTTGAGACAAAAAATTAAAAAAATAATGAAAATTAATTGGCGATTTTTGAGAATAGCGCTGGCCGGTTTTGGCCGTTACGTTAGGTAAAGGGTTAAGTTGGGATAAAAAAAAGTGTGTGAAAAACCTTTGGGAAATATTTTAGTGTTTGCATCATTCAGTGAAGATGAAATTATATCTTTTAATCGAAAGCACCCTTTTCGTGTCTCTTTTTTGTGTACATTTCTCTTTACGCATAATTATGAAATTTGGGACACTTGAATATATCCAGCCGCCTTTTCGATTTTTGACCTTTCTCCAAAACAACGTCAATTTTTTTACCGATTTTTTTAAATTTTAGAGCATATTTTAGACCTACACTTTTGAATTTTTTTATTTATTATCTATGACAAAAACCATATATAACTTGATAGTTCTGAAATTGCAAAACGAATTTCTGGAAGTCATTCAACGAAACGCGCCCATCACTGAATGGGCGAAACAACGACGACAAGGTCCCTGCTGCATTTAACACTTACGCTGCCGAAGGAGACTATTGTCACAGATTTTATGATGATTATCTGTACGTTCTGGTATGCACAGATCAAACCTACCATCTGATTAATTGTTGGAAAGGGCTCAGAGAGCCCTTTCCAACAATTAATGAGATGATAAAGTTTTATTAAACTTCCTCGCATACAGGCGTACATAGAGGTCCTCCATATATGGATAAAGTGGGCGTGGCAGTAAAGGGGTTAATGTACTAAGTCTTCGAATAACGCGCCCCACATCGCCCATGCCGCTTGAAAGCAGTTCATGTCTCACACCCGAATTACAGTATTGTCCGTTGAGAATAAACTATAGCAAAATGTTTTGGAGTGCTCAGCTACTCCAAATCTTCATTGTTTTTTATTTATTCTAGGTTCTCTGCCAAATATGGTAATGTCAGTCTAAACTCAAGAAAACGTTTGTTAACCCTTTCAAAAACCTTAGCGTTTTTATGAATATATAAAAAAGCAACGTTGAGTCCAGTTGGTCCTTGGATGGGTGACCGTCTGAGCGATCGATTCGGACTGACGTTGTGTCCTTGCGCAAGGCACTTAACCCCGATTGTCCACATGGGGGCACGATGACGCCGTGAACTAAGGCGTGTTGCACGTTGATGGTGCGCTGTCTTCAACCAATCTAAGCCTGCCTGTGCTGCAGTGCGGAGTTACGATGTTGGGGAGCTGACAGCTGCTCGTCGTTGCTCGGTGGTTCTCTCCAGGTACTCCGGCTTCCCCCATGCGTCAAACTGTCACGGTCATGATTAGCCATTGTGCATAAGTATGTGACCTTAAACATCAAAAAATAAATAAATAAATAATATATGAATATATAAAAAAAATAATCAAACTTTGAAGTCACGTTAAAACATCAATCAGTGAGATAAATTGAAGGACTTAAAACAGCTAAATCCCCAGGTCTATAACATACTAAAATTTCAAAGAAATCCGACGCATTTCAATTGTTGATTCCATGACCCTTCCTCCTCCTTATGACGTCACCTCAGAGTTTTGTTCGTAATGGTTGAGAATTGTCTGGTACGGCAACACGTTTTTAGATATGACTTTCACTGGAGATTAAATTTTTAAAATTTCAGAAAGATACGCTTTAAAGTGAGCTCGAAATTAAAATGCTTAAAAAAACATAATATTCGGCTCTTTCCAACTGAGGGTCGAAATTACCAAAAATAAAAACGTATGGAGCAATTTCAGATAACTGGAAGTTCATGTACGACCGAACTCTGGGATGACGTCATGGGGGAGAGTACGTCATCTCAAAGTTCCGTCACAACGGTTGATAATTTGCTGGGAACGCAACACATTTTTAGAATTGATTGTATTGGACATTATATAACCAAAATTTCAGAAAGTTAGACTTAAAAATGAGCTGTAAATTAAAATCTTTAAAAAAAAGAGCTCAAAATCTGACTTCTCCCAATCAAGGGTGAAAATGTCAACAATTAAAAACAGATATAGCAACTTCAGAAAAGCGAAAATCGATGTTGAAGTTTCAAATCTTTATCTTTAACCCTTTACCCAACATAACGGAAAAAACAGGCCAGCGCTATTCACAAAAATCACCATTCAATTATTATTACTTTTTCATTTTTTGTCTCAAAAACATTGCTCATGACCCCTCATTGGAACGAGCCCGTTGAGCTCGGTCCAATGAGGGGTCATACAATACGCTTTTGACGCAAAAAATGAAAACAATCAGTTATTCAAAAAATTTGTTGGCAAGTGACGTCTACCTTTCGTATTAGGTGAAGGGTTAACAACTATAGGGCAATGAGTGTCACCAAATTGGGGTTTTAATGGTGAGTGGTGAATATCTAATACAGCTGGAGGCGCGGTGGAGTTGCGGTAACCGGTTCTCGTCAGATCACCGAAGTTAAGCAACGTCAATCCCGGTTGGTCCTCGGATGGGTGACCTTCTAAGCGATCGATTCGGACACCAGCGTTGTGTCCTTGGGCAAGGCACTTAATCCCGATTGTCCACATGGGGGCACGGTGACGCCGTGTACTAGGGCGTACTGCACGTCGATGGTACGCATGTTTTCGACCAATCTAACCCTGCCTGTGCTGCAGTGCGGAGTTACGATGTTGGGGAGCTGGCAGCTGCTCGTCGTTGCTCGGTGGTTCTCTCCGGCTACTCCGGCTTCCCCCACCCGTAAAACTGTCACGGTCATGATTAGCCATCGTGCATCAATATGTGACCTTAAACACCAATAAATACATAAATAAATCTAATACAGCCTATAATTTGATGTGACCTAAAAACTTCAAAATGACGATAGATCAAAAAACTAAGAAGACAGCTACCTCCTAATTATTGAGCTCTCCAACGTACTCAAATTTCAAAAACATGCCGCCGACATATTTTAATTTTAACCCTATATACCCTCCTCCTCCCCCTCCCCATCCCACCCCTCGATGTCATCTCCGGTTTCGACCATATCGGTTGAGAATTTCCTAGTACGGCAACACATTTTAGATACGGCTTTTATTAAAGCTCATATTTCCAAATCTTCAAAGTTGGTCTTAAATATGAGCTGGAAATTATAATCTTAAAAAATCCTTAAAATCCGGCTCCTTCTAATCGAGGGTTTCAATTACAAAAAGTAAATATGGATGGTTCGAATTCAGAAAGCAGGAAATCTACGTCGGAAGTTTCAAAGCTGTATCGTTCGTAACTATGGGGCTCTGCGCGTCACAAAATCATCGGTTTAACCCTTTGAAACCTCAGTTTCTAGCATGGTATCCGTTTTGCGTACACTTACAGTGGGGTGGGTCAGTCTAATATCGATATACAGGGAAGATAAATAATAACTGCAGTCTGCAGCCGTCCGGCTGCAGACTCCAGTTATTATTTTATCATCAACGCCTCGTGTATTGACCTTTTTATAATAAGACAGAAATGGGACGAAATTATACCATGGACCGAAAAATCGGTCTTGTGAGTTCAAAGGATAAATGATAAATGTGCAAAAGACCGTATCATTTGAAGTGACATAAAACGAAAAATGGTGCTTTCTCTAACAACAAAAAACAGGTATCTCGAAGTTTTTGAACACTTCAGCATGCTAAAATTTCACGAAAATAGGACGAACTTGAATTTTTTAACTCATGGCCCCAGTGACAACATCTACGAATTCTGCCAGAAGTGTTGAGGACGGCCACATATTTTTAAATTTGTTTTTTTTATTGGAGATGATACAAGCGTGCATATTAAAATGTTTAGGAAAAAAACGTAAAATCTGCTTCGCTCTTCTCAACAATGTAATTTTGGAAAGTCGATGGTTGTGCTGCCGAGCATTTCCTGATTGATTGATTGGTTGATTTATTTGCAGCATAAAAATATACAAGATAACAATAAGACAGGTTACAGATGAATGCGCTGCAAGGAAATGACATTAGCCTAAAAGGCTGTCTTCCTGCCATTCCCTTTTGACGAAAAGAATATTCATGAAAGGAAGGTTTGTGTTGTTGGCGCATTAGGTTTAGTGATGGAACAACTTTTTGGAAAGATACTATGGTGGATAGTAAACAGTTTGTGGCAGAAACGCTACCAATGCACGAGAGGGCATACCAACCCCCCGTACATAGAATACAAAAAGCGTCGATGAGCCGACAATCCGCGAACCGTTGGATAAGACCAACACCCACGGGCCGAAAACCCATCGCCAGTTACTGTGGCCTATATTCGCGAGTTATTAGAAACTTGTCGGGTGGAGAATTCACCACTGATACCCCTGATTGTGATATGTGTGCCAAATTTCGTGGGTTAAGGAGAAGCACAAAATATTTTTGTCTGACAAAAAATAAAGAAAAAAAGGCTAACAATCTCTATGAATCAGTTCAACTTTGTCGAATGACTTGAAAATGTGTTGCCGTCCACCAAGCCTATGAACAGTTAACGCCGAACTAGTCTGTGACGTCTGGTGGGGAGGTGGCTCAACGTCTAAAAAAGCTCAAAACAGTGACGGATAGTTTTCCTATTTATCACTAGGTTTGACTTTCTCACGTCACTCAAAAGTTTGGGACGTTTTGGACATTTTTTTTTTAAATTAAAAACGCCAAACGCCAATTTTCTGTTACACACAGTTCCGTATCAATAAACATGCAGCACTGAAATTTAGCACACTGTTTCTTTAATGGCCGCTCTAGTGAATGGATATATTTTCGTTTGAAATTTCGACCTTTAACGAACAAAAAGTTAAATTTAAATTTCTGTCTTCAACTTTTAATAGCACTCGATGTACTGAACGTCCCTTCGGGATTTTGTATAAATATTCTACGAGAAATTTATTTATTTATCTATTTATTGGTATGTATGGTCACATACTTATGCACAATGGCTAATCATGACCGTGACAGTTTTATGGGTGGAGAAAGCCGGAGTACCCGGAGAGAACCACCGAGCAAGGATGAGTAGCTGCCAGCTCCCCGACATCGTAACTCCGCACTGCAGCGCAGACAGGGTTAAACTGGTTGAAGACATGTGCACCATCGACGTGCAGTACGCTTTAGTACACCGCGTCATCGTGCCCCCACGTGGACAATCGGGGTGAAGTGCCTTACCCAAGGACACAGCGCGGGAATCCGAATCGCTCGCTTAGATGGTCACCCATCCGAGGACTAACGGGGCTCGACGTTGCTTAACTTCGGTGATCTGACGAGAACCGGTTACCGCAATGCCACCGCGCCACCAAATATTCTACGATACAAATATCTAAAAACATGTTGCCCCTGCAGGACATTTTTAAAGGTAATGGGCGAACGGGGAGGGGGGAGTGGAGCTTTACACAAAATACTATAAATTTTAGTATTTTGTAGAACTCAAAAATAAGAAAACAGGTATTTTTTGTTATATAATGTCATTTTCGACGTTTTTACGTCAGTTCAAATTTTTACGTCACTTCGATTTTGTGACGCACAGAACGCTGTACTCAGAAAGTATAAAAGTACGTACAATATAATATTGCTCACACAGCTTAATCGATAGTTGGAATGACGAATATTCGATTTTGTGTTTGATTGATGAAACATATTTGACGATATGATGTTAAAGGCGACCGAGTTCTCAAAACGTCCAAAATGAAATTTCACTGGATAAAGTGGAAATCAAGTGACATTTTATTTCATGTTAGCTCAAGTGACATCTTAATACTCATGTTTCAAGTACAAATTTGAAAGTCTTTTTTGAAAATGCGTCTCCAAATACCGGAGTTTGGAGTAACAATCTCCACCGCCAGCATCATCCATGCATTTTATTCATCTTTTACATGTGCGCCATTTGGGAAGATTTGCATTAAAAGGGATAGTTTTGTAACAAACAGAGCTTCGTAAGTATAAACGACACCGCTTTCAAACTTCACACGCCATTTTTACTTTATTGTTTTGTTTTTTGTTTTTTTTTTTTTTTGGGGGGGGGGGGGGGGAAGGGGAGTATTATATGAAATTGTCGACACTGTCTTTAATTGTTTAAATTTAGATCCCTGATGCCCCTAGCGAGAACGATGCGAGTTTTACGGGTTTTTTTTCTTAATCTTTCATTTTCAGTTCCATTTGAGGCCTCTCCTTTTGAAATTTTCGGGAGAATAATCTTGAATAAAAACATATTTAAAAATGTATTGCCGTGCTGGAAAATTATTAAGAGCTAATGGGGAACTGACCCTTGACGTCATGTGAGGTCAACGTCAGAGAAAAAAATTAAATGCGTCCGATTTTTACGAAATTTTAGTATTTTCTGGGGTTCATAAAATAAACCAAAAAACACAAGTGTTTTGATTTTTGATTTAACCCTTTGAACCCGAAAAACCTCTCCGGTTCAAGGTCGTGATACGGCCTGTACGGTTGTGTGGCAGACCAATCAATATTTTCAACGTGCAGCCCTAGGGCTGCACGTAGAAAATAATGATTGGTCTTCTCCCAAGTAACGAATATAGACTCTACCAGTTGATGGCTCGGAAATACCATGAAATATAGCATCAGTGTCCAAAGGGTTAACGTCATTTATAACGTGTTTCCGTCACATTATTTTGCCACATGTCTTCCTGCATCCCCTCCCATTTTGTGACAGTCCAACTTCAGAAACTGAAATTTATTTATTTATTTATTTATTTATTTATTTATTTATTTATTTATTTATTTATTTTGGGAGCGCGGTGGCTCAGTGGTAGACTGTTGACCTTCTATGCTAGAGATCCCGAGTTCGATCCCGATCCGGGACGACCCGCGTCGTCTACTTGGGCAAGGCACTTTATCCCGGTTGCCTAAATGGGGGCACGATGACGCCATGTATTAAGGCGTACTGCACGTCGATGGTGCACATGTCTTCAACAAATCTAACCCTGCTTGAGCGGAGCTTGAACAGAGTTAGAATGTTGAGGAACTAACAGTTGCTCTTTGATGCTCGGTGGTTCTCTTCGGGTATTCCGGCTTCCTCCACCCGTAAAACTGTCACTGTCACGAGTTGCCATTGTGTATAAGTATGTGACCTTAAACAACAATAAATAAATATTTTTTTATTTATTGGTGATTAAGGTCACAAATTTCTGCACACTGGCTAATCATGACCACGAGAGTTTTACGGGTGGAGGAAGCAGGAGTACCCAGAGAGAACCACCGAGTAACGGCGAGAAACTGTTAGGCTCCCCAGCATACTAACTCCACACAAGCAGGGTTAGAATTGGTTGAGGACAAGTGCACCATCGACGTGCAGTACGCCTTAGTACACAACGCCACCGTGCCCCACATGGACAATGGTGGTGAAGTGTCTTGCCCAATGTGGGATTCGAACCGAGGACCTCTCGGCTCGCAGCCTGCACCTCTACCTAGTGAGCCACCACATCCCCACTGAATTTACATACACTTGATGTAATATTTGAATTTAGCCAATGTAACATTCTTATTCACCTTGGCATAATTTATTCAAATATATGACGACCAGAGAGTAATTTTAGCGGTTTACATCGCATTTAACTCATTTTGCAATGCATATTTCGTACTAAGCGAAGCCCAATATTGGGAGCACTGGCAAAACGTCATACGATTTAATGGTAAACGAAAAGTCCCCAAACTTCAGCTCTTTCATTGAAACATACTTGAAACGCTTCTGTGCTTGAAAGGTCCTTGATTTTGTTTGAAAAACTATTGATCGTGATTTAAACCTTTACCTAACACGAAAAGCAGACGACACTTCCAAAAACAATTCTTGAATAACTATTTTTATTCATTTTTTGTCTCAAAAACATAGGTTATGACCCCTCGTTGGAACGAGCTCGACGAGCTCGTTCCAACGAGGGGTCATAACCTATGTTTTTGAGACAAAAAATGAAAAAATAATGAAAATTAATTGACGATTTTTGAGAATAGCGCTGGCCGGTTTTGGCCGTTACGTTGGGTAAAGGGTTAAACCTTCACCCAACCACTCGATATCCAAATTTATTACAATTATGTCTTATCGGTTTTCAAAAAAATAAATTAAACGGACCATAGCATGTGATCCCTCGTTGGAACAAGTGCTCTATTTATAAACTATGCTGGCGTGTGTGGTCGATTTGCTGGAAAACTGTCATGCAACAGAGGTCAATAGAGGGCCAACAGATCTATCAAATTTAAAATTTTCTTGATAGCTTTCTTGGAACTGAAAATTGCTGTACGATTATTAGAAAATGAAATGTATAACTTCTCGTTGGGCAATTGCTACTTTATTAGTAAATTATTCCCTGATGACGATAAACCCGACTAATAAAATATCAAGTCAAAATTTAAAGGCATATTTTTCACATAATCCAGACATTTTCTCATTGGAGTGGAGCAAATCGTTGAATGATATCTTGGAATTCGCTTGGCCATCGCATGTCCATCTCTTGTTGACTATGGACTTGAGTGATTTTTTATTTTAGTTTATCCAGAATATAAACTCCGTGATCTACAAAATTTGGTAAGGACCCATAAAGTAGATCTTCTGTTTCTTATGCCTTTTTTGTAAAATTGCACGTGGGCGGGCGTTTTTTATTTTATATTTTTTATTTTCTGTAATTATTTCTTTTCCATCAAAAGTTCATGTTCTTGGTTTGTGTTATGTTTTTGGCCTCATAATCTACAGAACAGCATGGGTGGTGGTGTATTTCGTCCCTTGAGTGCAAGAAGGCTTTGCAATGCTGAAGCACTCCGGGGACAAATTTGTCAGTTTTATAAACTTGGGTAAAATAGACAAAAGCCATTTAATTTTTATTTTTGTTACGTTTGCACTGGTCATAAAAATAGAGCATGCGGCAGCGAAAAGGACCATGCCGAGCATGAGAAACAGATTTTTAACTTTTTAAGGCCTAGGTAAAATTTAAATAGAAGCATAGTCAATATGCAAATGATCCAGTGTCTATTTTCAACCATCCATCTTTCTTTCGTGAATGTTCACAAGTTTCGATGTTGATACTTCCGCTAAATCGACAAGTTCAGCCTATGTTTAGCGGAGTCGCTGAGGGCACTTTAGGTGTGTATAAACCCCCCCCCCCCCCCCTACACGTCCCACCAATAATATTTCCCATTTGGTCTTTTTCAGCTGGATTGATGTATCAGATATCTCCCAAATCCCCCCCGGCCCCCGCCCCCCGCCCCCCGCTTGCAATCATGCACTTTTTACTGAACAATTTTGATCTTCTACTTATGTCATACGCACGATCGATCATACAAATGAAGGCTTGTAGTACCGAATATGGGCAGCTGGGGATAAGCATCAGCAGATTGGAGAACCGCTACGGAAGTGTTAATTACAAAAGATGTTGCCCCATGATCTCCACATGAATTCAAAGAATTCTTGAAGATTTGAACTGGAATCCCGACTGACTTGTATTCTTTTCTCTTCTGTTTATTTATTTATTTATTTATTTATTTATTTTTATTTATTTATTTATTTATTTAACTGTTTATCTATCTATCTATCTATCTATCTATCTATCTATCTATCTATCTATCTATCTATCTATCTATCTATCTATCTATCTATCTATCTATCTATCTATTTATTTATCTATTTATTTATCTATTTATTTATCTATCTATTTATCTATCTATCTATCTATCTATTTATTTATCTATTTATTTATCTAGTTATTTATTTATTCATACATTTATTTATACATTTATTTATTTATTGGGGTTTAACGACACTATCGAAGCTAGTCGTGTCGGACAGTTTTACGGCTGGAGGAAGCCTGAGGACCCGAAGAAAACCACCGAGCAACATCGAGCAACTGTCAGACTCAACAACGTACAAACTCCACACAAGTAGGGTTAGAATTAGTTGAAGACACGTGCACCACCGACGTGCAGTACACTGCTCCATCGTGCTCCCACGTGGACAATCGGGATTAAGTGCCTTGCCCAAGGAAACAACGCAGTTACTCCTGGAGGGGATCGAACCATGGGCCCGTTCGGTTTGAAATTCAATGCTGTAACCACCGAGGCACCGTTCTCCCGACCTGTATTGTAGCTACATCGTCAAGGCATGCCTTAATTTTAGCAATCGGGGCAAATGTCTTTGGGGCCTTTGTCCGTCCGCAGCAATTGTCAGTTCTGCTATCGGGGCAAAAGTCCGCGGGGTAATCGTCCGTATTCCTTTTGGAAAACACATTCCAGGTTTTCTTTATATTACAGTACGTGGAGAGTGTATTATCACTAAATCACCCGCAGAGTGGAGATTCCACTCAAGCAGTAATTGCGAATTTGTTGCAAAGCATAACCAGCATAAGCAACGTTTCAGCCAATGGACCTCCGGGTTAAACCCGGAGGTCCATTGGCAGAAACATTGCTTGTGTTTTTTGTCGATATGCACAAAATTTAAAAGTTTTAGCTTGGGTGATAACTCCACTCCGCGGGTGATTTAGTTACAATCCACTCTCCACGTACTGTATATGTATTCGTCAAAAGAATATTGTTGTAATAGCTGGCTTCGCGAATACGCTTCAGTCGGTTAAAATACTGCTATGTTTTTTTTCCTCTGTATGTTGGGAGTCGAAGGCAATTTGAGTTTTCCATGTAAAGTTTTTGTTTGGTCAAGGAGGATTGCAAAGGTCCTGTAGTCATCCAAGGTTCCCGTCTGGCATATGTCTATGGAATCAATATCATTTGTGGGTGTGTGGGCGGGCTTCATCAAGGATTTCCTGGAAGCTCTCTATAAAACGCTTCGCGTTGTTCAGGCAGTTGCTGCTGAAGTTATCGATGAAGTTGCACTCACGTAAAAGATTTTTAATAAAAATGATTCACATTCTCTTGCTCGAAGAATCCTTTACAGTGTCCACGCACGATCGAAACGGCCAGGTGCCAAGGTTTTAGCCACTCGGGATATTTTAGAGCCAAACAAAATGTTTTAGTGCCAAAACGGCAATGTCGCATTTTAATCCAAATAAACCGATCTGGCTTTTAGAAATGTACTGGTCTTTATTTCAAGAATGAACGGACAATTGGCCACGGAAAAAATCCGACAGAACTCGAAAGTATTGACGAACTTCTCGGTTTATAGTTATATCTATGTCACTGTCACTTATTCTTTTTTTATTAGGGTTTAACGACACATTAACAGCGAGGGCCATATCATGTCGGTGACAGTTTTACGGGTGGAGGAAGCCGGAGTACCCGGAGAGAACCACCGAGCAACGACGAGCAGCTGTCAGCTCTTCAACATCGCAACTCTGAACTCTGCACCGCGGCACAGACAGGGTTAGATTGGTTGAAGACATGCGCACCATCGCTGTGCAGTACGCCTTAGTACACAGCGTCATCGTGCCCCCATGTAGGCAATCGGGGTTAAGTGCCTTGCCCAAGGACACAACGCGGGGGCATGAATCAGTCGCTGAAATGGTCACCCATCCAACAACTAACCGCGCTCGACGTTGCTTAACTTCGGTAATCTGACGAGAACCGATTGCCGCGACGCCACCGCGCCCCCTTGTCACTTATTCAATTAATGGTGTGAATGATATCGATACGTATACCTGTTGTTCATAACAACCTATTAACCCTATACCCAACGAATCGCCCGCATCCGCCCGCATAATATGCAAATTCAGCAGCTGAAAAAATATTATTTTTCGCACAATTTCAACAAAACCATATCATGTGATCCCTCTTTGGAACGAGCTCGTCGAGCTCGTTCCAAAGAGGGGTCACATGATATGGTTTTGTTGAATTTTTTTGAAAAAATTTAAAAAATGATATTTAAAATAATAAATTTTGAAATCGTCTGCGTTGGGTAAAGGGTTAATAACCGACTAATTACTGTTAATAATAAATATACAGAACCACACTTATGTTTGAATGGGTTAACAATTACTGGACGAGAGCGAGTGGCGCAGGGATACCACGAGAGCCGGTAGGCTCGAGTGGTTATCCCAGCGCCACACGCTCGAGTCCAGTAATCGTTAACCCATTCAAACATTTAAGTGTGGTTCTGTATTTATTACACACCCAACCATGAAAAAGAATTTACTATAATTAATCGCTAATTTAATTAAATAGTCGACAATTTGAACGGTTGAAAGAATTTTAGAGAGAAACGGGCAATTTTGTCAGAGAACCAGTCTTAAGTCTTTGACCTTGCCATCTGTAGAATCGCTGTTGATTCATTTTATTCGCAAAAAATGTCGATCCGAACACTCAAAACTCAAACGATTGCGTTCAGCATATCAGACGTCACAAATTATGAGGTCTCAAATGTGTTTTCAAAATTGTGTGTGCAGGCATCACTCTATCTGGAGGATGGAAAATGTACAGGGATTTTAATTTGAATACGGTGCGAACTGGCCGCTCTGTTTAAATTTCGTGCTTTTTAAACTGAGTGATATTAAAAATACAAGTTTGAACTCGGCTTGACGATACATGCACTACTGCCACAAGGCTATCGCATGTGGACTGTACATCGGTCATTTCTGTTCTGCACTGTAACAAACGTAAACACTGGACGAGAAAAGACATTTTGCGCAATAATTAACCTACTGGGGCAGTCATTCGATCGTTTGGAGTAACTGAGGCTGAGGGCAGTGAGGCAGTTTGAGATTCCATTCTGACTCTGAGTGAACTCTGCAGTCTTGGTAAGTTTGCACTTTATTTTTCAACAACATAAAGTTTCTGACTTGAAATTTAGCCTTCTTTTTATTTTACCTCAAGTCTTGATAACCTTTGTTTGAAATGGGCTCCACTTAGAAATAAAAGCTTTAGGCTGTCCACACAATACTACAGTACACAGATATACAAAGGGAGAAAAAATATATTGATTGATAACTGCAAGAAAATGTCATGTCTTGTCTCCAGACCCCACAGCACAAGTAATTTAGTTTGTACACCTTTTTTACCCCCCCCCCCCCCCATCTATAACCTGACAGAATTTTCTTGAAAGCTCACAAAATGAGTATCCAGCAGTCTTAGAGGCTGAAAGAGAAATAAGGGGGGGGGGGGGGGTGTTCTCACCAGTAAGCTCCAACCTATTTTGGTTAATAATATTTTCAAAGATTGATTAATGTTTACATTATTTTGTACTAGTAGTACTATACTTCACCAGTTTGTTATCTGAACGGTTCTGTCAATATTTTTTTCTTGGTATCTGGTTCAAAACAAAATAATTTTTAATGTGTCTGCTCCAATATCTTGTCAGTGTCTTAAATTTGGAATTTGGTATTCTGAATTTGCATTTAGTAAGTAGTTTTAAAGAGGACTGATAGAATGTGGCTAAAATGATAGGCTTTTGGAGAACATTTTCTTGGGGATGGGGGCTGACCAATCAAACTGCCCAGAACTTTTGTTTCAAAATCAAAATGCAGGCCCTTGCCTCGAATTTGCCTATGAAAATGCTCCTCCCACTACCCTGATATTTGCCAAAATTATAAAAATACCTCCTCCCTCTGAACATTCTGTTCTGAAAATACAATTCCTTTTCAATGAAAACTTCCAAATTAACTGTTTATTTGTGAAGGGGGTGAGAGTGCCTCAACCCCCTCCCAATCTCATACACCCATGTAACTAAGTCACATAGGTGGCATTCGATTTAAGTTTTGTTGCTGAGAATTAAAGCAAAATAAGAAATATCCTTGTATAAAACCGAAATACTAGCAAAAATCCTAAATTAGTCATTTAAAAATACACATCAATATGTGTCTGGAAAATATTGTCATATTGTCTATGTTTTAAATATTCTAATAAATATTTTTGAATTTCAGGGAAGTCATCTCATAAAATTGACAATATATTGCACTCATCAGACCACATGTATTTATCACCCCTTCCCTCTTCATGGTCTCATTCCCACCCTACTCGAGATTTTTCAGAATTTCTTTAGTGGGTAGCTGGTAACATTTTTTAATTTCCCAAGTACAATCTCCAGAAAGTCATATTTTAGCAATACTATATCCCCCTAAAAAAAGCCCTTCCACCCTGCCCCCCACAAAAAAAAAAAAATAAAATAAAATAAACCTGTTGCCCCAACACCCACTAGCACGTAAAAAACATTGGTTCCACAAATGTAAAATACCGAGTTTTTCTTATAAAACCAAGCTTTTCATTATTTCGAATTTATTTTCTTTATTCAGCTAGAGTGGGGCGGGGTGGGGGAGGGGGTGTGGGGGTGGTCATCTACATAGTAAGGGTGGAATTGGAGATAGTTAATGAGTAACTGCATGTTCTAGCTGTCAAACATCTCCAGGCGCTGTCGGCGTGTGGTCGTCTGTTTTTCCGCTTCATGTTAACCAGTATTCAAGATTCGTTCAGTCTTGCTTCAGGTGGACAACTTCACCTTAACATGCTTTTCAAAGTATGTTTGCGTTGGCAAACGTGCTGCTTCATTGCCGAAGTGTGAATCGAATAAGATTACAGTTACACGGTAGGCCCCGTGTCGACTCGCCGGCAGCACGCAGCGTTGAGGGCAACATTGTAACAAAGTTTTATAGGAACTGTATTAGTGGCTGGCTGCAATGTCGAACCCAATTGGACTTTTTTGCACTAAAATTAATTAAGTTTTCCTCGATTTTCAATAACGAAAGCAAAGGTTGAGTTTCACTGTTCAATTTCTTGGCAGAGATCATGTGTCTTTCATGACTTTCAACAGTTTTTAGCATAGTTGTGCATCAAACATTTTGTGATGAGAATCGGTAATTCCGACAGATAAATATAGCCGATGGTTCTCATTGGTTATATTCCACTGAACGCTGCAAACTATAAGAACCAGTCTAACGAGAGAACTTGTGCACGCGAAGGGTACTTTTTATCGGATTGCACTAGAGCTTTCTGGTTAAAATTACCACATGCCCCTAAAACCCATGTGATCGTGAGAAATACAGTTACGGGTGTGTAATAATACCACATCTTCGGCCTTCCGCCGATTTCGATTTGTCGCGGTCCTCTAACTAGGAGGCCTTCATTTGCCCAGTGCCTCGCTGGGGTTTTCCTCCCCACTCCCTCTCCTAACATCCCAGCATTCAGTCAAAAAAATGTTTCATAATACCCCCACCCCCCACCCCCCACCGGCGACTTCTCGATCACCCCAACTTTTAGTTTAAACAGTATTTATTTCAAAAGAATTTCCATGGTAATGCATAGCTGACATTATCATTGGGTGTGGATTCGACAGTAAGCTGTCAGCTTATCTGTGGTCGTTTCCACTCATAGTAATTTTAACAGGTAGCAAACGAGAAGACATTGAGACCAATTCCTTCTATCAAGAACGTAACGTGTATAATGAGATACCTGTTGACACAAATGATTCGCTAATAAAGAACAATAGAAAATACTATAAAAAGATACAATTCGTTAGATTTCCCAAACTGATATAGAGTAAGAAGATAGATGTACAGTTCTAAGGAAGAGTAAGGAGCTTCTACATTGACCGTTTTACTCGTGTCATTCTTCATCCAATTATCCTTCATATTTTCATCCCTATCTTTCATTTGTTTCTCAAGTCTTGTTCTAATTGGCAATATTTGGAACATTCTAAACTGTATTGTTCCAGGGTCTCCGTTACACCTAAGTTACACATTTTGCACTCTCTTTTCTTACATTCTCGCTTCTCCCCCTCAACTCCAGTGACTTGAATCGCACTTTGAACAACAATGAACACCCCAAACGATCCTCCCTTATAAAGCTCCTCCCCTGCTGCAGTTCCCCATCCAGATCGACAGTTTCTATAGAGAAATTCTGCTTTAGCTCCCTCGCCTCGCCTCGCCTGCTTCACTCATCTGTCTGAATGTTATAGTTCCATACATGGTTAAACGTTTTACACCATCTGCTGTTTAGGAGGTTTACCATGTAATTTTGGTAGCATAATTTTCCCATATGTATTCTGCCTTTAACCGGCATCCATCTGAGTTCCCCTCTGATCGCTTCCAGTGTGGCTGCGTTGCTTGATCCAGTTATCCACCGACCCGCATCATTTTTGTAGAATCTCCAGTTCTTCATTACCATTTAGTTTAGAGGGATCACATCTGTTCCATATGTTATACTCGGTAATCCCACCTTCTCCATACAGTTTTCCCAACGAACACCTCATTAAAGCGAACTATTTCTTCCAAGACGTTTTAACTGAATGAGTATTATTTTCCCTTTGTCGTGCGTTCATCTGTATGATTTCTGTATATGCATCTACTGTAAACATAAATATTTTCCAGGTTAAGTACACTCTGCACATCTTTGCACTTTGCATTTTAACCCTTTACCCAACGAATCGCCCGCATATGCTCGCGTAATATGCAAATTCAGCAGCTGAAAAAATAATATTTTCGAACAATTTCAACAAAACCATATCATGTGACCCCTCTTGGAACGAGCTCGTCGAGCTCGTTCCAAAGAGGGGTCACATGATATGGTTTTGTTGAATTTTTTTAAAAATTAAAAAAATTATATTTAAAATTTGAAATCGTCTGCGTTGGGTAAAGGGTTAATGGTTCCAACAAAACTCCCTTCGAATCCAAGTTTTTAACACATTCCTTCCTCCATACTCTGCAATATGCTCTTTTCACATCGAGAAAGGCCAAACACATCTTCTTCTTGATGGCTTTCTTTGATTCTGTCGGTTGTGATAGTGTATGCAAGTGGTCGGTGTCTCGTCTCCCTTCCCGGAACCCATTTTGAACTTTCCCCAGGAATCCTCTTTCTTCGACAATTTCCACCAGCGTTCCATACACAACCTTGCAGAATACCATTCCCAATATTGCTGCTGACAGATATCTCTCTGCAATTATCTAAAACTTTCCTATCTCCTTTCTTGTGTATGAATGTTACCATGTTTTTCTTCCACTCTGTCAGGACCTCTTGCTTTGTGATGACCATGTTAAATAGTGCTGTAAGATGTCCATATAAAGGATCCCCTCCTCTTTTTAAAAGCTCGTTGAGAAGAATTTCATCAGTTCCTGATGCTTTGCAATTCTTCAACTTGGTGATTGCATTTCCTACTTTCCCCACCCCAATTTCCCTGCATGCTAAGTGAGATAAATTGTCTATGTTCTCCATCGTACGTTCTGGAGGGACGCCTGCCCCCGCCCCCGCCCCCTCTCTCTCTCATCTTCTGTTATTTACCCTTCCCCAGTGCTTGATCATTTCTACTGCTATACTTTCCCAGTCATCAGTTTCCATCCACCTTTATACTCTGTGCGGTATTGCCATTGTTGATTTTATTTATCCATTTCCAAAATATATTGGAACTTGCCCCCCCCCCCCCCCCCCCCCCCCTGTTTTTCTTATTGCTGTAATGAGATGACTATTCCGAACTTTCCAATTTTTGTTCTTGATTATATTAACCTTTGTTCTTACCTCTTCATATATTTCTTTGCCACTTTTTTGTGGTTCTATCATTTATCCCCTTGAGTTTTCTTCATCTTCTAAACGCAGTTCATTTTTTCTTTCTCTCTTTTATTGCGTGTTTGAGCTCATTATTTATTCCATATCCTAATCATTTGTCGTCGTTTGTTAATACAGTGGGCATAGTAGGTCTTTTAAAACGCAGAATTTGATCATTTCTTAACCCTTTACCCAACGTGACGGCCAAAACCGGCCAGCGCTATAGTCACAAAAATCGCCAATTAATTTCATTATTTTTTTTCATTTTTTGTCTCAAAAACATTAGATTATGACCCCTCTTTGGAACGAGCTCGTCGAGCTCGTTCCAAAGAGGGGTATAACCTATGTTTTTGAGACAAAAAATGAAACAAATTAGTTATTCAAGAATTTTGTTTGCAAGAGTCGTCTGCTTTTCATGTTAGGTAAAGGGTTAATACCGTCGCGCGATGAAGTATTTATGAAGTATTCACCTAATTAAATGCTGCCTTTTGTGAAGTTGATAAGCTTGAATGGTTTATTGAAGACCAAAACAGTGCCTTCTTACTACTCACTGATAACCTTGAAAGTTTGTCCAACCGCAATTTTCAACATCTTATTGGCAAAAGAAGAAATATCATATTTTTTTAGTTTCGTCATCGATCGTGTTCTTCACTGCCACAATATATTTTCCTTCACAGGTGAAAGAAACGTTTTTGGTGCCAAAGTTTTAGCCAACGGAGATCTTGTGGTGTCAAATCAAAACTTTTAGTGCAATTGGCTAAATTGGCACCAGACAGCGTAAACACTGATCGTTTTGGTGTTTTTTTTTATTTAAAAACTCACAAAATGGTCATTGATAGCAGTGATGGTTATACGTATTAACGTGGTTGAATATGTTTGAGAATATGTTGTCCGATTTCTGTGACTCTGGTAGATCTTGTAATGACCGACATGAAGCCTGCACCGAGCATCAGCTAAAGCATTGCAAAACCTTGTTGCACTCAAGAGACAAATTTATCAATTTTATTAACTTGGGAAGACAATTCAAGACATGAACAATTGAATTTTTATTTTTTCAAGTTTGCATTGGTTATAAAAAGAGAGCATGCGGCAGCAAAAAGGACCATGCGGGAGGGCCTGAGAAACAGATTTTTATCTTTTTAGGCGTAACATCCATCCATGTTGGCTGTTCACGTCTTAACAGAATTTCCGCTCCGCCCAAAGAAATAGTAATTACTAATGTCCCTTCTCGCTTTTACGAGATCGCGTGTTACGTGTTGCCATTTATGTTGGCGAAAGAAATCATCATGCCACTATACTCATGCGTGCATACATTGCGCAACTTTCATGTCGAGATAGTGGCGAAGGTTGTCAGGTCTGACTGGCAAAACATGCGGGATCAGGAATTTAGTTTATGTTAGATTATTTTGTCCTAACCTGTAGTTCGTTCGCGTATTATACAAATGACATAGCCTCCACGTAACCTAAACGATCGTTCGCCGGTTATTTCCAGGCCAAGATTGCCGCATTCTTAGACAGATTCAACAATAATTCATTACTTTCCAAAGTGTGATTTTCTGGGACTTCTCGATTTGATTATAAGCGATAACTTAACAAGTGAATTATGCAATAAACAATTGGGTCATGTATCCGTGCGCGCAAACGAAGACATTTTGCCGTGGGAGTAATGGGGACTTATTGTCTTTTGGGTTTTTTTTAACATGAAAAGCTGACGACACTTGCAAAAAAAATTCCTGAATAACTATTATTTTCATTTTTTGTCTCAAAAACATAGGTTATGACCCCTCATTGGAACAAGTTCCAGTGAGGGGTCATAACCTATGTTTGAGAGACAAAAAATAAAAAAAATAGTGAAAATTAATTGTCGATTTTTGAGAATAGCATTCGAGGCGAAGGACTATATTGTAAAACACTCGTGCGCGTTCGCGCAGTCTTGTTTGTACAACGTCCCTCACCATTCATGAATTATTTCACGTAACCAGTCCAGTCAAGCGATTACTCTCTATTTAATCCGCACACCGCCTTCCTGGGCTGTAAATTAAATAAGTTCTGACCCCTCTTTACTATTAATTGCCCATTACGTTTGCGATTTTTTTTTACGCACAAAATTATGCGCATCATGTTGAAAGACTGAATCCTTCACGGCTTTGATTAACATAACAACTACTCTATCCCACAACAGTTTTTCAAAAAATTGCCAATCCAATTTTATTTTTTTGTCATTTTTTGTCTTACAAACATATACGACACAATGGGCCGTCCAAGGTTATATTTTCAGGCAAAGATGTGAAAAATTTTATTACTCAAAAATTGTTTTTGCAATAAAAAGTATAGGATATATATATATAATAAAGTTTGTAATTTATCAGAACACCTTGAATTCAGTTCCTGCCAGCATGTCACCTGGGGACGTCGCGAAGATAAATGAAGGGGTGGGTTGAGGGGGTGTTCGTAAACACGTTCTCATTTCAGTGATGATTCAAGTTGCTCGGTTCTAAGGGATACATTGTCTGTTCTGTAATATCATTGTAGCAGAGATTGTAGTTTATAGGTTTTTTTCCGACAAACGACCGGATAATTATTAACCACTCACTCAATTTGATTCTCACTCCCCGGATGAGTGGTTTTCAGGAGCCGAAAACAAATTATTATTTGAAACATAGTCTATATAGATTTTTTAAAAGCCGTTATTATCTTGTTTTCTATTGAGTCATTTGATTAGTAGTAATAGCAAGACTGTTGATCATTTTCTAACGTTCGTTAATAACAACTTTTGTTCTCCGATTGTTCTATGTATTCTGTAGTTTAGGATATGTATGGGGGCTTTGACATAATTGTTGTGACGCGTGGGGGCGGTACTTGTCATTTCTCTAAACAATGCTGTCAAAGCCTTATACAACTCCTAAACAATATGTATACAATACAACAATAGAAGAATAATAGGCGTTGTTAACGAACAATAGAAAATGGCTGCCATGGTAGTGATGGCACTTCCGGTTTCAGTCAACAGTCTCGTTGTTACCACTTGTGCCAGAATTCCAATATCAGATCAGTTACGGTTACAGTACTGTGGCATTTTAGAAAGAAATTTTCTGTCCGCTTATCTGGAAACAGCGCTGTAGAATCTCACTTGTCCATTGGTCTTGCCCTGTTTGTTTGTCCCATGTGCGTAAATATGGGTTTGGACTGCTGTAACGCCAACTGATAACATGCATAAAACTTTCTCCCACCACTAAGGTACTGAGATATATATAAAGTCGTCTGGAACCGCTGTGCAAGATATGCCAGTCTCACCCCACCCACGTGACAGCTACCTCACCCCACACACGTGATCAACCTACTTACATAATTAATTGGCGTCGGAACAATTTGATCAAATCACATCTGCATACGTATAAACAAACAAAATAGCTCGTTTGCTTCCGTAAGCACGACTGACTATGTAAATGAAAGTCGAAACCAGAACACTCAAAGAAAAACTTCAGCACATCTCAAATTGCTCTATCAGTTTATCGGACAGACATATTCATCTGATAGGAACCCCATGCGGGCCGTAGGCCCGCAAATGGTTCTACATACACAGTCAGAATTCTCTATAGCCGCCAATGTGATTTTTTGAATTGGACAGTAAATTTTAGTGAAAAATTCACGTAACTTCCGGTCTCGAATTACCCATTCAATTGCAATTGGCCTAACCCCCTGGGAATCAAACAAGTTTTTTGTTGCAACCTGATTCGCCTCAGAGCTTTGTGTGATATACATATGTACATATCTGCACTTCAGGGGTAATTCTTATCAGAGAACCGCAACAAATCAGCGGCCGGCCAAAGTGTTATTATTATTATTACTCGAATTCTGTCCTGGAGGTTTGTCAATATGTTCAGCTGATGATCTCGTTATTTCAGATCGAACTCTCCTGATTTCGTTACAACTTGTCTTCCAGTGATAACCTTAATCGAAAACAACGCACATATAACCGATAATATAACTGATAATTGTTGTTATATTGGTGCGATTTTATATAGATATGCATTGACACGTATCTCGTGAAGTATCAAAACGAATAGAAATGCAGTTTTCGAATTATCCGAATGTTAAGGTGTTGTAAAAGCAAGGAAAAGTTTGCTTGAAAAAAGGGTATACGGACGTTCCGTCCGCAAGCCGAGTCGTCCGCTTACAATTTTACCCATTTTGTCCGTCAGCGCACCGAATCGTCCGCTAGCAATTTTGCCCAATTCGTCCGCTTGTAATTATACCCAATTCGTCCGCCAAGGGTTTGAATGTCATAAAAACATGGAAAATAAAATTAATGATATTTATTCAGTAGCAAACGAAATAATGATATTTATTCAGTACACAAGATTCACAAGATAATAACAGCATAGCACAGCAAATATTTTTCAATGAATAATTGCAAAATTATAAGATTATGTTACGGAACTTAATATAGCAAGTTTTGATGCATTTGTTAATATAATTATAACAAGTTTTGATGGGTTTCTTAATATAATTAATTCCTGTAATACATTTGCTAATAATTTTGCGATTATTCATTGTAAAGCACCGGTGATGCTCTTCCATGAATAATTGCAAAAATTATAAGATTATGTTGCGGAACTTAATATAACATAAATTTTGATGTGTTTCTTAATATAATTAATTTTTATAATACATTTGCTAATAATTTTGCGATTATTCATTGCAAAGCGCCGGTGGTTCGGTTCGATGAATAATTGCAAAACTATAAGATTATGATGCGGAACTTATAACATAAATTTTGATGCGTTTCTTAGTACAATTAATTCTTATAATACATTTGCTAATAATTTTGCGATTATTCACTGTAAAGCGCCGGTGGTACTCTTCAATGAATAATTGCAAATTTATAAGATTATGTTGCGGAATTTAATATAACATACATATACTTTAAGAACTTTTGCTGTAATAATATAATTATTATAGGTAATCCATTGAATAAACAGTAATCAGAGCCACGTTAAACAGTGTCGAAATTAATTAGATGGCTGAGTAGTTTATTTTGTTATGACATGTCTGCTTTCAGAATTTCGTATAAGTATATGAAATTTTAATGCAAGAAGGTACATTAAGATATATTACAACAGATAATATACAATAAAGTATACAATAAAAGTATTATAGAAATAAATAAAAAAATATTCAAAATACAATAGTTCGATACTTTCCTCCAGCGGACGAGTTGGGTAAAATTGCAGCAGACGACTTGGGTAAAATTGCACTGCCAGAGGACAATTTTGGTTAGCGGATGAAATGGGTGTAATTCGAAAAAGGTGATACTGACAGGTTGCTTTTGGTCCCGTCAGAAATCAAAATAAAGTAATAATGTGTTACATTTTGGTGCCATCTGTATTTCTGAGCAGTGCTTCGTAGTTTCGAACACTAAACATGGAAAATAATAACTTTTATGGATATTTACCGCCATTGAAAATGGCATGTCATCTTTATTCGGGAACTGGAGGAAGATTCGGTCTGGGGAAAACTCGGCCCAGGGAGGATTCGTCCAAAAGAAAAGCAGTACACATCTGTTAGGATATTTTAGACACATGTACGCTACGATATTCATTTTAACACCAAAAAAATAATTCTTAAAAAAAATATTAATATATTTCTCGATATTCATTGACAAAAATATTAATATGCATGTATATCGTCGAGCAATTATCTCTGCAGTAAATTCTCACTCGATGTATTCTGTAATTATTAACATCTCTCATCTGTGAGAATGGTATCCAGTCACTTCGGCCCCAAGTCAGTTTGGCCTCTGGTCACTTCGGCCTCAACGTCATTTCAGCCCTAGTCACTTCGGCCCCTTGGACATTTCGGCACCATTTTGAGTGTAGTGATCTATAAAGATCAGCGCATACATGTAGTTTATGTTTAGAGATAATGGGTAATTACCTTTATTAAGCAATGTTCAGTCATTTGTACAACAGTATTTACACAGTGTACGGAAAAGTTTTACATGACATTAAAAATTATCCATGTGTTCAATTTTACACACATTTAAGGTGCTATCTATATAAGTAAGAGAAATTTGTTTACTTTGAAATTTCGCAAAGTATATGCAGTCATCCCATTCATTCCTGTTGTTATGCAGAATTCCTAGTCACCTTCCCGTTCGAGGTTCACAAGGTTTCTTTTTTCTTTTCTTTTTTCTAAAACAACCACCAAACTGCGATTTCGATACTACCATAAATATGTCCACATTTTCTGAAACACGGAGCAGATTCTTGTAGTTATGCGCAATACCTAGTCACATTCCAGTTCGAGGTCCACGGAGGTCTGACCCTAGTACCCCACTTCCAATGCGCACACTCAAACCAAATAACATTACTGACCCTTGCTTCCGACTCTCGTGGATTCATAACCAAATAACATTATTCAGGTCGCAGGGGATTTCATCGTCCATGTGCACCTTCGGCGTGCTGAAACTTTTCATTCATTTATTCATCATGAAAGAAAATCTACTAGACATGAAGGAATACCATATATCATATGTATACCTGAATATGTATTTGAGGTATAAATGTTGAAAAACAATTAAAAAGAAAAATGTTAATATTCAAACGATATTTAAAAATATTTATAGAGGCCGAAATGACTTGGTATATTGGGGCTGAATTGACTTGAAGCTGTAATGACTGGGGCCGAAATGACATGGGGCCAAAGTGACTGGTGTTCGTGAGAATTGCATCCAAACTGTCTTCAAACAATTTGACCTAAACTGGATACTAATCTAACACAAACCATCCTCTGGCAAATTGCCTCAAACCGTCCTTCAGAATAGGAGTGCATGATTCTTATTGATTTATTTATTGGGGTTTAATGACATTTCGACAGCCAGGGTCACCTCATGTTGGACAGTCTTACAGATGGGAGAAGCCAGAGAGAACCACCGAGCAATGACCAACAACTAACGTACAAACAACACACAAGCTGGGTTAGCATTGGTTGAAGACAAGTGTACGATTGACATGCAGTATGCCTTGGTACACCTTGCCGCCACGTGGGCAATGGGAATGAAGTGTCTTGCCCAAGGAAACAGAGTGGTTGCCGCAGGTGGGATTCGATCGAGGACCTTTAGTCTGGCAGCCTGCACCTCTACAAACTGAGCCCAATTCTTATTAATAAAATAGTAAAGAAGTAACAGAAGTTACAGAACACAAATAGTTAATTTATTTTTTAATTTTCAACTTCAGTTTATTTTATATAAATTTATGAACAACCATACAATTTATTATCAGTTAATTACAGTAAGGGTCTCGTCCTAATGGGCAAGCTCCCTAATTACAATAATGGGTAATAATGACTAAAATAAACACTGAGCAGCAAAAAATGATTGACAATTCGACACCTATTTAATTATACTCAATTTATGTATACTCAATGATCAATCAAGAAAATAACTTCCACATGGGAAAGGAAAAAACACTAAAAAGTAAAAAAAAATGTTAGAAGTTGATCCAAAAGTTACCCAACATGTTTTGGTGACTACTATTGTGCAAGTTTATAAAACAATGTTAAGCTTTTGTATTTTTCCACTGTAGGACAGATTGGGTGCATTAACAGTTGGTTCAGGCCAAAATGTAGCGGCCAGTTTGGGTCAAATAGCAGAGTATGCTTTGGGTGTATTCAGTCGGTGACAAACTCCATGTAATTGTTAAGGTGCAATTTATTAAAAACAAACAGGAAGACAAGAACTGTCCCTATATTTTTATTGGTGTTTTAGATCACATGTTTCTGCATAATGGCTAATCATGACCACGACAGTTTTATGGGTGGAGGAAGCCAGAGTTCCTGGAGAGAACCACCGAGCAATGGCGAGCAACTGTTAGCTCCCCAACATACCTACTCCACACATGCAGGGTTAACATTGTTTGAAGACAATTGCACCATTGACGTGCAGTATGCCTTGGTACAAAATGCCACCTGACCCTATGTGGACAATGGGGGTGAAGTGTCTTGCCCAAGGACACAACATGGTGGCTGCAGGTGGGAACCTCTGGTCTTGCAGCTTGCACCTCTACAAACTGAGCTACCACACTCCCAGAACTGTCAATTAATTGTTACAGATTATTGGAACACAGACATAGTATATTCTTTGTGTTTTTTAGATTAGACCTTCGATCAATAACAATAGCATTCTAACCTTCAAAACTGTATAGTACCACATGTTGTATTGTAAAATGACCACTTGAAAATTTCTCGCCCACTCTTGTTTGTACAACGTCCCTCACCATTCATGAATTATTTCACGTAACCAGTCCAGTCAAGCGATTACTCTCTATTTAATCCGCACACCCCCTTCCTGGGCTGTAAATTAAATAAGTTCTGACCCCTCTTTGCTATTAATTGCCCATTACGTTTGCGATTTTTTTTTACGCACAAAATTATGCGCATCGTGTTGAAAGAGTGAATCCTTCACGGCTTTGATTAACATAACAACTACTCTATCCCACAACAGTTTTTCAAAAAATTGCCAATCCAATTTTATTTTTTTGTCAATTTTTGTCTTACAAACATATACGACACAATGGGCCGTCCAAGGTTATATTTTCAGGCAAAGATGTGAAAAATTTTATTACTCAAAAATTGTTTTTGCAATAAAAAGTATAGGATATATATATATAATAAAGTTTGTTATTTATCAGAACACCTTGAATTCAGTTCCTGCCAGCATGTCACTTGGGGACGTCGCGAAGATAAATAAAGGGGTGGGTTGAGGGGGTGTTCGTAAACACGTTCTCATTTCAGTGATGATTCAAGTTGCTCGGTTCTAAGGGATACACTGTCTGTTGTGTAATATCATTGTAGCAGAGATTGTAGTTCATAGGTTTTTTTTCCGACAAACGACCGGATAATTATTAACCACTCACTCAATTTGATTCTCACTCCCCGGATGAGTGGTTTTCAGGAGCCGAAAACAAATTATTATTTGAAACATATAGTCTATATAGATTTCTTAAAAGCCGTTATTATCTTGTTTTCTATTGAGTCATTTGATTAGTAGTAATAGCAAGACTGTTGATCATTTTCTAACGTTCGTTAATAACAACTTTTGTTCTCCGATTGTTCTATGTATTCTATAATTTAGGATATGTATGGGGGCTTTGACATAATTGTTGTGACGCGTGGGGACGGTACTTGTCATTTCTCTAAACAATGCTGTCAAAGCCTTATACAACTCCTAAACAATATGTATACAATACAACAATAAAAGAATAATAGGCGTTGTTAACGAACAATAGAAAATGGCTGCCATGGTAGTGATGGCACTTACGGTTTCAGTCAACAGTCTCGTTGTTACCACTCGTGCCAGAATTCCAATATCAGATCAGTTACGGTTACAGTACTGTGGCATTTTAGAAAGAAATTTTCTGTCCGCTTATCTGGAAACAGCGCTGTAGAATCTCACTTGTCCATTGGTCTTGCCCTGTTTGTTTGTCCCATGTGCGTAAATATGGGTTTGGACTGCTGTAACGCCAACTGATAACATGCATAAAACTTTCTCCCACCACTAAGTTACTGAGATATATATAAAGTCGTCTGGGACAGCTGTGCAAGATATGCCAGTCTCACCCCACCCACGTGACAGCTACCTCACCCCACCCACGTGATCAACCTACTTACGTATTTAATTGGCGTCGGAACTATTTGATCAAATCACATCTGCATACGTATAAACAAACAAAATAGCTCGTTTGCTTCCGTAAGCACGACTGACTATGTAAATGAAAGTCGAAACCAGAACACTCAAAGAAAAACTTCAGCACATCTCAAATTGCTCTATCAGTTTATCGGACAGACATATACATCTGATAGGAACCCCATGCGGGCCGTAGGCCCGCAAATGGTTCTACATACACAGTCAGAATTCTCTATAGCCGTCAATGTGATTTTTTGAATTGGACAGTAAATTTTAGTGAAAAATTCACGTAACTTCCGGTCTCGAATTACCCATTCAATTGCAATTGGCCTAACCCCCTGGGAATCAAACAAGTTTTTTGTTGCAACCTGATTCGCCTCAGAGCTTTGCGTGATATACATATGTACATATCTGCACTTCAGGGGTAATTCTTATCAGAGAACCGCAACAAATCAGCGGCCGGCCAAAGTGTTGTTATTATTATTATTACTCGAATTCTGTCCAGGAGGTTTGTCAATATGTTCAGCTGATGATCTCGTTATTTCAGATCGAACTCTCCTGATTTCGTTACAACTTGTCTTCCAGTGATAACCTTAATCGAAAACAACGCACATATAACCGATAATATAACTGATAATTGTTGTTATATTGGTGCGATTTTATATAGATATGCATTGACACGTATCTCGTGAAGTATCAAAACGAATAGAAATGCAGTTTTCGAATTATCCGAATGTTAAGGTGTTGTAAAAGCAAGGAAAAGTTTACTTGAAAAAAGGGTATACGGACGTTCCGTCCGCAAGCCGAGTCGTCCGCTTACAACTTTACCCATTTTGTCCGTCAGCGCACCGAATCGTCCGCTAGCAATTTTGCCCAATTCGTCCGCTTGTAATTATACCCAATTCGTCCGCCAAGGGTTTGAATATCATAAAAACATGGAAAATAAAATTATTGATATTTATTCAGTAGCGAACGAAATAATGATATTTATTCAGTACACAAGATTCGCAAGATAATAACAGCATAGCATAGCAAATATTTTTCAATGAATAATTGCAAAATTATAAGATTATGTTACGGAACTTAATATAGCAAGTTTTGATGCATTTGTTAATATAATTATAACAAGTTTTGATGGGTTTCTTAATATAATTAATTCCTGTAATACATTTGCTAATAATTTTGCGATTATTCATTGTAAAGCACCGGTGATGCTCTTCCATGAATAATTGCAAAATTATAAGATTATGTTGCGGAACTTAATATAACATAAATTTTGATGTGTTTCTTAATATAATTAATTTTTATAATACATTTGCTAATAATTTTGCGATTATTCATTGCAAAGCGCCGGTGGTTCGGTTCGATGAATAATTGCAAAACTATAAGATTATGTTGCGGAACTTATAACATAAATTTTGATGCGGTTCTTAGTACAATTAATTCTTATAATACATTTGCTAATAATTTTGCGATCATTCACTGTAAAGCGCCGGTGGTACTCTTCAATGAATAATTGCAAAATTATAAGATTATGTTGCGGAATTTAATATAACATACATATACTTTAAGAACTTTTGCTGTAATAATATAATTATTATAGGTAATCCATTGAATAAACAGTAATCAGAGCCACGTTAAACAGTGTCGAAATTAATTAGATGGCTGAGTAGTTTATTTTGTTATGACATGTCTGCTTTCAGAATTTCGTATAAGTATATGAAATTGTAATGCAAGAAGGCACATTAAGATATATTACAACAGATAATATACAATAAAGTATACAATAAAAGTATTATATAAATAAATAAAAAAATATTCAAAATACAATAGTTCGATACTTTCCTCCAGCGGACGAGTTGGGTAAAATTGCAGCAGACGACTTGGGTAAAATTGCACTGCCAGAGGACAATTTTGGTTAGCGGATGAAATGGATGTAATTCGAAAAAGGTGATACTGACAGGTTGCTTTTGGTCCCGTCAGAAATCAAAATAAAGTAATAATGTGTTACTTTTTGGTGCCATCTGTATTTCTGAGCAGTGCTTCGTAGTTTCGAACACTAAACATGGAAAATAATAATTTTGATGGATATTTACCGCCATTGAAAATGGCATGTCATCTTTATTCGGGAACTGGAGGAAGATTCGGTCTGGGGAAAACTCGGCCCAGGGAGGATTCGTCCAAAAGAAAAGCAGTACACATCTGTTAGGATATTTTAGATACATGTACGCTACGATATTCATTTTAACTCCAAAAAAATAATTCTTAAAAAAAATATTCATATATTTCTCGATATTCATTGACAAAAATATTAATATGCATGTATATCGTCGAGCAATTAACTCTGCAGTAAATTCTCCCTCGATGTATTCTGTAATTATTAACATCTCTCATCTGTGAGAATGGTATCCAGTCACTTCGGCCCCAAGTCAGTTTGGCCTCTGGTCACTTCGGCCTCAACGTCATTTCAGCCCTAGTCACTTCGGCCCCTTGGACATTTCGGCACCATTTTGAGTGTAGTGATCTATAAAGATCAGCGCATACATGTAGTTTATGTTTAGAGATAATGGGTAATTACCTTTATTAAGCAATGTTCAGTCATTTGTACAACAGTATTTACACAGTGTACGGAAAAGTTTTACATGACATTAAAAATTATCCATGTCTTCATTTTTACACACATTTAAGGTGCTATCTATATAAGTAAGAGAAATTTGTTTACTTTGAAATTTCGCAAAGTATATGCAGTCATCCCATTCATTCCTGTTGTTATGCAGAATTCCTAGTCACCTTCCCGTTCGAGGTTCACAAGGTTTCTTTTTTATTTTCTTTTTTCTAAAACAACCACCAAACTGCGATTTCGATACTACCATAAATATGTCCACATTTTCTGAAACACGGAGCAGAATTCTTGTAGTTATGCGCAATACCTAGTCACATTCCAGTTCGAGGTCCACGGAGGTCTGACCCTAGTACCCCACTTCCAATGCGCACACTCAAACCAAATAACATTACTGACCCTTGCTTCCGACTCTCGTGGATTCATAACCAAATAAAATTATTCAGGTCGCAGGGGATTTCATCGTCCATATGCACCTTCGGCGTGCTGAAACTTTTCATTCATTTATTCATCATGAAAGAAAATCTACTAGACATGAAGGAATACCATATATCATATGTATACCTGAATATGTATTTGAGGTATAAATGTTGAAAAACAATTAAAAAGAAAAATGTTAAAATTCAAACGATATTTAAAAATATTTATAGAGGCCGAAATGACTTGGTATATTGGGGCTGAATTGACTTGAAGCTGTAATGACTGGGGCCGAAATGACATGGGGCCAAAGTGACTGGTGTTCGTGAGAATTGCATCCAAACTGTCTTAAACAATTTGACCTAAACTGGATACTAATCTAACACAAACCATCCTCTGGCAAATTGCCCCAAACCGTCCTTCAGAATAGGAGTGCATGATTCTTATTGATTTATTTATTGGGGTTTAATGACATTTCGACAGCCAGGGTCACCTCATGTTGGACAGTCTTACAGATGGGAGAAGCCAGGGAGAACCACCGAGCAATGACCAACAACTAACGTACAAACAGCACACAAGCTGGGTTAGCATTGGTTGAAGACAAGTGTACGATTGACATGCAGTATGCCTTGGTACACCTTGCCGCCACGTGGGCAATGGGAATGAAGTGTCTTGCCCAAGGAAACAGAGTGGTTGCCGCAGGTGGGATTCGATCGAGGACCTTTCGTCTGGCAGCCTGCACCTCTACAAACTGAGCCCAATTCTTATTGATAAAATAGTAAAGAAGTAACAGAAGTTACAGAACACAAATAGTTAATTTATTTTTTAATTTTCAACTTCAGTTTATTTTATATAAATTTATGAACAACCATACAATTTATTATCAGTTAATTACAGTAAGGGTCTCGTCCTAATTGGCAAGCTCCCTAATTACAATAATGGGTAATAATGACTAAAATAAACACTGAGCAGCAAAAAATGATTGACAATTTGACATCTATTTAATTATACTCAATTTATGTATACTCAATGATCAATCAAGAAAATAACTTCTACATGGGAAAGGAAAAAACACTAAAAAGTAAAAAAAAATGTTAGAAGTTGATCCAAAAGTTACCCAACATGTTTTGGTGACTACTATTGTGCAAGTTTATAAAACAATGTTAAGCTTTTGTATTTTTCCACTGTAGTACAGATTGGGTGCATTAACAGTTGGTTCAGGCCAAAGTGTAGCGGCCAGTTTGGGTCAAATAGCAGAGTATGCTTTGGGTGTATTCAGTCGGTGACAAACTCCATGTAATTGTTAAGGTGCAATTTATTAAAAACAAACAGGAAGACAAGAACTGTCCCTATATTTTTATTGGTGTTTTAGATCACATGTTTCTGCATAATGGCTAATCATGACCACGACAGTTTTATGGGTGGAGGAAGCCAGAGTTCCTGGAGAGAACCACCGAGCAATGGCGAGCAACTGTTAGCTCCCCAACATACCTACTCCACACATGCAGGGTTAACATTGTTTGAAGACAATTGCACCATTGACGTGCAGTATGCCTTGGTACAAAATGCCACCTGACCCTATGTGGACAATGGGGGTGAAGTGTCTTGCCCAAGGACACAACATGGTGGCTGCAGGTGGGAACCTCTGGTCTTGCAGCTTGCACCTCTACAAACTGAGCTACCACACTCCCAGAACTGTCAATTAATTGTTACAGATTATTGGAACACAGACATAGTATATTCTTTGTGTTTTTTAGATTAGACCTTCGATCAATAACAATAGCATTCTAACCTTCAAAACTGTATAGTACCACATGTTGTATTGTAAAATGACCACTTGAAAATTTCTCGCCCACTCTTGTTTGTACAACGTCCCTCACCATTCATGAATTATTTCACGTAACCAGTCCAGTCAAGCGATTACTCTCTATTTAATCCGCACACCCCCTTCCTGGGCTGTAAATTAAATAAGTTCTGACCCCTCTTTGCTATTAATTGCCCATTACGTTTGCGATTTTTTTTTTACGCACAAAATTATGCGCATCGTATTGAAAGAGTGAATCCTTCACGGCTTTGATTAACATAACAACTACTCTATCCCACAACAGTTTATCAACAAATTGCCAATCCAATTTTATTTTTTTGTCAATTTTTGTCTTACAAACATACGACACAATGGGCCGTCCAAGGTTATATTTTCAGGCAAAGATGTGAAAAATTTTATTACTCAAAAATTGTTTTTGCAATAAAAAGTATAGGATATATATATATAGTAAAGTTTGTTATTTATCAGAACACCTTGAATTCAGTTCCTGCCAGCATGTCACTTGGGGACGTCGCGAAGATAAATAAAGGGGTGGGTTGAGGGGGTGTTCGTAAACACGTTCTCATTTCAGTGATGATTCAAGTTGCTCGGTTCTAAGGGATACACTGTCTGTTGTGTAATATCATTGTAGCAGAGATTGTAGTTCATAGGTTTTTCTCCGACAAACGACCGGATAATTATTAACCACTCACTCAATTTGATTCTCACTCCCCGGATGAGTGGTTTTCAGGAGCCGAAAACAAATTATTATTTGAAACATATAGTCTATATAGATTTCTTAAAAGCCGTTATTATCTTGTTTTCTATTGAGTCATTTGATTAGTAGTAATAGCAAGACTGTTGATCATTTTCTAACGTTCGTTAATAACAACTTTTGTTCTCCGATTGTTCTATGTATTCTATAGTTTAGGATATGTATGGGGGCTTTGACATAATTGTTGTGACGCGTGGGGACGGTACTTGTCATTTCTCTAAACAATGCTGTCAAAGCCTTATACAACTCCTAAACAATATGTATACAATACAACAATAAAAGAATAATAGGCGTTGTTAACGAACAATAGAAAATGGCTGCCATGGTAGTGATGGCACTTACGGTTTCAGTCAACAGTCTCGTTGTTACCACTCGTGCCAGAATTCCAATATCAGATCAGTTACGGTTACAGTACTGTGGCATTTTAGAAAGAAATTTTCTGTCCGCTTATCTGGAAACAGCGCTGTAGAATCTCACTTGTCCATTGGTCTTGCCCTGTTTGTTTGTCCCATGTGCATAAATATGGGTTTGGACTGCTGTAACGCCAACTGATAACATGCATAAAACTTTCTCCCACCACTAAGTTACTGAGATATATATAAAGTCGTCTGGGACAGCTGTGCAAGATATGCCAGTCTCACCCCACCCACGTGACAGCTACCTCACCCCACCCACGTGATCAACCTACTTACGTATTTAATTGGCGTCGGAACTATTTGATCAAATCACATCTGCATACGTATAAACAAACAAAATAGCTCGTTTGCTTCCGTAAGCACGACTGACTATGTAAATGAAAGTCGAAACCAGAACACTCAAAGAAAAACTTCAGCACATCTCAAATTGCTCTATCAGTTTATCGGACAGACATATACATCTGATAGGAACCCCATGCGGGCCGTAGGCCCGCAAATGGTTCTACATACACAGTCAGAATTCTCTATAGCCGTCAATGTGATTTTTTGAATTGGACAGTAAATTTTAGTGAAAAATTCACGTAACTTCCGGTCTCGAATTACCCATTCAATTGCAATTGGCCTAACCCCCTGGGAATCAAACAAGTTTTTTGTTGCAACCTGATTCGCCTCAGAGCTTTGCGTGATATACATATGTACATATCTGCACTTCAGGGGTAATTCTTATCAGAGAACCGCAACAAATCAGCGGCCGGCCAAAGTGTTATTATTATTATTACTCGAATTCTGTCCAGGAGGTTTGTCAATATGTTCAGCTGATGATCTCGTTATTTCAGATCGAACTCTCCTGATTTCGTTACAACTTGTCTTCCAGTGATAACCTTAATCGAAAACAACGCACATATAACCGATAATATAACTGATAATTGTTGTTATATTGGTGCGATTTTATATAGATATGCATTGACACGTATCTCGTGAAGTATCAAAACGAATAGAAATGCAGTTTTCGAATTATCCGAATGTTAAGGTGTTGTAAAAGCAAGGAAAAGTTTACTTGAAAAAAGGGTATACGGACGTTCCGTCCGCAAGCCGAGTCGTCCGCTTACAATTTTACCCATTTTGTCCGTCAGCGCACCGAATCGTCCGCTAGCAATTTTGCCCAATTCGTCCGCTTGTAATTATACCCAATTCGTCCGCCAAGGGTTTGAATATCATAAAAACATGGAAAATAAAATTATTGATATTTATTCAGTAGCAAACGAAATAATGATATTTATTCAGTACACAAGATTCGCAAGATAATAACAGCATAGCATAGCAAATATTTTTCAATGAATAATTGCAAAATTATAAGATTATGTTACGGAACTTAATATAGCAAGTTTTGATGCATTTGTTAATATAATTATAACAAGTTTTGATGGGTTTCTTAATATAATTAATTCCTGTAATACATTTGCTAATAATTTTGCGATTATTCATTGTAAAGCACCGGTGATGCTCTTCCATGAATAATTGCAAAATTATAAGATTATGTTGCGGAACTTAATATAACATAAATTTTGATGTGTTTCTTAATATAATTAATTTTTATAATACATTTGCTAATAATTTTGCGATTATTCATTGCAAAGCGCCGGTGGTTCGGTTCGATGAATAATTGCAAAACTATAAGATTATGTTGCGGAACTTATAACATAAATTTTGATGCGTTTCTTAGTACAATTAATTCTTATAATACATTTGCTAATAATTTTGCGATCATTCACTGTAAAGCGCCGGTGGTACTCTTCAATGAATAATTGCGAAATTATAAGATTATGTTGCGGAATTTAATATAACATACATATACTTTAAGAACTTTTGCTGTAATAATATAATTATTATAGGTAATCCATTGAATAAACAGTAATCAGAGCCACGTTAAACAGTGTCGAAATTAATTAGATGGCTGAGTAGTTTATTTTGTTATGACATGTCTGCTTTCAGAATTTCGTATAAGTATATGAAATTGTAATGCAAGAAGGCACATTAAGATATATTACAACAGATAATATACAATAAAGTATACAATAAAAGTATTATATAAATAAATAAAAAAATATTCAAAATACAATAGTTCGATACTTTCCTCCAGCGGACGAGTTGGGTAAAATTGCAGCAGACGACTTGGGTAAAATTGCACTGCCAGAGGACAATTTTGGTTAGCGGATGAAATGGGTGTAATTCGAAAAAGGTGATACTGACAGGTTGCTTTTGGTCCCGTCAGAAATCAAAATAAAGTAATAATGTGTTACTTTTTGGTGCCATCTGTATTTCTGAGCAGTGCTTCGTAGTTTCGAACACTAAACATGGAAAATAATAATTTTGATGGATATTTACCGCCATTGAAAATGGCATGTCATCTTTATTCGGGAACTGGAGGAAGATTCGGTCTGGGGAAAACTCGGCCCAGGGAGGATTCGTCCAAAAGAAAAGCAGTACACATCTGTTAGGATATTTTAGATAGATGTACGCTACGATATTCATTTTAACTCCAAAAAAATAATTCTTAAAAAAAATATTCATATATTTCTCGATATTCATTGACAAAAATATTAATATGCATGTATATCGTCGAGCAATTATCTCTGCAGTAAATTCTCCCTCGATGTATTCTGTAATTATTAACATCTCTCATCTGTGAGAATGGTATCCAGTCACTTCGGCCCCAAGTCAGTTTGGCCTCTGGTCACTTCGGCCTCAACGTCATTTCAGCCCTAGTCACTTCGGCCCCTTGGACATTTCGGCACCATTTTGAGTGTAGTGATCTATAAAGATCAGCGCATACATGTAGTTTATGTTTAGAGATAATGGGTAATTACCTTTATTAAGCAATGTTCAGTCATTTGTACAACAGTATTTACACAGTGTACGGAAAAGTTTTACATGACATTAAAAATTATCCATGTGTTCATTTTTACACACATTTAAGGTGCTATCTATATAAGTAAGAAAAATTTGTTTACTTTGAAATTTCGCAAAGTATATGCAGTCATCCCATTCATTCCTGTTGTTATGCAGAATTCCTAGTCACCTTCCCGTTCGAGGTTCACAAGGTTTCTTTCTTATTTTCTTTTTTCTAAAACAACCACCAAACTGCGATTTCGATACTACCATAAATATGTCCACATTTTCTGAAACACGGAGCAGAATTCTTGTAGTTATGCGCAATACCTAGTCACATTCCAGTTCGAGGTCCACGGAGGTCTGACCCTAGTACCCCACTTCCAATGCGCACACTCAAACCAAATAACATTACTGACCCTTGCTTCCGACTCTCGTGGATTCATAACCAAATAAAATTATTCAGGTCGCAGGGGATTTCATCGTCCATATGCACCTTCGGCGTGCTGAAACTTTTCATTCATTTATTCATCATGAAAGAAAATCTACTAGACATGAAGGAATACCATATATCATATGTATACCTGAATATGTATTTGAGGTATAAATGTTGAAAAACAATTAAAAAGAAAAATGTTAAAATTCAAACGATATTTAAAAATATTTATAGAGGCCGAAATGACTTGGTATATTGGGGCTGAATTGACTTGAAGCTGTAATGACTGGGGCCGAAATGACATGGGGCCAAAGTGACTGGTGTTCGTGAGAATTGCATCCAAACTGTCTTAAACAATTTGACCTAAACTGGATACTAATCTAACACAAACCATCCTCTGGCAAATTGCCCCAAACCGTCCTTCAGAATAGGAGTGCATGATTCTTATTGATTTATTTATTGGGGTTTAATGACATTTCGACAGCCAGGGTCACCTCATGTTGGACAGTCTTACAGATGGGAGAAGCCAGAGAGAACCACCGAGCAATGACCAACAACTAACGTACAAACAGCACACAAGCTGGGTTAGCATTGGTTGAAGACAAGTGTACGATTGACATGCAGTATGCCTTGGTACACCTTGCCACCACGTGGGCAATGGGAATGAAGTGTCTTGCCCAAGGAAACAGAGTGGTTGCCGCAGGTGGGATTCGATCGAGGACCTTTCGTCTGGCAGCCTGCACCTCTACAAACTGAGCCCAATTCTTATTGATAAAATAGTAAAGAAGTAACAGAAGTTGCAGAACACAAATAGTTAATTTATTTTTTAATTTTCAACTCCAGTTTATTTTATATAAATTTATGAACAAGCATACAATTTATTATCAGTTAATTACAGTAAGGGTCTTGTCCTAATGGGCAAGCTCCCTAATTACAATAATGGGTAATAATGACTATAATAAACACTGAGCAGCAAAAAATGATTGACAATTTGACATCTATTTAATTATACTCAATGTATGTTTACTCAATGATCAATCAAGAAAATAACTTCCACATGGGAAAGGAAAAAACACTAAAAAGTAAAAAAAAATGTTAGAAGTTGATCCAAAGTTACCCAACATGTTTTGGTGAGTACTATTGTGCAAGTTTATAAAACAATGTTAAGCTTTTGTATTTTTCCACAGTAGGACAGATTGGATGCATTAACAGTTGGTTCAGGCCAAAATGTAGCGGCCAGTTTGGGTCAAATAGCAGAGTATGCTTTGGGTGTATTCAGTCGATGACAAACTCCATGTAATTGTTAAGGTGCAATTTATTAAAACAAACAGGAAGACAAGAACTGTCCATATATCTTTATTGGTGTTTTAGATCACATGTTTCTGCATAATGGCTAATCATGACCACGACAGTTTTATGGGTGGAGGAAGCCAGAGTTCCTGGAGAGAACCACCGAGCAATGGCGAGCAACTGTTAGCTCCCCAACATACCTACTCCACACATGCAGGGTTAACATTGGTTGAAGACAATTGCACCATTGACGTGCAGTATGCCTTGGTACAAAATGCCACCTGACCCTATGTGGACAATGGGGGTGAAGTGTCTTGCCCGAGGACACAACATGGTGGCTGCAGGTGGGAACCTCTGGTCTTGCAGCTTGCACCTCTACAAACTGAGCTACCACACTCCCAGAACTGTCAATTAATTGTTACAGGTTATTGGAACACAGACATAGTATATTCTTTGTGTCTTTTAGATTAGACCTTCGATCAATAACAATAGCATTCTAACCTTCAAAACTGTATAGTACCACATGTTGTAGAATGACCACTTGAAAATTTCTCAAGTGCATAGTTTCATTATTAGTTTGTGATGTTTGTTGTTGCTGTACAGTGGAACCCTGTTAATTGAAGAGCCACTTTGCCAATGAAAATTATTCAATTAACAGGAGTATTCAATTAACAGGGATTGTGTCACTTTCCTGTATTCCAGAGATAAACTTGACACTCATTCTATTATATTTTGTTTGACAGAGCTCCATGAGCTCTGTCAAACAAGATATAATAGATTAAATGCCTGTATTGGATGTACTGAGGCCAAATTGGTCTATAACCAAAGGAAAACTGGGAAGAGTCAGGGTAATTTCTCGAGATGTTACAAGATTTTTTATTCAATTAACAGGAGAATACTCTATAACCTATATTCAATTAAGAGGTCAAATTTGTAATGGAGGCATGGTAAATGGTTTTGTGTTGGGAAATTATTTTCAATTAACAGGGATATACAATTAAGAGATATCCAGTTAAGTGGGCCCCACTGTATAACCAAAAACACCCCACCCCAATCAAAACCATCATTCAAAAGTCTTGGATTCAGCAAATTTGATTTCTTTATTTATTGGGGTTTAACAACACTTTCTACAGCCAGGGACACCTCATGATGGATAGTTTTACTGGGTGAGGAGCCTAGAGTACCCGGAGAGAACCACTGAGCAATGGCAGGCAACTATCAGGCTCCTCAACATAGTAACTCCAAACATGTAGGGTTAGCATTGGTTGAAGACAATTGCATCATCGATGTGCAGTACGCCTTAGTAAAGTTGCCGCAGGTAGGATTCGAACTGAGAACCTCTCAACTTGTTTTGGGAAGGGTTTTTTTTTGTTCCAGCTTCATTTAGGTTTGTTTCATATTGCACAATTTTGTCATGATATTAGTAATAATAAATCCTTAAAAAAACTATAGAAAAAATGCATAGAACATTTGAAGAAAACAATTTTTCTGTGAAGATTTGACCTCTGAGGTGATTAGATTCGACCACGACTGAGGCCGACATTCTCGGAAAAAAAGTATGAGGGCTGAATCTTCCTGTGGCTGAATCTTTATCAACCCCTTTTTTTAAACTCTGTCCGTTACTTATAAAGCGCCATAACTAAGGCAAAAACAATACTATGAAATTCCTAAGTCTGAAATTCTATACATTCCAAATAACTTTACACAAACTATATAGCAAAATGAAGGATGTGGTGAAAAGAAACCCAAAAGTATGTGTGCACCTCACGCACTGACACACAGTCGACATCAGGCATCAGCGATTCCTGAAAGTGTGCTATCGGTACCATATTTTTACCATAACTGATAATAATAAAATAATATTTCAAAAGAACAACAAACACAGGAATTCAAAATGCATCCTCGAGGCTGCAGGGTGGTAAATGCCAACACTGCTCCATTGTCCTTGAAAGAGGGAGTCCATTACAAATAGTTTTTTTGTCATGTTATACTCTGGATACTCCCCATTTTTAGCTCAACTTTGACATACTCAAATTTGAGGTTATGCCATGGTCCGTTGTCCGTCTGGACGTCTGTCTGGTGTCAACAATTCAATACATCTCGGGCTAGAGGCCGAATTTATGAACCAATCTTTACGAAACTTCGTGGGTATCTTTGTTATCACCGTGGGACGAGACCGAGTGTTTTTGGATGCGGTCCAAAATTCAAGATGGCTGCCAGCAGCCATTTTGTACCGAAATTAGTGCAATCAGTTTTTTGTACAGAACATCTGTAAGAATGTTTAGTAACATTGAATACATCACATATAATACATGTTTTTATCTCGTGCCGAAATTATGCAAATTAGATGAACTTTGATTTATTCAGTGCTACTTATACACAGTAAGTGCACATGTCAATACGGCTGGGGCCATGGGCTGTATTTATGAACTGATCTTCACGAAACTTCTTGGGTATGTTTGGTATCACCTTGGGACGGGAACAAGTGTTTTTGGGTGTGGTCCAAAATTCAAGATGCTGCCGGTGGCCATTTTGTACCGCACTTAGGTACAATCAGTGTTTTGTACAGAACTTCTATACGGCTTGGCTAGAGGCCGTATTTATGAACCGATCTTTACGAATCTTCTTGGGTTCCTTTGTTATCACCGTGGGGCGAGAACGAGTTTTTTGGGTGGAGTCCGAAATTCAAGATGGCCACTGGCAGCTATTTTGTACAAAAATTAGTGCAATCAGTTTTTTGTACAGAATTTCTGTATGAAAGTTCTGATTTGAAAAAAAAATTGTTTGAATGTTTAGTAACATGGAATACATTACATATAATACATGTTTTTTTCTCGTGCAGAAATTACGCAAATTAGATGAACTTTGATTTATTCAGTGCTACTTATACACAGTAAGTGCACATGTCAATACGGCTCGGGCTAGAGGCTGTAATTATGAACCGATCTTCACGAAACTTCTTGGGTACCTTTGTTATCACCTTGGGACGAGAACGAGTCTTTTGGGGTGCGGTCTGAAATTCAAGACGGCTGCCGGCAGCCATTTTATACCAAAAATTAGGTGCAATCAGTTTTTTTGTACAGAACTTCTAGGACTACGTTTGTTGTCATCATGGGACGGTAACTAGTGCTTTTGGGCTCGGTTGTGTTGATATTGGGTGTTGTTTGGGGAGGGTAAACATTATTAGCACAACCCAGTTTTCTGTTTCCAATGAGAAAAATAACACCTCCTCACCCATAGGAATCATATGAGCTAAAGATAAAAAATTCAAATACCTATATTTTAAGAAGGACTGGACAAATATTTATTAATTACATGTAGTAGGAATCAACTGAAGAAGGGTTTGAACCAAACAGGCCAAAACAGTTGCTAACATTTGGCTTATGATGCACCATACAGGGATCCCCATTATAACATTAGGCCCATGGAGATTTCTTTTCTAGTTTAACATCTAACTGTCACCCACCTTTACAATACCTTACCTGTACATTTGTAACAGGCGATGATCAGTATTCATGTACAGACCTTTACAATACTTTACATGTACCTTTGTTATCAGGTCATTACCTAGATGTGTGTCATTGCTGTGTCACATACTATACATGTACATGTCTTACACAAGTTGAGGTACAGTGTCCTTGACACTTTCATTTAATAGAAAATGAATTTCGTAATGATAGAAAAATCCAGAAAATGTCACAATACGGAGTTATGACCCTTAAGTCATTAATTTGTGCCTGTTTCCAGACTGTTTGCACAATAACTTGGAACAAATAGCAGTAGATTTGATTCAGTATTGGTATGTGAGACTTTCTTAATGTCTTGAATGAGTTAAAAAAAACCTGGTATGTTTCAGCTATACTGGGCAGAGTTATGACCCTTAATTTGTTGATTTTGTCCTGTTTTCAGCTCGGTAGTACGATAACTTCAAATATCAATGGATTTTGTCAACATTTGGTATGTGAGACTTTATTAACAATGTATTGAATGGGTTCGAAAACTGGTACCGTTTGGCCATACTGAATAGAGTTATAGGCCTTAATTAGTTAACGTTTTCCTTTTTTCAGCTCCTTAGCACTGTGACCTGCACACTTATCAAAGGATTTGGTCAATATTTGGTATGTGAGGCTTTCATAAGAATGTCTTGAAGGAGTTAGAAAATTGGTACAGTTCAGCCAAACTGAGTGGAGTTATGGCCCTCAATTATTCAGGCTTGTCATTTTGAGGCGGGCGATCGCCCCGGGCCGTAATCGCCTTCTGAGTTCAAAATTCCGTGGACGGTAAACGTCCGCCTAACCCTGATTTCTGCGGTCCATTAATTCAGTCACTCAGAGACAGTAAGTAATTTTCTAAATATACATTACGTGATGATGAACATCATAATTACACAAACCATGTACATTACGTGGAGAGTGTATTATCACTTAATCACCCGCAGGGTGGAGATTCCACCCAAGCAATAATTGCAAATTTGTTGCGAAGCATAACAAGCACAGGCAAAGTTTCAACTAATGGACCTCCGGGTTAAACCCGGAGGTCCATTGGCTGAAACATTGCTTGTGATTTTTGTCCACGTGTATAAAATTTGAAAGTTATAGTTTGGGTGATAACTTCACTCTGTGGGTGATTTAGTTACAATTCTCTCTCTACGTACTGTACCTTAAAATGATATTAGTTGTCTACCCAGCAGGCTGAAACAAAATGGTCCCCGCAAATCATAAATGACCCTCCTGGGGTCATTTTAGGTGAACCCAAAATGGCTCTCCTGTGGTGATTTGAGGCGAACCATAATGGCCCTCCTGCAATTTTCAAAATGACAAGCCTGATTATTTAATTTTTGCCTGTTGTCATCTCATTAGCATGACAACCTGAACAAATATCTATAGATTTGGTCAATAATTGGTATGCGAGACTGTAGCAATGTCCTGAAGGAGTTCGGAACTGACATACTTACCCTGAGATAGCTAATTATACCCCCACTTGTTTTTTAAAAGTTGGGTATACCGGATTGCGCCTGTCCGTGAGTCGGTGTGTCTGTCCATGCATCTGTGCGTACCTCTGCCCATCCTCACTCAGATGTCGGTCTACATTATAACTTGAACATTACTATTCAGATTTTATTGAAATTTCATACACATGTTCACTATCATACATGTAAGATCTTTAAGGAGTAACAGCCGTTTTGCTGTTGAAAATATTTTTTCTGTGCATTATGGCCCTATGAATATACAAAAATAGCCTATTTTTGTCTATTCGCCTCGTATATCGGGTTTGGATTATCGGATCTCAATTTTATTTATTACTTTTCACTTTTCAGACTTATCCCACTTTTTAACTTTGAAAATTTGCTGTTAAATGTCTCGTAAAATACCAATATTTTGTCTGTTTGCCTCATATTTCAGGTTTGGGTTATCAGATTTTAATAAAATTTGGAATGAACATTGTTTATGGGAAATCCTTTCAAATGAGTCACGTCCTTGCAGTAAAACCAAGAAAATTCATTCAAATCACCTCCCCATATGTGACATTATGTCTTTGTTCTCTTTGATAGTCCAATCATTGTTTCTGGCCTCTACAGTTACTACTGGGTTGTGGGGATTAATGTTGCTGCAAAACAAAGACAATAATTTCACATCTCACATGTAGATGATCTGATTGACACGAACTATTGTTAACAGGTGTACGTTGATCGCACAATTTTTGCTGGGTTGGATGTCTCTCCGCTGCAAAACAAAGATGATAAACCCCTCGTGTGTGTGCCTAGTGTTGAAAATATGTCCATCTTAGCATTTTCAGAGATGGGGGAGGGGGTGGGGAAGTGGGGTGCATATGCCATGCTTAGCATGCTGTTCTTAATATTATATGACCCTGTAGAGTTACTCGGGTGTTTTGAGTTCTAAAATGGGTTTGTGAACACTTCAAAGATTTTACACAAAAAACTTTCTTTGCCATGAGATTTGTTGCAGGGTCCATTGGGTGAGAGATATTGTCTGTCATCTGACACAGCCTTATCCTTGATACTGGTATGTCAGCACCTCTGGTACAATCTCTGGCATTTGAAGTCTATCCATATGCCCGTCCGTATATATGTCCATCTGCACTCTGATGTCTGTTTGCATTATAACTTGAACATTACTTCTCAGATTTCAGCGAAATTTGGGATAAAAGTTGTTTATGGGAAAGGCTTTCAAATGAGTCATTCCCCAGCGGTAAAACAAAGAAAATACATGCAAACCGCCTTCCCATTATAGGAACCCCAGCGGGCCATAGGCCCGCAAAGGGTTGCACATACCCAATCAGATAAATTTGTTCCAGAACAGAATTCTCTTATACCGTCAAGCGATATTTTCAATTGGACAGTAAATTTCAGGGAAAACATCACTTCCTGTTCACAATTGCCGGTACAATTGCAATCGGCTTATCCCCCTCAAGGAATCTTTGGGCTGATATCAACAATCAAACAAAATGTCAAATGCTTTCGTTTTCTGTTTCAACCCAACTCGCATCTCAGCTTTGCGTGATATTTACATGTCTCCACATCACTCGTATTCTGTCATTTTAGAGGTTTTTCAGTACGCTCGGCAAATAATCTTGTTATTTCAGATTGAACTCTCCTGATTTCGTTGTAACTTGTCCTACTCGGCGATTACATGATGTACCTTCATCAAAAAACGCAGATATTGCCGGCGATCTTGTTGATTATATCGTTGCAATTTCATGAATATATGCATGGACGCATAGCTTGTGAAGTTCAAGAATCAAAACGAAACACAGTTTTTGAATTATCCTAATTTTAAGGTGTAATTAATAGTAATGAAAAGTTTGCTTGAAAATAGGTGATACCTTCCTGATAATTTGCTCCGAGTCGTTTCGCCCCAATTCCCGTTCGCCCCGCGAATCATTACGTCCCAATCCTCATTTGCCTCGGATCATTTCGCACCACAGACGGAGGTGGATGGTTTCGCCCCTAAATTTAAATTTTATTTTTGTAATGCAAATGTAATTGTTTCCTTTAGTACTTTAGTATTTTTCCCTTAAAGAATTTACCGAAGTAAACAATTTCCATTAAAATTTTCATATTTTTTACAAAATTGAAAAATGTTACCGTATCTGTATTGACCGATACGTGAAATCAGACAAATGGAGAGGGTTTTTGTGGTATGTCAATGAGGTATGGAATATGGGTTAAATAAAAACAGAACTTGCTGTGATATTATGTTTTATTCCTGTTTTACTTATGTATTTGTCTATATTTTTACAGTTTAGTATTCAGAAGCACAACTTTTGACATTTGAGGATAATTTGTACATTTATATAACATCCGTAACGATGCAGTACAATTATCAATCTGTCTGTGCCGTTTCTCTTCAATGAGTCTTTTACTCTTTTCCCCGGACACCTCTCCATATATGTTTCCACAATTTGGGCAAGATACTGCCCCCCCCCCCCCCCCATTGCCCATGTGCGGGCACAGTGGCAGGGTGTGCTGAGGTGTAAAGTACGTTGGTGGTGCTCTTGTCTTCAACCATTGCTAACCCTGCTCGTGTGGAGTTAGTTTGTTAGGAGTCTGGCATCTGTTCGGTGGTTCTCTCCTGGGACTCCAACTTCCTCCACCCATAAACCTGTCCGACCCGAGGTGACCCTAACTGTCAAAAGTGCTGTTAAAACCCCAATAAATAAATAAATAAATCCACGTTCCATGTGTTCTATAATTTACTGTCATCAGTGAGAATTGCATCCAAATTGTCCTCCAGCAATTTGACCCAAACCGGCTGCTAATTTAACCCAAATCATCCTGCACAGTATGGCAATTTGATCCAAACCACCCCCCCCCCCCCCCCCCCCCCAGAAAAGGGGCCTACTGAAAACTGGGGAGTACCGAGGTGAAAAGAAAAAAAAGTAAGTCAGGGTTGTTTAAAAAGGTTTAAATATACCACTCAAAGTTTGCTAAGCACCAAGTATATCCAACTACCTGTTTTACGTTTTAGTTTAAATATTGTAATGAAAAGTGTATATATTTTTTATTTAATTATATCTTTAATGATTTAAGTACAGAAATTAAGATTTTATTTGTGTTCGACATTATTTTTTAGCTTTTGAATACGATAACCGTGGAAAATGGATATTATTGGTAAAAGAGGAATTTTTTCAATATGCCAAAAAGTTGACGTAGCGAACTGGTATGGCTTCAGTATCGAGTATGTGACCCATTACTGTTAATTACAGCTTGACAGCGCCTTCTCGTGGTCCCAATCAGGTTCCTGGTGGTCCTTTGTGGGATGTTGTTCCATTCTTGGACCAGCATGGCACCAAGCTCCTGGACACTTCTTGGCTGGACTGGATGGGCGGAAATTGCAAGCTGCAACTCATTCCAACATCTTCGATTGGATTGAGGTCAGGGGATCTTGCTGGCCAGTCCATGCGCTCAATCCCCTCCCTCTGTCGCTACTCCCCGACAACATGGTCGACATGAGGACGGGCATTATCGTCCATCAGAATGAATCTATCACCCACTGCACCTGCATACAATCTGACGTGGACATCCAGGATCTCATCAATATACCGTTGTGCAGTCAAAGTACCACGTTCAAGGACATAGAGCTCTGTACGTCCATCCCAGCTGATGCCGCCCCAGACCTTGTTTGACCCTCCACCATAGCGCTCATGCTCAGCAATATTGGCTGCATGGAATCGCTCTCCTGGTCTTCTCCATACCATAGAACGCCTATCTGTGTGATCTAGGCAGTACCTTGACTCATCTGTAAAAAGGACAGGTCACCAATCTTCTCTGGTCCATCCAACGTGGTCCATGGCCCATTAATATCGAGCCTGGCGGTGGTTCTGGGGGCAGAATGCGAGTACATTGTCTTCTCGATCGGAGATCACCTTCGTACAACCTTGCCTGGATAGTCTGCGTTGAAACATTTACCCTGGATGCATTCTGAAGGTCACTGCGAATCTGAGTTGCTGTGGCAAAGCGGTTCCTACGGGCCTGAATGATCAAAAACCACCTGCGGCAACAGCTTTGTGTCCTTGGGCAAGACACTTCACCCCTATTGCCCATGTGGGGGGCACGGTATGCTGTGTACTAAGGCATACTGCATGTTCTTGGTGCACCTGTCTTCGAACAAGGCTAAGTCTGCTTGTGTAGTATGTTGGGGAGCTGACAGTTTCTTGCCATTGCTCAGTGGTTCTCTCTATTGACAGGTCACACAAAGTTGGGGGTCTCAGACGTGGTAAAACAGGCAAATAATTGTAAGATTCACCAATTATGGAGCACGAAGAAGGTTTTACAGGTGTAAATGGGAATTAAAATCTAGTAGTACATAAATGAAGATCTTACCAAATCAAAACATCAACTCTTGCTGGAAGCCTTGAAACTGAAAAAGGGAGGTAAATTTCTCCAGACATGGACATCAGATGGGAAGCTATTTGTGAAATTAAGTGACCTTTCTATACATCTTGTGAGAACCAAAGTAGATCTCGAGAAATTTAATGCCCCCAAAGTTAAATTGGATATACCAAACGTACCAAATGTCCATGTAGTTATTTTGGAAGTCAGAACTGAGTACAATTGTTGACAAGTTAATAATGGAAAATGGCTAAAACAAATTGTAGGCAATTACAACTGCACTCAGAGAGATGATTTTATAGTTTTTGGATAAAAATTGAGCATTTGTTCCAGTATATCCTGTTTTAAGAGCTCATAGAGCTCATTGAGACAGGGTGGGATGGATTAAATGCATACACATGTAATGGATGAACTGAGACCAAATAGACAAATGTAAATTCAAGTGGACAGATGATGTCTTAAGGTTGAATTAGGCTGTTTATACGTGTAGATGCAGGTAACTGCATAGTGGAACCATGTTGATAAAGTGGTTAAGTTGACCAGTCAGTAATATAGCATTTTATAGTTTCCGGACAAAAATTTAGCATTTGTTCCAGTATATCCTGTTTGTAAGAGCTCAGTCAGACAGGATGTGATGGCTTAAATGCATATACATGTAATGGATGAACTGAGACCAAATAGACAAATGTAAATTCAAGTGGACAGATGATGTCTTAAGGTTGAATTAGGTTGTTTATACATGTAGATGCAGGCAACTGCATAGTGGAACCATGCTGATTAAGGGGTTAAGTTGACCAGTCAGTAATATAGCATTGACGGTACTTTCGCTGTATACTAAAACAAGCTGCATTGTCACTGCCACTTTTGGACTGTCCTCCGGATATAAACTGAGCACTTGTTCTATTATATCTTCTCTGTAAGAGCCCATAGAGCTCAGTCAGACGAGATATGGTGGATAGAGCTCGGTCAGACGAGATATGGTGGATTAAATCCATATACATGTAATGAATGAACTGAGGCCAAATTGACAAATGTTAACAAATGTTAATACAGTGGACAGATGATGCCTTAATTAAGTATAAATTAGGCTATTTATAGCTGCCTGGAGGAATCCTGTTGATTTAGGGGTAAAGTTGACTAATCAGTAAAATATCTCATTCAAATATTTTACATAGTATATTAAAACAAGCTGCCGTTGACAGATGATACCTTAATTAAGGTTGAATTGGGTTATTTGTAGCTGCATAGTGCACCCTGTTCATTAAAGGGTTAAGTTAACCAATCAGTACTATCTCATTCACAGTACTTTTCGCCGTATATTCAAACAAGCTGCTGTTGAGTAAATAGCCAGATTTCCTGTGTAACTTATTCAATTAACCCTTTACCTAACATGAAAAGCAGACGACACTTGCAAAAATAATTCTTGAATAACTTATTTTTTTCATTTTTGCCTCAAAAACATAGGTTATGACCCCTCGTTGGAACGAGCTCGTCGAGCTCGTTCCAACGAGGGGTCATAACCTATGTTTTTGAGACAAAAAATGAAAAAAATAATGAAAATTAATTGGCGATTTTTGAGAATAGCGCTGGCCGGTTTTGGCCGTTACGTTAGGTAAATGGTTAACAGGAGTAACTGAACAACAGGGAATTACATGTAGTCACTGTTGGACTGTTTTACGGATACAAACTGGGTACTTATTCTAGTATATCTTGTTTATAAGAGCTCATAGAGCTCAGTCAGACAAGATAAAATGGATTAAATGCATATTCATGTCAGGCTTGGGCGAATATATTGTAAATACGAATACGAATACTTTGAAATTTCATGAATACGAATACGAATACAAATACACAAATGTTTAAATGTATTTGAATACGAATACAAATACATTACAATGTATTAATGAATACATTTTTGAATGCTTGAATACTTTTCAAATTAGAAATATTTATAGCAAGGCCTTTAAGTTTTTTTGTTTGTTGGGTTAAAAATCGTTTTTAAACTGATGGTCCTTTAGATGAGGCTTTAATTGTGCTTACCCTGCTTTGTTGGAAAACTAAAGTAATTACCTGACGGAAATCCACTCTAGGGTGTCAAAGAAATTAGACTACTCTCCATGTACAACACATCACAAAATGTGAGTGAATTACCTCTAAAAAATCACAGACTGGCGTTTCCTCCTGAACGTTAAGTATCAAGAAGGACTAGTAAAGTTTTAGCTAATGCACTTCATGGTTAAACCTGGAGGTCTGTTGGCTGAAAGTGTGCTAACAGCAGTAGTATTTTCTTTACAATATTTACGTGCTTTCACCGATTATAATTAGACATACTGAGCTGTACAAAGGTGACCTTAAACAGGAATAAATAAATAAATAAATATGTGTTTTCATTGTGAAATATTGGATAAATAGAAAAACTTTAAATCAATCCAAATATTTTAGAATATAATATCATTGAATAACTGAGTTGTGTCCAATAACACAAGTTTTTTTGTTTTATTTTTATTGTCCATGTTTTCAACAATTTAAAAAGCCATGGGGATATGTGGCCATTGTTATATAAATAGGTTGTATTGTGACAAGTTAATTGATGATTAAGTCTATTGTCTGCTTTTAATGCATAAATTTCAGACATGGTGTTTGGTGGTATATAAATAAAATCAAGGATTATTAAGTCTTTAATATTGATATGAGGTGTGAATTTGTTGCCTGGAGTCCATGGGCTTGATCTGTGAATACCTTTTATTCAGTATATGGTTCTTTAATTCCAAAATATAGAAAGTATTCAAAATGCATTCATGAATACAGCTCAAATTTTAATGTATTTGAATTTCATGTAATGGATGAACTGAGGCCCAGTAGGGAAATGTTCATTCAAGTGGCCAGATGATTGAAAGGCTAGATATCACATACAACTCATTCAATTAACAGGAGTAACTAAATAACAGGGTGTTGGTCACTTTTGGACTGTTTAAGTGTTTTTCGGATACAAACTGAGCATTTATTCTTGTGTATCTTGTTTGTAGGAGCCCATATAGCTCAGTCAGACAATATATAATGGATTAAGTTCATATTCATTTAATGGATGAACTGAGGTCAAATAGACAAATGTTCATTCAAGTAGACAGATGATTGAAAAGCCAGATTACACATGCAACTTATTCAAGTAACAGGAGTAATTAAATAACAGGGAGTAAGTCACTGTTGGACTGTTTTCTGGATACAAATTGAGCATTTACTCTAGTATATATTGTTTGTAAGAGCTCATATATCTCAGTCAGACAAGATATAATGGATTAAGTACATATTTCATTTAATGGATGAACTGAGCCCAAATAGACAAATGTTTATCTAAGTGGCCAGATGGTTGAAAAATCCTGATTACACATGCAACTCATTCAATTAACAGGAGTAATTAAATAACAGGGAGTTAGTCACCGTGGTGACTGTCTTCTGGATACAAACTGCTTATCCAGCAACCCATGAGGGGGTTGTGGACTAGGTACATAGACTTCCCATAAGTAGATGTTATCAGACTTTCAGGATTAAATTTTCAGTGTACCTGGAAACTACCTGTTATAAAATATACCACTCTAATAGGGGTTACTTGTCCTGAGGAGGCTGTGGGATAGGTACGCAGACTTCCAATAAGTAGATGTTATCAGACTTCCAGGGTTAAATTTTCATTGTAACTGGAAACTACCTGTTATAAAATGTATCACTCTATGAGGAGTTACTTGTCCTGTTATAAAATATATCACTCTATAAGAGGTTACTTATTCAGTAATCTAATATATAAATGCGAATGTATGTATCGCTCTCTCTCTATCTTTGCTCCGGGTGAACTCCTCCGTTTCTCGACCGATCGATCTCAAATTTTCTACACGGGGGTAATTCGTCCCTGCGAGTAACATGGGACGGGTGCAGTGCCCGTGCGGGGTGACCTTGACCTTGAAATTGATGACCTTGACCTTTTATTTTGAAAACGGCTGGGCCGATCGGGCTAAAGTTTCATATGTGCGGGTATATTGACCCATCGATCATTTTGACTTTATCGGGGTGCCCGAGCGGGGTGACCTTGACCTTTAAATTGGTGACCATGACCTTTTATTTCGAAAACGGCTGGGCCGATCGGGCTAAAGTTTCATATGTGCGGGTATATTGACCCATCGATCATTTTGACTTTATCGGAGTGCCCGTGTGGGGTGACCGTGACCTTGAAATTGGTGACCTTGACGTTCTATTTCGAAAACGGCTGATATAACCATCATCTCCCGTGCAACGCCGGGTATCACCCGCTAGTATACATTATAATATGTCCCCATATCTTGGTGTGTATTCGGTCATGTGTTAGCCATTGTTTAGAAGTATGTAACCCAAACATCAATAAATAAATAATTAGATGAATGTGTGAGTTGTACTAATTTGCTTATTTTAGTTGAGACAGATTGCCACGGTCAGAGAGATTGGGGCTGCCGTGACAATTGTATGTAAAACAATTGCAGTCACGGATAAGCCTCTGTTATTATTCATTATTGGTGTGAGGAAACTTACTCGGGTTTATCTTGTTTATGTTTTTATGTTGACCCACTTTATTGGTCGCCAATGCATTGTCACAGCTCAGTAAATATCTCTGCAACGTGATTGGCCGCCAAGTGAGAACGAGATAACTGAAAGTTGCAGAAGGATGTAATATTTCTTGGTCAAAATTTTGTCAATGAAATGACACACCACTGAACGTCATGCTAAATCATGCAGACCGCTCGTGTTTTGCGTTTTTTAAAGTTGTTTAATGAGAGTTAAGGGCAGCGTTTCTCACAAAAAAATTCCTTTTACACTCTGTCATTTTTGTCTCGGAGGAATGTCTTGTGACCGTGGGAACCCCAAGAAGTAAAGCAGTGCTTGTTTACTGAGGTAAACAAGTTTAGTTAGTTTTACTGGTGAAGTTGGACCTGGTTACCTACGCCTGGGGTGGAAGTCCTCTAAAATGGGCAACAAGGGTATAACCGATTGACTAGACTAGACTAAACTAGATTTTATTTTATGTGCACGTTTGTGGTTATGATAAGCTATTGTACAGAAATATGAAGCACCAATAAATAAATCAACGATCAGTGGCGGCGCTACGGGGGGAGGGGCATGGGGTGGGGGGGTTTGCCCCCCCCCCCCCCAAACGAAGGTTTTGTCCCCCCCCAGATGCCCCCCCCCCCCCCAACCATCTCGCATGCATTTCCATCCACCCTCACACACAAACACATTCAGTCTCTCTCTCTCACACACACACACACCCCTCTCTTTTTTTATTCCCATACACACTTAGCTCAAAGCCTCAGGCTAGCTGATGAACACATCCAGGCAGTAGAGATTCTCTCTCTCTCTCTCTCTCTCTCTCTCTCTCTCTCTCTCTCTCTCTCTCTCACGCACAGACCCACCAGACGCGGATTCAGGATTTTTTGAAAGGAGGACCGCTAATTACCATTACATTTAGTCAAAACTTGGACCCAAAGTCCGTAATATAATTTTTTGGTTTGGTACGTCCACAGGACGTACCAAACCAAAAAAGTATATTACGGACTTTGGGTCCAAGTTTGGACTACCTCATAACAAAGTAATGATATGATCCTTTACGTATTTGCCCCCTTCATGGGAGTCTGCCCCCCTAGTTGCCCCCCCCCCCCCCCCCCACAAAAAAATGTCTGGCGCCGCCACTGTCAACGATTTATGTCCCGTCATTGCAACGACCTCGTCAGGGCTCGAGTTTTCTTGAAAATGGGGATTAGCATTATACTATCCATGCAGATCCATTTGGGAAAACTGATTATATTTCATGGGGTCTATGTCAAGGTGATAGCCAAAAGTTGCCATTATGTTGTATAAAAGTGTAAATATTTTCTATAATCTTTCTGAATGGATTAAACATAAAACTTAAAGATAGGTATGTGGCGGACCCCGAGAACAGATCGGCAATAATTCAGACGCTGCTAAATTAAGTATGAATTTTAATGTCCATTATGGCGCACGTGTTCAACGCCATATGGGCTTCTGATAACAGATCAATAGTAAGAGAGACAGTATTCCCTTCTGTAATAATTATCTAGGTAATTAAAGTCAGTTAAAATCTAATTGTAGAATACAGTGCATCACATATGTTCTGGACATACACCCATATTACGCATCTATCCTGTCTCCGAAATGTCAAAAGATACCAACATGCGAGTCTTTCAAAGGAACTTTAAAGCGAGTGTTAAATTAAGATAGAGCTAAGCGGCCAAGTTCAAGAGAAGCGATTAACTGAGAATGAATGTTCTGACTATCTAAATAAAAATCGGATGGTCACGGCGGAGGAATAGTTATATATATTAAATGCGGCTTAATTTATAAAACTCGTGATGATTTTATGGTTCCTGGGGTGGAGGCCTTTGGCTAAATTTAATAAATTGTAACCAAAAATATTTGTTAGGCGTTTTCTATCGACCCCCATCGACCAACAATTTACAGTGGGACCTAATTAATAACTCAATAGGACAAGCGAGGAGTAACCTGGATATGAAGTGTATAGTTGTAGGAGATTTTAACAGTAATTGTTTTCCAATAATTCATCCCAAAATAAAAGATATTGAAAATACACATAGCGTTGTTCAAATTGTAAAATCTCCAACTCGAATAACGGAGCACCACAGTAGTCTTATTGATTTGATCTTGATATCATATCCTGAACTTGTTTCCAGCTGTGATGTTACCCCGCCTTTCTGTAGGTGTGAGTTTGAAGACATGCCGAAACTATACCAAATCTTACAAAAGAGAAATATGGAACTATGATAGAATGGATATAGATGGGATGCGGTCAGCACTGCTACAAACTGATTGGGATTCACATTTCATGGTTGATAATGTAAATAGCAGTGCCGAAAGCGCCACATCGCATATTCTTAATGTTGCCAAACAATTTATTCCACATAAAACAGTTCTCATACGACCAAAAGATAAACCTTGGATGACCTCAGCTGTCCGTCGACAAATGAAAGTAAGAGATAAAGCTCACAAAAAAGCTAAAACTGGTAATAATCCTGATGACTGGAGAAATTTTAGACAAGTACGTAATGAGACCATAGCGTGCGTATACTGATCTCCTGTCAAAACTTTGGTGGAAAACAATCACAAGTTTTACAAATCAACAATGCAGTGACGGTCAAATATTTCCGCCATTGCTAGAAGGGGATAATGTAATAAGCGATCCTAATGAAATTGCCGATACTTTAAATGCATATATTATAAGTCAGAGTAATACGATCATCGACACAAAGACCTGCCCGAAATCCCGTTTAATAACCATGAAATAGATGATCTCGAAATTAACCCAACTGAGGTAGAATCTCTCTTTTCGAAACTTGATGTCAGTAAGGCAAGTGGACCAGATAAAATTAACAATAGAATATTGAAGACATTTGCTTCGCAGTTGTCTGTGCCGTTTTGTCTTATTTTTAATATTTCTATATCCCAAGGAAAGTTCCCTTCAATATGGAAGCATGCAAATGTGATTCCTATCCACAAAAGGTCTTCTGTCAATCATAAAGAAAACGATCGCCCTGTCTCCCTGATAAGTAATGTTAGTAAGGTCTTTGAAAAAATCGTTTTTAACCATGTTTTCTCATATCTTATGGACTACCGCTTATTGGCAGACTTGCAGTCAGGTTTTGTACCAGGGGACAGTACAACATATCAGTTAATCGACCTAGATCACAGTATTAGATTAGCACTTGATCAGAATAAAGAAATACGTTTTGTTTTCTGTGATATCGGTAAAGCTTTTGATAGAGTATGGCATGCGGGCTTACTATATAAATTGAAAGCTATAGGAATTAATGGAATATTATCATGGTTTGAAGACTAGCTCAGAGAACGAAGTCAGGCGGTTGTTATAAATGGACGGACATCAAAGAAATTAGAAGTTCCTGCAGGTGTCTCACAAGGATCAGTCCTAGGTCCTTTGCTCTTCAATATATTCATAAATGATAATGTTAATAATATCCAATCAAATATTCGACTGTATGCAGATGACACTTCACTTTCCTTGATTATAGAAGATCCCTTTCTAGCGTCACAGGTTCTGAATAATGATTTTATAAAGATTGGTAACTGGGCAAAAATATGGCAAGTAAAATTTAGTCCCGAAAAAACGGTAGCTCTCAGCATCACTCGTAAACCTGCTCCAAATCCCAAACCAATCTTGTATCTACTTGGTAACCCAATTAAGGAATTTATGCAGCATAAACATCTCGGTATTACTTTCCAGCGTAATGGTACATGGGATTTACATATAAAATCAGTCATTAACAAGATTAGCCCGATGATTAATTGTTTTCGTAGCTTGAAGTATAGATTCTCACGGTCATCATTGATAACATTGTACAGTAATGTACACCCATTTCATTCTTCCCCTGTTTGATTATGTAGATGTCATATGGGAGAACTGTACGCTTGCAAAAACTAATAACCTCGAAAATCTACAACTTGACGCTCTTAGAACGATCTGTAGTGCTCCTCGTGTAACTCGCCACGAATTGCTCTATCGTGAAACGGGTTTCATTTCTTTAAAAGAACGTCGTAGGCGACATAAACTTACACTTTTTTATAAAATGAAAAATGAACTTGCTCCAAGTTATTTAAACAGATTGATTCCTCGTACAGTTGCAGAACGATCGTCGTATTCCCTCAGATACAATGAACAGCTTGATAACTTCTTCTATAAGACTAATACTTTGAATCCTTCGTACCTGCCACCATTAGACTATGGAACGAGCTTGATCCGGATATAAGGGGCTACGGGACTGTTCAAATGTTCAATTTATTGATTTATTTATTGGTGTTTAAGGTCACATATTTATGCACAATGGCTAATCAGGACCGTGACAGTTTTACGGGTGGATTCAAATGTTCAAAAATATTTTAAAACAAGAAGATATAGTAGTTCCAAAATTATATCTTGTAGGTACCAGGGAAGGGCAAATTATTCATGCAAAATTACGATTAGGATGTAGCGATTTAAATGCTCATAAATATGATAGATTCATTTCAGAAATAACCGTGAGAATCTATACTTCATTTCGGAAAATCCTCATTGCCAGTGTGGTTATGGGTATGAAAGTACGGCACACTATGTGGGCAACTGTCCGTTATATACACCACAAAGGAGTGTCCTCTTCCACAACTTGGGGAGTCCAGACGTATCTATCAATACATTGTTATACGGAGATACCTTACCATATGACCTGCAGAATGAAGAAACGTTTTGTGCTTTTCAACAGTACATAATCACAACGCGACGCTTTACATGAGTTAGCCTTGGTACACCACAATGGTTCGCTACTGGCATTTGTCCTTGCGGCAAAGGAAACTTGTTAATTGCAAACGTCACTTGTAGAGGTTGTGCGTTGTCAACGTTTTACGCCCACCGTCTACGGGCGGTTTTTCCCGTTAGAACTCTTCCTACTAGAATACTCGTTTGATCACTCTAATATGCAAAGTGCACCAACATCAAAATGCCCGATATGACTAAATGTTGTGACCCATACGTAATTTTGATGTCAAACAACTATCCCCGTGTCCGTTTTTCACATATCAACAAGTTGAAATTGTAGTTTGCTATTCTTAGTAATTGTAAGGCCGGCTTCCATTGGAAACTTAACCTCTAATATCGTGAAAAGGTAATACCATTGGATGATTTAAATCGTCAAACAATACAAAATTATTATGAATGTTGTGCATTTACTTTTCTGTTGCACATGCACCTGTTCTTTTTCAATGTGACTGAATACATGTGCATGGTGAGGCGTTTAAATAGGCTGTGCCTGTTCGCCAAACCAAGTTTCTATTTTATGGAAATGAAATTATTGTTTAAAACAAAAATTCCCTGAGTTGATATTTAGTCTACCTTGTCAGGTGAGCACCCTCAGACCCCCTGGGGCCTCTTATTTTTAGCTCATCTCGACAAAGTCAAGCTGAGCCTATCTAATCACTCTCCGTCCTTAGTCCATCTGAGTGTCGTCCATCAACACCATGTTTTGATCTTCTCGTCCAAAGGAGTGATGGTCCCAAAGGGGTATTGCATTTTTGTTTAACTCAACCTGCCCAGCTCCATAGGGAGAGAGTGGGGAAAATGCTCCAAAAATATTTTTAAAATCTTCTCATGAACCAGTGTGTACAGTGACTTGATATTTGTTATGGAGCTTCCTTTTGAGGTGTAGAATCAAGTTTGCTCAAACGTAGTTCGTGAAGCAATATTTGGCTTTGTAATGGGAGGGGTTAGATTTTTGGTACCACCCAAAATTTCTATTTTCTGAACCGATGGTCCGATTTGAAGAAATTCAGTTGGTGGTATTATTGGGTCATAAGTACATGACTCATGCAAAAAAAAAAAAAAAACCTGCATCCCCATGGGAACCCCAGGAGCTAAAATCAGAAATATTTTTAAACGCCCATGATTCCCAAACCACTTGGAACAGAGAACTGTTATATGGTATGAAGCATCCTTAGGACCAGTAGCATTGAATGGTAAAAAAAATTCTTTCTGTTTTGTTGGGGAGTTCTGCAGAGGGCAAAATAATGCTGACTCAGCATATTTGCAAACATTTTAGTAAATCTTTTCTCCAGAAGCAATGTTCAGAATCTTTTGATATTTGGTATACAATATCCATAGAGGGGTCAGGTACAAGTTTGTCAAAATGAGGCCCATTGGCTCATATTTGGACTCAGTGCAGGAGCCCAAATTTTTTAACTTAGGGCAATATGGGGAATTTTTTTTTAAAATCTTCTTCAGAACCACCAGTCAGAATATTTTAATATTTGGTAAACATCATTGTTATGAGTGTCAGATTCAACATTGTTCAAACCAAGTCCCTAGGTTAATATTTGGGCTTCCTTTGGAAGCCCAAATTTTAACTTAGGGCAATATGAGGAAGTTTCTTTAAAAATCTTCTTCAGATCCACCAGTCAGAATGCTTTCATATTTGGCATACAACATCTCGGGGGGGGGGGGGGGAGGGAGAGATTCAGGTGTGTCCAAATTGGGTCTGTTGGCTAAAATTCGGGCTCGCTATCTTAGCCAAAATTTTACCTTAGTGCAATATGAGGAAATTTCTTTAAACATTTTCTTCTTCAGATCCACCAGTCATAATACTTTCATATTTGGTATACAACATCTCTAAGGAGATCAGATTCAACTTTATTCAAATCGAGTGCCTGGGTTAATATTTGGGCTCCCTATGGGAGCCGGAATTGGCTATGTAGCTGAAGAATTGGGAATTTTTTATTCAGTACCCTCTTGATGTGTGTAACTGAGAGTAATCTACATTGGTTGTATCAAGGGGCTTCAGAAGGGAGCTCCACATTTTACATTATGATCAACTAACGAAAAGGCATGATGTTTGGACTGTCTTTGTCACTCCCGAGCGGCTCAAGGATTGACAGTGTACCGTATGGAGATGGATTGCTTATTGTAGATTTATTCTTGGACTCTGTTTATATCATGTTCTGTTTAAGGTGAGCACTTCAGGCCCCGTGGGGCCTTTTGTTTAGTTATTTATTGGGTTTTAGCAACACTTTCGACAGCCAGCAGCTACGAGTTTCTTCTCGCCTTGAACCAAGTCTCTCGCCCATCTGCAGCACCCATGGTCCACATTCAGTCAGGGTGAGCTATAGTGATCACTCGCCGTCCGTCGTCCGTGAACATGGTGTTCGCGTCTTCTTCTCCAAAACTGCTGAACCGATTTAAGTGAAATTTGAGATGATTGTTTGTTATGACATCGCATTTTGATTTTGTTCAAAACAAGTTGCCCTGCCCCTCAGTAGGGCCACGCCCAAAAATTATGCCTAAATCTTAAAAAAAATCTTCTCGTAAACCAGGAGTAGCGGAGACTTGATATTTGGTGTGCAGCTTTCTTTTGAGATGTAGACTCAGATTTGTTCACGAGAAGTTTAGTGGGGCTACATTTGCCTTCGTTATGGGAGGGTCAAGAATTTTCGCCCTGCCTATTTTTCAAACCAAGAGGCTGATTTGCACCAAATTTAAGATGCGGACTTATTGGGTCATAAGTACTTAATTTATGCCCAAAATTATTTTCCCGTTGCCCCATGGAAACCGCAGGAGCTAAAAATAGAACAAAATTTAAAACGCCCATATCTCCAAAACTACACGTCACTGAGAATTCTTATTTAGTGTGAAGCTTCCTTGGGACCTACAGAATGGAATGGTCCAAACACATTGCTGTCTGGTCTATCATGGGATACTTTTTCGGGACTTTGAAAACATTCTGAGTCAGCAGTTTTTAACACTGTGGGTAATGGGGAAAGCATTTAAGACTCTTCTTCACCCAATCCACCGTGCCAAAAGCTTTCAAATTTCACATATACCATCTTTGGAATGATTTTTTCACACAGTTATTGAAATCAGATCCCTGGGTCCATATTTGGACTCTCTATGGGAGTCCAAATGTTCAAATTAGTGCAGTATGAGGAATATTCTTTAAAAATCTTCTTCAGACCCACCAATCAGAATCTTTTGATATTTGGTATGCAGCATCATTAGGCAAGTGAGATTTAAGTTTGTTCAAGCCAAGTCCATATTTGAGCTCACCAGGGTGTCACAAATTGCGAGAACGGTCATTTCGTTCCTGTCACTTTCTCGCAAATGCTTCTTAAGAAGATCCATTTACCGTTCCCGTAAAAATATAAGCATTTTTTCATCAGATAAAATTAAATAAAATTAGATTAATTTTAGAGCTGAAACGATTAAAGGGTTTTCTTGATTGATTAATCGCATGGATTAACCTTGGTTAACCGATTAAAGACTTGCCCTGATAGATAGCTGAATAATTGCCGTACCGTTGATGATTAAAATAATTAAAACTTTACTCAGCGTAATAGACAAAACAGGCCAGAGCTAAAAACAAAAATGTCCATTCAAATTTTATTATATTTTCAATTTTTGTCTCAAAACATAGCTGATGACCCCTTATTGGAACGAGCTCATTGAGCTTGTTCCAATGGGGTGGGGGTGGGGAGGGGGTCATAAACTATGTTTTTGAGAAAAACATTGAAAATCTTTAGTAATTCAAGAATTTCTTGTGCAAGTATCGCCTGCTACCCGCATTTGGTGAAGGGTTGAGAATGACCATTTCCAGCTACTGATACAGTATAATGATCATGCAAGTGAAAAAGTATGTCAGCACGTAACTGGCATGCGTAACTCTGTCTCATATAATTTACGTGAGCCAGTGTGACAATGTTTGCCTGTTTTGGAGAAAGTTTGTTCCTTAGTTAACCCATATAATACCGTCCTTCGAAAGTAACGGTTAACCGATCAATTACTTTTTTATCGATCAAGACGTTGATCATTGGTTAGTTGATTAATCGGTTAACAGTATCAACTCTAATTAATTTCTATAAACATGATTACTGCAATAACCTTTGATGTGGTGGTTGAACAATCTAACAATCTATGTATTTGAAGATAAATAAGCATAATTCATGTGATTAAGACACATGTTGGAAATGGGTCCCACAAAAAATAAATGGGTCCAGCAAAGAATATATATTCGAAACCCTGGCTCACAGTGGGAGCCCGAATTATACCTTAGTTCAAAATGAGGAATTTTCTTTAAAAATCTTCTTCAGATCCAGCAGTCAGAATGTTTTGATATTTGGTATACAGCATCCTTAGTGGGGGGGGGGGGGGCATTTAAGTTTGTTTACACCAAGTCCCTGGGTTCATATTTGGGCTCACTGCGGGAGCCTGAATTCTAACTTAGTTCAAAATGAGGATTTTCTTTAAAAATCTTCTTCTTCTGATCCAGCAGACCGAATGTTTTGATATTTGGTACCATATGAAGCATAATTAGGGGGGGGGGGGGGTGAGATTCAAGTTTGTTCAAGCCAAGCCCCTGGGTTCATATTTGGGCTCCCTGTGGGATCCAGAATTATAACTTAGTTCAATGTGAGGAATATTCTTCAAAAATATTCTTCTTCACATCCACCAGTCAGAATGTTTTGATATTTGATATACAGTACCCTTAAGGAGGTGAGATATAAGTTTGTTCAAGCCAAGTCCCTGGGTTCATATTTGGGCTTCCTGTGGCAGAGACAGGGCAATATCTAAAGCTGAAGACCGCCTTTTGATCATTCAGGTCCATAGGAACCGCTTTGCCACAGCAAACCAGCTTCACGGTGACCTTCAGAATACATCCGGGGTAAATGTTTCGATGCAGACTATCCGGGCAAGGTTGAATGAATGTGGTCTCCGATCGTGAATACCACGTATTCGCATTCTGCTGTCCCAGAACCACCGCCAGGCATAATATGAATGGGCCATGGACCACGTTGATTGGACCAGAGAAGATTGGCGACCTGTCCCTTTTATAGGTGAGTCAAGGTACTGCCTAGACCACACAGATAGGTATTCTAGGGTATAGAGATGACCAGGAGAGCGATTCCATGCAGCCAACATTGCTGATCATGACTGCTTGGGTGGAGGATCAATCATGGTCTGGGCGGCATCAGCAGGGATGGACGTACAGAGCCCTGTAATAATAATAATAATAATAGATATTTATATAGCGCTCATTTCACAATAATAAAAAGTTCCATGGCGCTTTACAAGAAAAATCATGGTTACATGTGACAGTACTTCTGTACTGTAGATTTGCATAGTGCTACGCGGAAATCACTCCGAGTATGGTTTACCAAAAAGATAGGTTTTCAGTACCGATTTGAAAGCACTTGGCGCAGTCTGTCGCACTGAAATGGGTAGCTCATTGAAAAGCCTAGGTGCACTATGAGAGAAGGAGCGGCCACCATATGATACCAAGTTGCAGGTAGTCTCTTCAAGCAAGTCATGCATAGAAGACCTTAACGTGCGTTTAGGCTCATACGGAACCACTAGGTCGCTTATATAAGCCGGGGTCAGATCACAGCAGCGAGCCCTGTGTGCAAAAAGTAAGACCTTGAACTGAATCCGTGATGAAATAGGAAGCCAATGAAGATCTTTCAGGACTGGAGTTATGTGTTGGCGCCGCTTCGTCAGTGAGACAATACGGGCAGCTGTGTTCTGTATTTGTTGCAACCTTTGTATCTGCTTGCCTGGAAGCCCATACAACAATGAGTTGCAATAATCTAAGCGTGATGTGATAAATGCATGCACCAGGCACACTGCAGCCTTCTTCGTCAAAATTTTTCGAGAGCGACCCAGTTTACGGAGGTACCAGTTGGCAGACTGACATATTTTGGTAATATGATCAGCCATAGTTAGGTGTCTGTCGAAATAGACACCTAAATTCCGAACCTTAGTTGACGGATTAATCACTACATCACCAACCATGAGCCGTGGCAGAGTGTCTGGTGCGGGTCTGAATCTTGAGGAAAATACTATCAGCTCAGTTTTTTCGTCATTTAATTTAAGTTTGTTTTGTAGCATAAATGCTCTCACTTCCTTAATACAGTTTTCGAGACGCATAAACTGTGTGGCTGTATCTTCATAATCAATGGGGTTAAATTCTACATATAACTGGGAGTCGTCAGCGTAAAAGATGCACTCAATACCGTGTGAGCGAATAATGGCGCCCAGAGGCTGCATATAAAGGGTGAATAAAATTGGGCCGAGAACGGAACCCTGGGGTACCCCAAATTCAAGTGAGGCTATTTCAGATTTGTTGCCATCAACGGTAACACACTGGGTTCGGTTACTCAAATAAGATCGAAACCAATCTAGTGCTGATCCTTCTATTCCTAGCTGAGAAAGTCGTTCAAAAAGAATTTCATGGTCAATCGTGTCGAATGCGGCTGAAAGGTCAAGTAGCACCAACGCAACACCTTTTTTGTTGTCAATAGATTCCAAAACCGCATTTTGGACTGAGAGAAGGGCAGTCTCTGTTGAATAACCAGGTCTATATGCAGACTGCTTAGGGTCAAGTAAACAATTATCGTCCAAATGCGCACGCAGTTGTTGTGCAATGACTTTTTCTATAATCTTGGAGATAAAAGGAAGATTCGAGACCGGGCGATAATTTTTCAGCATTGTGGGATCAAGAGATGTTTTTTTAAGAAGTGGGGTAACAAGAGCTGTTTTCAGACTAGGCGGTAGATAGCCAGAACTCACTGAGTTGTTAACAATTTCTGTAATGCTGCCAATGAGTACGGGAAGAGATGTTTTAAGGAGTGTAGTTGGTATCGGATCCAGATCACAAGTTTTTGATGGTGAAGACATTATGATTTTTTGAACAGTCTTCTCTGAAACCGTGTGAAAATGAGTTAGTTTTGAGGATGGGTTGACAGTTTGAAAGGGCTGGTCAGGTTGCCTATTCTCCGTATCTGCCTTATCCAAAGACTCCCTGATGTTTTTAATCTTTGTGATAAAAAACTCTGAGAACGCATTTGCGACCTCTGTTTTGGAAAGATGATCGGAGAAATTATGGGTTTCTTTGGCTTCCAGTGACTTTAGGATCTTGAAGAGCTGTTTTTGGTCAGATTCACAAGCGGAAATTTTCTCACTCAAATATTGCTTTTTTAGGTGGTTTATCAAGTTTTTAACTTTTTTACATTGTTGTTTAAACAACTCATGATGCACAGTCAACTTAGTTTTACGCCATTTCCGTTCGAGTTGATGGCGCAAACGCTTAGCCGACCGTACTGCAGAATTGATCCAGGGACGAATGGCTTTTAGAGTAAAGGTTCTTGATAAAATGGGGGCCATTTCATCAAGTACATTCCTCAACTTGACATTGTATGATTCTACTTTTGAGTTTAAATCGTTGCCTGAAGTTTTTCGCATACAATCGGTAATACACTGCATAAAATTATTGATGTCAAGATCCCTAAGTTTTCTGAATGAGACAGTTCTTTTCTGCAGAGATGCCTTCTTGATAGACAAAATACATTCAACAAGAAAGTGATCTGACAAGGATAAGTCATGAATTCTAGTTGAAGATATGATGTTGTCAGTATTCCTGGAAATAATGGGATCCAGCGTGTGACCTAAATTATGGGTCGGTTCATTTACATGCTGTTTGAGGTCCAAAGAACCAAGAAGATCCATAAATCGTTGGGTGTCTGTGTTGGTCGCCTTATCGAAGTGAAAGTTTAAGTCCCCAACTAACACTATCCGGTCAGTCTCGGAACAGATGTTGTGGAGAAAGGGATCAAATTCTTCGAAAAACATGGCACTAGTTATATGTCTTTTCTTACTGGGAAGCAGTCTGTAGACTATTAAAAGCCTGAAAAATGACTTTCCATCAGCGGATATGAGAATATCCATGTGTTCAAATGTTGAAAATACAGTTTTTGAAGTTTTAGAGGTCACCGTGAGGTTTTCTTTGAACAGAAAGCCCACCCCACCACCTCTAGACATCCGGGGTACATGCTTGAAAAGATACCCTGTTGGTGTTAAACAGCTAATTACATCACCATCGTGCTGGTGTAACCAGGTCTCTGTTATTGCGAGACAGTCTAGATCCTGATCGAGAACAAAATCGACAATAGCATCTGTCTTTTCTCTCACGGACTGAGCGTTAATTGTTCCTAAACTGAAGGATGAGTGTCCTTGTCTATAACCATTAAGGTTAACTGAGTCGGTGGAATGAGTGTCATTTAAACGCTTAGTAGTTGAAATTGCTATGAGGTTCTTCCAGTTCACACCTGTTTTACCTTTTTGTGGATGAATACCACGCGTGTTTCTAACAACTGGTATGTGTCTTTTACCACCCCCTCTTTTTCACGGTGAGTTGGACAAAAAGGAGCTACATCTTGCAAGCTAACAATCTGTTTCCATATATTGGTGTTTAACCTGCTTGGGACTAAAACAGAAGACCTCAGTTGGAGCAATTCATATTTGCTATATACTATTGGCATAATTGGTAAGGAAGGTGTTAACAAGCAAAACACATTAACTGCTGCAGTGGCTGGCTGTGAGAATGTCAATTGTGCAATCATCCAAGATACTTCAATGGTTGAGCTTATAACAGTGCAATCAGTCACCCACAGTACAAACAATGGTTTATAAGAAAAATAATAAGGTAGTGAGTTGGTCTCAGTAACTGTCTCTATCAAGATGAACAGGAACAAAAGCCAGTATAAGGTGTGAAGAAAATCCATCATGTATGAATGAACACAGAGTCAAAAATACAGCTAATTTTTACAAAGTTTTTGTTCTTAAAATCCATATAAGTCGGCATTCCATGAACAAAACATATAAATTTAAACATAATCTGATCCAACAGAGTTTCTAGAATAATCCAATCCAAAAATATGTGCAGAAGTCACAGTAATAATTTTGAAAAACTTGAAAAATGTCAAGAGCAGGTTTTTGTGGCTGCCAGTAAAACAGCGCTCACAATAGCATCTGTCTTTTCTCTCACGGACTGAGCGTTAATTGTTCCTAAACTGAAGGATGAGTGTCCTTGTCTATAACCTTAAGGTTAACTGAGTCCTTGAACGTGGTAAATTGACTGCACAGCAGTATATTGATGAGATTCTGAATGTCCACGTCAGATTGTATGCAGATGCAGTGGGTGATAGATTCATTCTGATGGACGATAATGCCCGTCCTCATGTTTCCCATGCTGTTGGGGTGTACTGACAGAGGGGGGGGGGGGTTGAGCGTATGGACTGGTCAGCAAGATCCCCTGACCTCAATCCAATCAAACATGTCTGGAATGAATTGCAGCTTGCAATTTCAGCCTGTCCAGTCTGGCCAAAAAGTGTCCAGGAGCTTGGTGCCATTCTGGTCCCAAAATGGAACAACATCCCACAAAGGGCCACCAGGAACCTGATTGGGAGCATGAGAAGCTGTTGTTAAGCTGTAATTAACAGTAATGGGTCTGATACTCGATATTGAACCCATACCAGTTCGCTCCGTCAACTTTTTGGCAAATTGAAAAATTTCCTCTTTTACCAATAATATCCATTTTCCATCGTATTCAAAAGCTAAAAAATAATGTCAAACACAAATAAAATCTTAATTTCTGTACTTAAATCATTAAAGATATTAAATAAAAAATACATACACGTTTCATTACAATATTTCAACTAAAACGCAAAACATATATGGATATACATGGTGCTTAGCAAACTTTAAGTAGTATATATTTACTGGGCTTAACAGTTAGAGATGCATCTCTAAGTTTCAAAAACAACTGTTCTAAACTCCCTAAATGGAATTACCAAGTATCTGTAAATGTTACTATGTTGTCAATAAAGCTTTTGGTATTCTGCAAGCCTCTCATTAAAATTTGCATCATTTTTCAAAATGTTGTCCCAGAATTTACAAATCCCAAAACTCATTTTCTTAAAAGCATACAAACTCTCAGATGTGATAAATGCTGTATAGGGACGGCAATCTTCCTTCACACGGATATGCAGTATCCTTTACACAGATCTAATTTTGATATGAAATTTGCTTTTGAGAGACAAGAAAAATTTCTTCCATATCCTTAACTGGTTCACTTTCAAATACTATAGTTTGATTTGGTTTACGATAATCGATGAAGAATGGATTTGTACCATCTGTTTTTTTTTACAATAACTTCTGGAGATTGGTATGGTGACTCATTTGACTCAATTATGTCCATCTTTAGTATAGCGTCATTATTTTGCTTTATTACGTCACGTATTGCAAAAGGTACAGGGTATGGCATTAAACGAACAGGCTCAATACATATCAACTTTATATTGTGTTCTATAAGATCTGTTGTTCCTGGTATATTGGTTAGAACAATGGGAAACTCATTCAATAAATGTTTTAGACTTACCTGGTTTGTTTCATACAAATTTGGATTGATTTTTACATCATTTACATTTTCGGTAGGTGACATTCTAGGCACTTCAATGTCTAATTTGGAATGGAAACTGTGACTCAAATTTTCATCTGTATCCAATCGGTCTTCATAATCATTTATTACAGCAACACTGATTTTGGTGATTTCTTCTATACTATCATCACTTCTTTTATGTGATAGATCTTTATTTTTCCATTTATTTCAATTTTGTAATCCAAAGGATTGAACTGTTTTTTATGAGACCCATGGACCCTCCCACTGCATCCATAGTTTATTATTATCAGTGGGTAAGAGAGCTAACACTTTTTATGTTAAGCTTTTTTGCTGTTTTACCTCTATCAGCATACTTCTTGTACCCACCTTTACATTTTGCAAATTCTTCCTGTGCTAACTTAATAGTACTCTCAGATTTATTACAAAGATCAAAAACATACGGGTAAGTAGTTTTTATTTCTACAGATTGGTCCTCATTTGACCACAGTTCTCTCAGTATTGAAAGAGGACCCATTACTTTTCTACCGTATAGTAATTTGAATGGCAAGAAGCCCAAGCTCTCTTGTGGAACCTCATGATATGCAAATAGCAAAGGAGCGATGAACCTATCCCACTGTCTGGGTTGTTCATTACACATTTTCCTAAGCATATTTTTCAGTACTCTGTTAAAACGTTCAATTAGTCCATTGCATGCAGGGTTGTATGGAGTTGTCGTGAGTTGCTTGATGGACAGTAATCTATTTACATTTTTCATTAGATCAGAAGTAAATTGTGTCCCCATATCACTCAAAATTTATTTTGGTACATCAAAACAGCTAAACATTTCTACTAAATCTTCTGAAACACTCTTGCTATTGATATTTTTCAATGCCACAACTTCTGGATATCGAATAGCATAGTCGACAAGTCTTAGTATGTATCTATTTCCTGCATCACTGGGTGCATGTATGTGACCCACCAAATCAACTGCAACCCTAGAAAATGGAACATCAATTTAAGGCAATTGACCAATAGGAAATTTACCAACTTTTCCTTTTGGAAAGATACTCTGACACGTGTCACAAGACATACAGTAATGGGCGACATCACTAAATACACCCGGACAATAAAATTGAGAAGCAAATCTAGCAGCTGTCTTTTTTCGGCCCAAATGTCCAAACAAAATACTATCATGAGCTACCTTAAGGACATTTTGTCTCTACTGCAGGGAAATTAGGAGCTGCTTATACACTTGACCGTTTTCACAGTGTGAGGATTGGAACATTCTATAAAGTAATCCCTTTTTTTCATACCAGATTTAACCTCCATTTTTTTGTTTCTATTTTTTCACTGGTTTCACATAAAGCTTTCGTTTGCAAAAGAGATTCATCTTGTAACAGGAATAATTGTTTATCTTCAACACTGACATTATCGATAAATTGCTTCACTTATCTTAAGTGGCAGAATTTTACCTTCCTTAGCTCTTTGGGCTCTAGTTTGTATGGCTCCTACTATGAAGGAGCTTTTGCTAAATCTGTTTGATGTTCTGATTTACACTTTTCCCATGTTAAATCGGGATCGTCAGGTGCTCTGACTTCCGGGATATTTTCTAACACCAAATCATAAATTGGTTTGTCGATACACATGGCATCTAACTCACCTGAAATACATGGAGTATCGACATCTATCCTACACAATGGAAATATCCTCACAGTTCCATCAATCAAAGCACATACCTGTGTCTCACCTGTCATATTTTTAGAGTCAAATAACCTCGAGTATATTAAAATGCCAGAACATCCACTATCACGAAGAACAGAAACACATTTATTTTCTACATATTCTTCTACTACTGGCATATTACCATTTTTGCAATAGTTCGACCCACAAGCAGCTGACATGAGAGGTAAATTATGCCCACATTTTAAAGTAACTGAGTCCCCTTCAACACAGCACTCCTCTAGACCTTTTGGTACTAAACACTCAATAGCATCTCAAAATTTACCTTTCTCTTTGTCCCGTATATCGAAATTACCTGGACTATGAAAATTACCTGCCCTTCTCCGTTTCAGAGGACAGTTTTTAGCCAAATGTGCTGGAGACATACAATTGTAACAGCGGCGGTCACGATACTGATTATGGAAGTAATGGTCACCTGATTTTACAGTTGCTCATTGTATTTGTTGGGTAATTTTTGCTTCCAATTTCGGGTTGCCCATGTGCTTCAAAAATAGATCAGCAATCTTAGCCATTTCTCGCACTGAGAAAATGTTGTGCTCCATCAAAAATAATTGGAGATTTTTACTGTGTGAAGCCATTAACTGTTCCCTAAGGATGAGATCTTTTAAGCCTTCAAAATCTAACTTGACATAAGCCATCCACATCCAAGTTTTCAGATAGCTTTCTAAATGCGACATGAATTGTTGTGCGGTTTCATCTACCTCAGGTTTCCCGTTTCGAAACTTTTGCCTAAAGCCCTCTTCTGTTAAACAAAACTGCTTCAGAAGAGCTTCCTTCAATGTATCGTAATTGTTACCACCTGAAAATGACAAACGTGAATACACATCGAGAGATTTACCCTGCAATAATGCACGAAGGTTTATTGCCCACTGATCCCTTTTCTACTCTGCCAATTAAGCAAAACGTACAAATCGACGGATGTATTCATCCATATTATCGGTTTTCTCATTGAACAGTGGTAAATCATTCACTTTCCCCACTGCCACCACACATAAAATACTCGCCCTTGCACAATGCTACCACATAGGAAATATCCGTACTCACAAATTGAAACCACATAGAAAATCATGCAATATTGGCGATACTACCATACAGATTCTTCCGTACCTTGAAGATGCTACCATACATAAAATACTGCCATTATGGAGCTGTTACCATGAAAATCATTAATAATAAGTTATCGACGGTGAGAAAAGTTCTACATGCAGTGTACTGGAACTTCATGATCTATATTTGACTATGCAACCTAACTTTAGCATGTTTATGAGCATGGTAATGTGTATGTATGTTTGAGCGAATACACTATAGACTCTTTTTCTTATAAAAAGTCATGTGATCTATTACACGCTCAAACAGTTAATTTATGAGTCAGCATTGTGTTAATCCGCAAATAATTTTCTGTTCAAAGACACTTAAAAGTCAAGACACTAGTTATTTACAGTACGTGGAGAGTGTATTATCACTAAATCATCCGCAGAGTGGAGATTCCACTCAAGCAGTAATTGCAAATTTGTTGCAAAGCATAACCAGCACAAGCAACGTTTCAGCCAATGGACCTCCGGGTTACACCCGGAGGTCCATTGGCAGAAACATTGCTTGTGTTTTTTGTCGATATGCACAAAATTTGAAAGTTTTAGCTTGGGTGATAACTCCACTCCACGGGTGATTTAGTTACAATCCACTCTCCACGTACTGTATGAACTGTACAGTTATCAGGAACTTATTCATCACACATGGATATGAGAGGAACAAATTCAGTTGGCTACTGGTATGTTTCAAAGTATATCAATATTGGAAATCTATAACCAGCTATTTCCTCTACTGTTCCGTTACTTTTATACATGGGAATATTATGGAATGTACCAAAGTTCATGCAAAAGTTTATCAGACGGACAGGCGACGAGTGTACACCATCTAGACGTAATTAGAATGAAAGGAATTCACAGTCTATATAACCATCACTGCAAGTATCAGCGACAATGCTGCAGGCTCGTAAATATACAAACATTGCTGCTGGATGAACGTACACACACGAAAATCAACATCAGACTGTTCATCAAGAGTTTTGCGTACTCACAGATCAATTTCATATCTTCATAAAACAATATTACCCTTCATCCACAGAAACTAGTTATTACTTCGCATGTATATAAATATAGTCTTCCACATGTCCATTTTATGGTCTATACTTTCAAACCTAAAGTGTGCATTTTATCTGTTTTCGCATACTCAATATGTTCCTTTCACAAATGTAGATGTTTTCACTCTATTACAACTCATCTGAATGCCTTAATATTAAAAGACCGACCACTGCACACACAGTATAGAACACCTACCAGTTAATTAACGAAATTCTCGTGACAAGCTGACCACACACTGGACCAAGAGAAAATTTACCAAGACCAAACAATCACACAATATTCAGACAACCTGTATAATCGACTGACACCAACAAAGTCACAATGCACATTAACCCTTTTCATAACGCATCATACACTTTCACACTAATGTATACATTTATTACTTTCCAAAATGTGATTTAATGGGTTTGATTATAAACGATAACTTCACAAGTGAATTATGTAATCAACAATTGTGTCATGTATCCGTGCGCGCAAACGAAGATGCTTTGCCGTGGATGTAATGGGGACTTCATTCTTATTTTTTTAACCCTGTACCTAATATGAAATGCAGATGACACTTGTAAAAAAAATTCTTGAATAGATATTATTTTCATTTTTTGTCTCAAAAACATAGATTATGACCCCTCATTGGAACGAAGTCGTTCCAATGAGGGGTCATAACCTATGTTTTAGAGACAAAAAATGAAAAAATAACGAAAATTAATTGGCTATTTTTGAGAATAGCTCTGGTCGTTACGTTAGGTAAAGGGTTAAATAATATAATTATCATTAATAATGAAAAGTAATAAACAGGGTAATCGCTTGACTGGACTGGTTACGTGAAATAATTCATTCGAGACGAGGGACTATATAGTAAAACACTTGTGCGCATTCCCGCACTCGTGTTTGTGCAACGTCCCTCACCTCTCATGAATTATTTCACGTTACCAGTCCAGTCAATCGATTACTCTCTATTTATTTTGTGACAGTTTCGCCTCTCCATTAGCGCCCGGCGCCTGATACGTCTAGCGCCCGGCGGCTCGATGCGTCTCGTGACCGAATTACGACGCATTCCAAATCTTCTGTTTCCGCTTTGTAAATTCGGATGCGGCGCGAGAAAAGACAACCTCAAAGCAGTTAACTTGGTGATTACGTCAGTTAAAGCGGTTTAAACCTCTCTACTGGAAGACAAGGAGCCAAATAATGATATAAGGTAAGTACAGATGTGTATCATTCTGTTTTTGAAGCTACTAAAACTCCGATGCTGGATTTTTTGCTTCAGTTATTTCGTACTTAGTTTTTAAAAGATTTTAAAAAGTAAATGCCGACATCTCACGAATATTCAGAGTTCAAACTCTTACCTTAATTGTTAATTTTCTATTCATATTAAAATGTCAATATATTTCTTGATCAAAGGACATGTATGTTGACTAATTCTCAGATTTGATAAAACTCTTGACTTGCAGTTATTTTGATATTACTTGAATGTCCTTCGCTTTTAGTGGTAATAACAGTAATAACATGACTTCCTCAGGCATTCCGATTCTAATAGCGGCCCGCTAGAAATGTGTAACAGCCCTCTGTCTTATTAACGGCCCTCGACCTCGTTTTGGCCGTTTATAAGATCTCGGGCTGTTAACCATTTCTGTTGGACCTCTGTGAACCGTAATGCCCTTGGAAATCATGTTGTTGTTGTTATATTAACTTCCAGGGAGGTATGGATAACAGCCCGATGGTTTATTTCCGGCTCGAGATGAAGTCGGGGGCCGCTAATAAGCCAGTGGGCTGTTATTCAGTCCTCATGGGTCGTTAATAAACCGGGACTCCCGACAAAATCATGCTGTTAATCAACTTTGCTTCATTAACGAACCGCCGCCCGTTTTCGGTTGCATGACATCACGAATTACCGACCCGCCAAACTCCGTCAATAGAGAACGCCAGCTAAAGTGGTAATAACAATGATAACAGATGCTGTGAATGAAAAAATGATAGACGGAAGGAATGTAGGAAGTAGCGTTGACATCGTTCTTGTGGGAGAAACTGAGAATACATTGTTGAAGAAACAGAACTGCAGGGAAGGGAGCACCGCAGAGGACTAATTTTTAGGGGGTGTGTGTAGCTCGTTGCCTCCGATGTTGTACATCATAAAACATTCTGCACGCTTGTGCGGTGGGTGGGGTGAGAGTTATTGAGAGCAGTGTTTCGCACAACATGGAAACATTGATGTACAAATGGAGCATTCTTTTTGGTTCCAGACTGGAAATAAAATCTCGTGATTTCGGAATATGATGGAACCTGCATATATTGAGGCTAGGCCTGCTATTTCGTCGCGCGGCAAGTATATGGTTTATCACCTGGTTATTGGAAGTATATTTTGGCTCCCTCACACATCCAGCCTCGGCTTCACTGACAATGGGCTGTCGAGGATCAATCATTGGCGCATGCCATATTCTCAAAATATACTTGTCAGAAAATCAGTTTATCATCAATTTTTTTCAAGAAGCACAGATATTAGAATAAACAGTTTACTGTGATTTTATTCAAAAGTGGTTTTCAAACGTCTTCCTAGTTCCATAATCAGTGATCAATGGAGGCATTCGATTCAAGAAAATGTGTTTTCAAGAGGTAATACGTTTTTAGTATGTTTTCCGCGAAGAGAAAAACGATTCATTGTATAATCTTCAACGATACTTGCACATTTTTTGTTGCTTTTTAGTATACTGTGTTGAACGTAACGGCGAGGAAACTTCCCAACAATCAATATTCTAGTTTTGTAAATTTATTTTACGTTTGTTTAGAACTTCACGCCCTTCACTCAAGAGCAAGGTGTAATCAATTAGCTGTGAGCCACAACTGTTATTTACATCTAAATTTTACGAATACTCTCCCACTCTCCACAGCATTCCAAGCTCAAGTTGAAAAATGAATGTATAGAATCAAGGGTTTTTTCTGGCTGTTGAGAACTTTGCCTCTTTTTTACTGAGATGCTAATATCTCCTTCCCTCTTAATGGACTACGTAACAACATTCAATTGAAACCCAAGAGGAATGATAACGTTACTCGGAGACAACTTTTGTATCACAATATTATAACAATATCATACGTTTGGAGGGGGTTACGGTTTAGTACTGCCCGAGAGGAATGAATAACAGCCCAAACTTTACTACCGGCCCGAGACGAAGTAGAGGACCATTAATAAGCCAGCGGGCTGTTATTTATTCCCCGAGGGCCGTTATTAAACTGAGACACCCGACAAAATTAAGCTATTTCAATTATTACCATGACTGGATGAATGTTGTTTTCATCAACGGCCCATCGCCCGCTTCCGGTTGCATTACGCCATGAATTGTGGAGTTTTACTGCCCTACTATAAAGTCCATTAACATACTAGAGATCGCCCGCTAAACTGGTAACATTACACAGTTGGCATGTTATTATGGATGCAGCTTGGATAGTAAGGAAGTTAACCTTTTACCCAACATAACGGACAAAAGCGGCCAGCTCAAAAATCGCCAATTAATTTTCATTATTTCGATATTTTTGTCTCAAAAACATAGGTTATGACCCTCGTTGGTACGAGCTCGACAAGCTCGTACCGACACGGGTCATAACCTATGTTTTTGAGACAAAAAAATGAAAAAAATTAGTTATTCGAGAATTTATTTACTATGTTAGGTAAAGTGTTAACAAACTCACTTCCAAAGAATACGTTTGTAACAGAGCCGAATGCACAAATCTCTGTATAGCTAGATTGATAGTTAGCCCATAAGGGACCATGTGACACCTCTGCTGAAAAAGCTCCACTGGCTCCCAGTTAAGGCTTGGATTGAATTCAAAATCACCCTTCTAGTATTTAAATACTTTAATGAATCTCTCTCAGGTTATCTCTCTGCACTGCATACACACCAACACGTTCGCTACGCTCTAGTGATGATAACAGAGTCCTCATCTGTCCAAAAATGAACTTAAAATGCTGAGGACAAACGGGCCTTCTGTTTTCAGGCACCTAAAATCTGGGAAAAAGTCTACCGTTCCACATTCGACACAGCACATCTGTTCAAGGTTTCAAAAAGAGCCTTAAAGCATTCCTATTTATTGACTCATTGGGTACCTAAAGGAAAATACCCGCAAGCTTTCTTTCTTTTTCAACCTTTCTTTTCAGTCAAGTAGCTCGTAACTTACGTTGTTAAGCGCTTTGAGCCTACATATTTCTGTTGGGATAGAGCGCTATATCATTATTATTATTATTATTATTATTATTATTATTATTATTATTATTATTATTATTATTATTATTATAGAACGTTCATTGGTCATATATAGAAAAGTGTATCCACTGGTGCTATTTTGGGAGAGGGGGAGTTGCTATATGCTCTTCAACTAAACAATTCTCTTTGTTTCCTGTTTCCGATTTTAAAGAATATACTTTGATGTCTGTGAAAAATGAATATGTTGATGATGTGCACATCTTCCGTGACAATGCAGATTGAATATTTACAATATATTTTAGTAGTATTGACCAAAAACAAGTGTCGAGGTAGGAAAGTTAATTCAGTTTTATTAGTTACATGTATTCTTGCGCGGTTGGAGCCGTTATATTTGAAGAAGCGAAATCTGTTCACGTCATCAAAAATCATGGATTGGGAGGAGTTATTGCGCTGATCGACTTGTCACCACCTTACGGTGTTTTTGTGTGTGTGTGTGTGGGGGGGGGGGGGCAGCGTCGTAGCTATGATTTTCGATCTAGGGGGGCACACGTTCCACCAGATGACATGCCGTAGGTATGTCCCGAGGGTCATAGCGGAATAGTTTGAGGTGGGGGCGTATGAGAAGGAGGCCTTATTGCGCTTCACCAACGAGGAAAGTACTACGTCACGTAAACGTGACTGAATTCCTAATAGAGTAGTATGTAATGTGGTTTTCACCCCTATTTGCATTATCCAGTGTGAGACCCCGGAAATGACGTCATAGTCATGTGACACAGTGGCGCCATGGTTTGTTGCCACGGTAGTCCGCGTGAGCGGCCATGTTGTGTTGTAATTACCATTGACAGAAATGGTGTTAACGCGCATGAGGATACCTGTTAAGGATACCTATTTGAGAATACCTTTGCAGGATATTTATCCGAAGATATGTCCTCTTAACCCTATTCAGCTCCCAGCTTCTAGATCCCCACACCCCGCATAGCTTCGAGATCCCAGCTGCTGACTTGTCCACAGTCAGGCCTGGAAATAAGCAGTTTGACATTTGCAGAATGAGGTCTCAAGAGGATGAATTTGATGATGCTATCCCATACAGTGGGCCATTTTATCCTCTGGGTACCTCTTTCTGTTTAGTTTTGAGACCCTGATTCAGATTGAGGTTCACATAGGGTAAATTTAGTGATGCTACCCTGCTATGCAGGGTAATACCACTAAATTAACCCTCTGGGGACCTCATTTTGCAGATGTCAGTCTGCTTATTTCTGGCTTGTCCACAGTCACTTTCATGTTCCTATGATCAGCCTGTATTGTATTCACTTTTAGTATGGTGTTCTATCAGCCTTGCAGTCTCGTACCATTACTGACGTGTATCATTGCTATTGGCTACCACTATTCTGTCCTGTGTTAAAGTATCTCAACCGTTACTAACTTGTAGCACTAATACGGCCCTTACTACACTACTGCCTCCCGGGTTTTCAATTCATATCACTATCAAAGTTGTCGTCTGCTACTGCTTGCTCGAACGACTCGAATCTTATCGAGCAAATGAGTAAGCAAGCAATTGCTCGGTCGAGTGACTCCATATATTGCTCTGCGACTCATTTCGGTGAAAGGAGATTCTATAGGGATTCTGTAAAAGGAATTGCATAAACGGAATTCCGTAAGTGGGATTTCAAGCTCATATACAGCTCTTGGTAGTCTTACCATCGGCTTCCATCTTGTCTTCAACTATCTGTCCTACGCTTTTCCTCTATTATAGTCACACAATACTAAATTCTTCTACCAACCTTACAGCTCTGTGCCATTACTATTGATCTGACTCCGCCCTCGATCAGGTCTTTAACAGGCGCAACCAGTTTGCGCCATTCATCTAAGCCTACACCAGTCTGTACAAGGCCTAGATCTAGTGCAAGCTAGGGTACATTACATATAAGAAATTGTATGTAGTTCATACCTAGATGTGCTTATGTGTTAATACACATTGTGTCAAAATGCGTATACATTGCCAGCAACATATTAGCACACACAGGATGTGTGCTTATGGATAATGTGCGAACATCACATGCAGCACGTAGGCACATACGATGGAAAAGGGATTCTAGGAGTATAGTCGAAGTACCCGAAAGGAATTCAACGGCATGTTTGCCTGGTGGTTGATAAAATATGCGTGTGTGCTAGTGCATAATGTGTCGCAATGTGTACACATCACATACTACACAAACACACATGCTAGATGTCCTAATTTGTGTTAATGTGCTAATGCACAATGTGCAAACATCACACGCAGCACAAAAAAGGATTCTGTAGCCACAGACGTATCCTAAAATGGGATTCCATGGATGGACTCTGTAACCACAGACATATCCTATAATGGGATTCCGTAAGTAGGATTCCTAGCCGATACCGTAAAGTGGGATTCCGTAATTTGAGATGAGCAGTCATCTTGTGATGTCATTCTCATAATGATACGTGTGCATAGTGCGCATGCGCAGAATATGTTGTTGGGGTAACACATGTTTCGTCGTTGATTTTGTATATTAGAAGCCGCCATCTTGGTGACAATGGTGGAACGTGGTTTCTATGTGACGCAAAGACCTGTAATAGGACTAGGGTGAAGAAGAAATTCAAGAAGAAGAAGTTCCAAAAATAGAAGACTTTCAGAAGCCGAAATGTTGTGTCTGCTTATTCGCAGAAGCCAATATCGCTCCGCGATATGTGCCTGTGCAAAGACTGTTGCAAATCATTGAGAAGCTGTCCAATCTCTAGAAAGTCTGTTTATGAATATCAGACAATCTACATGCCATAGAAGAGTATTTCCACAACGAAGAAACTGTTGTACCAAGAAGAAACTGTTTCATTGTAATCAAACTAAAAGAAATTAGAATGTTAAAAATGTGTTGTTATTTTTACTATCTCAAAAGCATGAAAACCTGGATGAGAACAAGAAGGACTTCATGGCCATCCTGTAGGGCAAGTGGTCCCTCCACTAGTCCTTGGATGAGAACAAAATGGGTTACACAAAGTACGAATGCGCCCTAGAGCACCACGTGTTAATATCATAGGTGGTGGCTTCGCCAGGTCAGTTTCGATTGTTTTAGGGTGGATGTTGATGCTGTGGATCGTCGTTGGATTGTTGTTGGTAATTAGATATACTCTTATACAAAGAAAGCCGCTTATTATTGTAAAATGGACGATTTGGGTGAATAAAAAACAGGTAGTGGGAGAGCCGAGCTAATTAAACAGTTTTCGGAGTGTTTGTGGTAATTCATGAAACAACCGAGGATTTGGAGTAATTAGACTGACTCATACAAACGAACGCACCTATTGTCGGTGGGGGTGGAGGGGGTGGGGGATTATTTCACAGGAACATACGATGGGATGATGGGGTGGCTGGGTGTTCGGAGTGGACAGAAATCAACATTTTCCATGGGCTAAAATTGTTTTTCCTTTCATTCTTTTAATTAATTTATAGGCTTTTCAGGACATGTACATCCATATAAATGTTGATTTTGTAATTTTTATAGATTTGCAGCAATCGTTCAATGAGTCACTTTTTCAACCACTTTGAGCCTTTTTAGCTTTTTACTAAACAATGTTAGTAGTAGCGACATCTGATATATATCTCCAATAGAAGTGATGGATGAAAACAGATATTTATTTATTTATTTATTTATTGGTGTTTAAGGTCACATATTTCTGCACAATGGCTAATCATGACCACGACAGTTTTACGGGTGGAGGAAGTCGGAGTACCCGGAGAGAACCACCGAGCAACGGCGAGCAACTGTCAGCTCCCCAACATACTAACACCACACAAGCAGGATTAGCATTGGTTGAAGACAGGTGCACCATCAACGCGCAGTACGCCTTAGTGCACAGCGTCACCGTGCCTCCACATGGACAATGGGGGTGAAGTGTCTTGCCCAAGGACACAACGCGGGTGCCCAGGTGGGATTCGAAGATGAAAACAGATGAGACTTATTATCAAGACATACCAAGGGTATACATGACCTAAAAATACGTCAGTGGATATGTTCTCAAAAGTATTGAATATCATTGGAGGGTGTCTTGTAATTGATTGGAGGGTGGCATTGTAATTAATCTGAGGGTGTTTTGTAATTGATTTGGGGCTGTCTGGTTGCGCCGTCCAATAAATTGAAGCCTAACAATATAAAATAAATAAAATAAAATAAAGAAAAGAAAATCACATCACCCATGATTGGAGCTCGCCTGTACTCGCCAGTAGTTTGCTATTAAACAACTATATTGACTTGTGGAGTGCTGGAAGTCCATATCTGGATTTTGTTTTGAAGTGTCGGTGCCACGTCGTAGATGCTTCATACACAGAGGATGTTCTACATATCACCTCTGAAGTGAATTATTTAGTCTGTTACGATTTGCCTTGTTACACTATATGGGAGAGTGCCTATTGGCACTCTCCCATAGATTGTAACAAGACAACGATTTGCGAACAAATTTTGATGACCAACAATAATTCAGCACTCTACAGGTTAAATAGCTTTAAATATCGGCGTTCTCCAATGGAATGTATCAAAGCAAATATTTAACCCTCTGAACTCATAATAATATAATAACACTTTGGCCGGCCGCTGATTTGTCGCGGTTCTCATATGAGAAGGCCTTTGTTACCCCTGTTCTACAAACTGCCTCCCTATTCCCACGCCTCTTCTCTCCTCCCAACACTCGGAGACGAACTGCTTGGTGACATCCCTTGCCTCATTCTTCCCAATCTCTCCGATTAGCATATTAACCCTCTCCTTTGAGTCGCCCCCCCCCCCCCTCCAACCACATGTCCTTCATTCTCCCATCCCACTTCCCCATTATACTCCCCGTGAATCTTGTTCTTTTAGACTGGTATTTTGGGCATTCTAGAAAAAAGTGTTCCAGGGTGTCCACCACGCCCAAATTACACATCTGGCACTACTTTTCACTGTTTTTCCCAATTTTCCCCTCAGCTCTAGGGATCGCGACCTCGGCTTGAACAACAGTGACCCCCCCCCCCCCCCCCCAAAGGTGTCATCAACGTACTCTTCAAAACCAGGCTTCTCTTTATCACGCAGGCCACCCAAAAATCTCTTTGATTTGACCCCCTCTGATGTCAGAATTGCAGAGTTTTCAGTGAGCTCTATCAAAGAAGATATAACTGTTTAATTCATAGTTACATAAGAGAAAAACAGAGTGACTGGAAAAAATTCTGTTAAACAAACAGAGCACTAGAGGTTAAATAAACCACCGTGAGTGGTCTCAGTTCCTCGAGTGTGTTGTTAGCGACACAATTCTAGTCGATTCATATTGTAACTATCTGCTTCCCAGGAAAGCAACAAATTTGAATGCGAGTTCCCAGAAAAATATATGCATTCAATATAGATTTTTCGTCAACATAGTTGACAAATACCCTCTCCACAACATTTTCTAAAGTATTATCTAACAATTCTATACAATTCATGTTGGAACGATCCACTTCCCAGAATATTAACAAACTTGCAAGTAAGTTCCCTGTAAAAACAAGTATGTATACAATATAGATATTCCGTCAACAAAGTTGACAATTACCATCTCCACCACATATCGTGCCATTCCCGATTCTCTGAATGTAAACCCTTTGAACCCTGGATTCCGTATGATGGTTGCTAAGTGACTGTGTGGGGCAGACCAAACAATATTATTAACGTGCAGCCACCAAGGATATGGGTTCATTCCCGCTAGATCAATTTCCTGTAGACCAACTCCCACGAGGCCAATTCACAAAACACCAATTCCCCTCAGACCAGCTGGTGTGTTCTACTTTAAATATAATTCTATATCAATAATTTGATATATTTATAAATATTTATAAATGTATTTAATGTTATTGATATTCAAGCCTGGAAATAAGCAGTCTGTCATCTGCAGAATGAGGTCCCCAGAGGGTGAAGTTGCTGATGCCATCCCATATGGTGGACCAGTTTATCCTCTGGGTATCTCTTTCTGATTATGTTTGAGACCTTGATTCTGGTTGAGGTTCACAGAGGGTAAATTTAGTGATGCTACCCTGCTGTGCAGGGTAGCATCAACAAATTCACCCTCTGAGGACCTCATTTTTCAGATGATAGTCTGCTCATTTTCTGGCTTGTCGATATTTTATAGATGTTGGGCAGATTTTTATAAATAATTGTTTTCCTAATTATCCTTAATCAACCCTTAATCAGAAACACTATGTAGTTGGTCTAAGGGGAATTGGTCTAGTGGGAAGACACCAGGCTATGCGTTGAAAATATTAATTGATCTTCCCTTAATAATTAATATGGTGAACGGAGATGGAAGATACCACCAGGGTTCAAAGGGTAAAATTACTTTCAAACTACACTTTAAACATAAATATTATTCCTTAAAGATACCACACTAGTCCTAGTTCAAGAATTCTCATCTATAAATAATGGTTTTGTTGCAGTTGATTGGAGAGTATTTGGTGGCGACCTCCAACAAAAATTGTAACCTAACAATATAAAATATAATAATAAAACTAGAATCATATCAACCATGACGGGAACTCTCCAGTAGTTTACTACTGATCAACTTTAAATATTAGAGCTCTCATATGGATTGTAATGAAACAATTTTAAATAAAGCATTGTGGGTGGTTTCAGTTTAGTAAGGCCTCGTTCACAAGTGATTGTGTTGTTACAATGGATTGGAGGCTCAACTATAATTTATTACCTAACAATTTTGTACATCTAACCCTTTACCTAACATGAAAAGCAGACGACACTTGCAAACAAAATTCATGAATAACTATTTTTTTCAGTGTTTGTCTCAAAAACATAGTTTATGACCCCTCAGTGGAACAAGCTCGACGAGCTCGTTCCAACGAGGGGTCATAACCTATGTTTTTGAGACAAAAAATGAAAAAATAATGAAAATTAACTGGCGATTTTTGAGAATAGCGCTGGCCGGTTTGGGCCGTAACGTTGGGTAAAGGGTTAATTCGGGAATTATCTACTTCCCGCGCATCAACAAACTTGCAAGCAAGTTCCCAGAAAATAAGTATGTATATAATATAGATGTTTCGTCAACATAGTTTACAAATGCTCTCTCCACAACATATCGAGCCATTGTTGATTGACTGAGTGTTATATTATTTTTAAACTTGACTTGTAATATAAGTATTAGTATTATTCCTTAATTTATTTATTTATTGGTGTTTAAGGTCACATATTTCTGTACAATGGCTAACCATGACCGTGACAGTTTTACGGGTGGAGGAAGCCGGAGTACCCGGAGAGAAACACCGATCAACGGCGAGCAACTGTCAGCTCCCCAACATACCGACTCCACACAACCAGGGTTAGCATTGGTTGAAGACAGGTGTACATTCGACGTGCAGTACGCCTTAGTACACAACGTCACCGTGCCCACACGTGGGCAGTGGGGGTGAAGTGTCTTGCCCAAGGACACAACGCGGTTGCCGCAGGTATTATTCCTTAAAGATACCATACTAGAGCCCTAGTTTACCGCTTTACCTAACAGGAAAAGCAGACAACACTTGCAAACTATTCTTGAATAACTATTTTTAATATTTTGTCTCGAAAACATATTGACCCTCATTGGAACTTGCTCGACGAGCTCGTTCCAAAGAGGGGTCATGGCCTATGTTTGTGAGACAAAAATGAAAAAGTAATGAAAATTAATTGGCGATTTTTGTTAATAGCACTGGCCGGTTTTTGCCATTACGTTGGGTAAAGGGTTAAGAATTATCATTTATAAATATCGATTTTGTTGCATTTGATTGGGGAGTGCTGGTTGTTGTGGTCTCCAATAAATCGTAACCTAACATTAAAAAATAAAATATGGTAATAAAAAACACTCATATAAACCATGATGGGTACTCCCCAGTACTATCTAGTAGCTTGTTTAGCGGTCGAGGGAAATAGGCCATTTACCAACCAGCCTGGTTGGTCTGGATCTCTTTGTCTCGTGGTAAATCGGTCGCTGTGTGGTTCCGGATGTAGTTTGTTGTGAAATAGTCGTCTTCGTTTTCAAAGGTGATTTCAACTTCTAAAACCTGATTTTTTTTCAAAACTTTTGTATTTTTTATGTAGTGATTTTAATAATTCTAGAAAAGTATGGTGTAGTGTTGTGTTGTGTGGTCTTTACAGGCAATAAACCTTGTAAAAAGGTATTTTTGTTGAAGTTGTTAGGGGTGGGCTGGAAGGTGTCATGTCGGCCCCCAAGAATGTCAACACGTTTGATTCGAGGGATGATACACATTCAAGAAAAATGAAGTTCCATAAAGATTTACTGTGAGAATTGTAGTTGGCAATGTCAGAAAATTTACCATATCATCAGTATATTCTGCCCCAATAAATTATCTTATTATGCCTCACGTTTGTAAAACATCTGCAGTGATTGGTGAATTTGACACCTTCTAAAAGTCATAGTACTGGAGTTTTGGGGCAAACACGGGTACTATCGTAACGTTTTTCCCTGGAGACAAGAGAACGAAGAAAATGTAAGCGCCACTTCCATTGATCAGCATCGATTGGAATTTCTCAACACCAAACTCTGGCTCCGTTCCGTTTAACATTTTTCAACACCGGTAGACACAAACTTACCAACAAATATATCATCTTCAGTGGGTATGTTTTCAATTTTAACTGCAAACAATGAATTCAAAAGAATCAAAAATATTAAAAAACTCTCTCACGTGTTGTTCACCACTTCAGTGAATCCTGAATATGAGTCACAGTTGTGACTTCAATCAATTATATTTCCACAAGTTTAGTACTCCTCGACCTTACTGAGCCTCCGCCTCAAGTTCAAAATAAATTGTTTCATTCCGCTTAATTCTATCAACTGTGGTCGTCCGAGAAACATGAATTTATATTTCATTAATTTATATCACTTTTCACACAAGCACTAACAATGAATTATAACATGAACAGCATGATGCAGTTGTAAACACTGGCATTTGTTGATATAGAGACTCCCAAAGCGACGGCACTTGTGACAAGTTATTTTCGAAGAGACGTCATTCGTTCGAAATGACGTCATGTTTTTGGATTCGACTACATTGTTGTTACAAGATTGATAGCATGTTGCAGTTAACACTTAACAATGAAAGTTATTTTTTGTTCGGCATAATAAAATAATTAGAACGTTTCTTTTCATGTTCTATCGGTCGATAGAACCTGAGTTTGTGTGATTTCTGAAATAAAACCTTCGCTGCTGAAGGTTTTATTTCAGAAATCACACAAACTTAGGTACTATCGACCGATAGATCATGAAAAGAAACGTTCTAATAGTATAAAAGAAAGTTGAATTTCTTCAGAACTTTGGGATCCCCTATGTCACTTGTGATCAGAACTAAACGGATACTGAAAAGCATTTGATGTAATTGGTCTTACAGACGTCTATCATATCCCATCTAAAATATCTTATACATTAGAAGGCCACCACCCTCCATACAAGACCCACTGATGACGATGGTCGAGGTGGGGTTGGATTATTTATAAACAATAGGCCACACGAGCCCTGAGCGTTCACCTTGAACAGAACTCGATATAAACAGAATAAGTCTACATTAAGAAATCCATTTCCATAGGATACAGTTTGTCAACCTTTGAGCCCCTCTGAAGTGACAAAAATAGTCCGAGCATCGTGCCTTTTCTTCAGATTATCATAATGTAAAATGTAAAAAGTGGAGTTCCCCTATGAAGCCTCTTGATACAACCAATGGGAATTAATCTTAGTTACACACCTCCAGAGAGTACTGAATACAAAATTTCAAATTCTTCAGCTACATGGCCACTTCCAGCTCCCACGGGGAGCCCAAACATTAACCCAGGCACTCGATTTGAACAAAGTTGAATCTGACCTCCCTGGAGATGTTGTATAACAAATATAAAGCATTCTGACTGTTGGATCTGAAGAAGAAAATTTTTAAAGAAATTCTTTCATATTGCATTAAGTTAAAATTTGGGCTACTACAGCGAGCCTGAATATTAACCTACAGACCTGATTTGAACAAACTTGAATCTGAACCCCCTAGAGATGTTGTATACCAAATATGAAAGCATTCTGACTTGTGGATCTGATGAAGATGATTTTTAAAGAAAGTTCCTCATATTGCACTAAGTTAAAATTCGGACTACAATTTGAACAAACGTGACTCCCCAAGAGGTGTTGTAAACTAAATATGAAAAGATTCTGAAACGTGAATCTGAAGAAGATTTTTGAAGGAATTCCCTCACATTACCAAGTTAAATTTCAGGTTTGGAGCCCAAATATTAACCCAGGCACTCGAAATGAACAAACTGGAATCTCTTCCTCATAGAGATGTTGTATTCCAAATATGAAAGCATACCGACTGGTGGATCTGAAGAAGATTTTTAAAGAAATTTCCTCATATTGCACTATGTTAAAATTTGGGCTACCATAGCGAGCCCAAATATATACCAAGGAACCCGATTTGAACAAACTAGATTCTGACACCCCTGGAGATGTTGTGTACTAAATATGATGGCATTCTGACTGGTGGGTCTGAAGAAGAAGATTTTTAAAAATTATCAGACAATTTAAGCTGAGTTAAAATGTGGGCTTCCATAGGAAGCCAAAATAATAACCTATGGACTTGGTTTGAACAATCGTGAATCTGCCCCTCATAACAATGATGCATACCAAACATTAAAAGATTCTGACTGGTGGTTCTGCAGTAAAAACTCTGGGCTACTGTAATGAGCCCAAATATGAACCAATGGGCTTTATTTTAACAAACTTGTATCTGACCCCCCACCCCCCCCACCACCCCCACCACCCACCCACCCCACCCCCCCCCCCCGCCCCCACCCCCCGATGGATGCTGTTTATCGAATATCAAAAGATTCTCACCATTGGTTTTTAATTTTTGCAAATATGCTGACTCAGCATTTTTGCGATGCCCTCTACGGAACACCTTAACATAACCGATGGCAATTTCTAGGGATGCCTCATACCAAATAACAGTTCTCTATTCCGTGTGGTTTGGGAAATATGGGCGTTTGAAAAGATTTCTATTTTTAGCTTCTGGGGTTCCCGTGCTGATGCGGAAATTTTTTCTTTTGCACGAGTCAAGTACTTATGAACTAATAATACTATATACCAAATTTGGTTCAAATTGGACCATCGTTCTGAAAATAGAAATTTTGGGCAGGGCCAAAAATATTATCCCTCCCATTACAAAGCCAAATGTTGCTTCACGAACTTCATTTGAACAAACTTGAATCTACACCTCAAAAGGAAGCTCCATAATAAATATTAAGACATTGTACCTGCTGGTTCAGTAGAAGAAGATTTTAAAAATATATTTCCCCACCCCCTCCCCGTGGGGGTGAGAATGTTGAGTTGAATAAAAATGCAATGCCCCTTCTGGGCCATCACTCACATAAACTTTCACTTGAACTGGCCCAGTGGTATTGGAGGAGAAGACCAAAACATGGTGTTGACGGACGATGGACGGACAGACGGACGACGGACGGAAAGCGATGGGATTGCCTCAGCTTGACTTTGTCAAGGTGAGCTAAAAATGACACAAACGTTTGTGTCCAACATCACCTTTCTATTTTTATACCAAATGTGTTCGAGTTGCTTCTTATAGAACTAAAGTATAAAAATTTATCGAGAATTATTGGTGTAATATATCGACCAAACGCGGCCTCCAAAGCGGATACAGATCTGTTCCAAACATTAATTATGTAACTGATATACTCAACAAGAAAAAAAAAACATTCCTAATTATAGGTGACTTTAATATTGACCTCCTGAAAGTAGATTCCCAATCGAAAAGAGATAGGTCCATAATGTTTAGTGAGTGATTTGTACATGTCATCACCAAACCAACCAGAGTGACGTACCATTCTACGACGCCCATAGACCACAGTGTTTCAGATAATCTAATAAAGTCTTTCAAATCTGGCATATCTCACTGATGTATCTTGTCATTTCGAAATAATTTAATCATTTGCCCCGCCTCTGCGTTTGATTGGTTGAAAGCATACAGCGTGAAAGTCGTCAAAATCGTATAAACCAAATCACGTAATGATTTGGAATGTCTACACTCTGGAAGCCCCGCCGACTCAATCCAATTGTCACCGTGAGGGCGTGACGGCAGACTGATAGATGGATATCAAGCTTGTAAACAAAGATCAATGATCGATTTTTCATCGCCTCCAGTTAGCGAGAATATAATGATAATTTCTCGGGAACAATTGAATTTAATAAAATATACCGAAATGGGAGACGAATAAAAGATCATACACACAAACATGATTTTGGGGGAACTTAAAAAAAAATGTTTTTAATGATATCGTTACGTGACTTGCTAAATATCTGTCGTCTGCGATCGAAAATCAAAACAACAAACAATTTGACAATGATTGACGTGACCTGTTTGTGGCACACTTTTCTGAGTTTGACTGTTGTCTTTTGCGAAAATTAAAAGTTTTTTGTTCACGTACATATAGTTTTATTATATTTTAATATTACAGCCCAATTAAATTATAAGAAATAACTGTTGTTTTCCTTCGGTTTATGCGATATAAACCGAAAATGTTCAGCACAAGCTTAATCATAACTCGCTACGCGAGTTATGAAGCTTGTGCTGAAAATTTTCGGTTTATATCGCATAAACCGAAGGAAAACAAGAGTTATTTCTTAAATCTTTTATGCTGAATGATCAAATACATCACTAGATAGCACAAAACCAGCTCTACCTAGGAAAATAAATCTTAGGCGTATAGAACATTGCAAGGTATTGCTGTCCGAGTGTGATTTTTCACCGGTTGTGGACCCAACTGCCACAATGCTGCTTATGAGCGTTTCCTAAGTATTTACTTGAATGCATTTAAATCAGCTTTCCTATTGCAAAGTCACTAACCAGACATGACATACATAAAACGACAGCCTTGGATGACAAAAGGGCTTTTAATCTCAGCGAACGACAAGAATAAATTTTTCATCAAACAAATAATAAGCCCGACAGAACGTAATGTTAAAAACTACAAACATTACTGTGGATATATAACAGAATAAAAAAGAAACAAAGCAAAGCTATGTACTATGAAAACATTCTATTTGAAAATGAAAGTAACATGCGAAAAACGTGACAGATTCTTAACATATGACGTACGTACAGGATCACAAATCAGTGAATTAAGCATGATGCTAAAATAATAGAGTATTTATGAAATCATACCAAATAATATAGCATCATACCAAATTATTAGAGTATCATATCAAAAAAACAATTATGATCCTCCCGCGATTTAATTCAGTATCATACCCAATTAATTTAGCATCATACTATATTATATGTGTATGATACTTAATTATTTTAGTATGATACTCAATTAATTTAGAATTATACTATATTATTTGTGTATGATACTTAATTATTTTAGTATGATACTCAATTAATTTAGAATCATACTATATTATTGTGCACGATTTCATGAATGCAGCATAAATAAAATAGCATGATAATGAAATCAGGTTCACGTACGGGAGGGTCATAATTGTTTTTTAGTATGATACTCTAATAATTTGGTATGATGCTATATTAATTGGTATGATGCTATATTATTTGGTATGATTTCATAAATGCTGCATAAATAATTAAGTATGATACTCAATTATTTGAGTATGATACTGAATTAATTCAGTATCATACTATATTATTTGGGTATCATACTATATTAATTGAGTATCATACTCTATTATTTTAGCATCATACTTAATTCACTGATTTATGACCCTGTTCGTACGTCATATTAACAAGGCTTTAAACAGGAGCAAAATCAAAGGTGACAAAAAGTTCAATACCCCGTACGAAATAGCACACGAATTCAATAACTTCTTTGCAAACATAGGAAATGAGACATTCAAATAAACCCTTTACCTAACATGAAAAGCAGACGACACTTGCAAACAAAATTCTTGAATAACTAAGTTAGGAGATACCCCCCCCCCCCCCCCGACACAGATTTCAATGAGGAACTTCTAAATATATCTGATCGGTGCGCCGCTAATCACTTAGTTCTGAACGCAAATAAAACGAACTGCATCTTACTAAATCCAGGTCACAGAGAAAGGAATGTCACTCATCAAAATGTTCGTATAAACAATCGAGTTATCTGTACAATTGTCAATGGGGAGAGTGAGCAGTCATTAGCATTTCTTGGTACAAATCTTGATAAAAATATATGTAACAACGCCCACATAACTCAAATTTGTAAGAATATTGGACTTGCCAGTAAAGTTAAACAGTTACTCCCCCTATGGAATTCTTTTATGGGGAGCGTCAAATTACAGACCAATCAGTAATCTCCATGTCTTTTCAAAGATCTTAGAAAAACTCATGTTTGTCAGACTAATAAAGATTTTGAACAATTTGGCTGTTATCTATCACCACCAACATGGTTTAGGAAGAACCATAGTGTATTACATACACCAATGCAGTTGCTAAAATATGTAGCCGAGAATAATAACAAAGCTACGAAGGACACTACCGTAGCTTTCTTCCTTGGTCATTCTGAAGCTTTTGATACAATAAGCCACGAAATTCTTCTGTAGAAACTCGAACATTATGGAATAAGGGGTAATGCTATAAGTTGGTTTTAGGGCAACCTGATGAACAGGAATCAGTATGTCTCCTTCGGGGACAGCAACTCCAGTCAAGCTGTACTGGCGTGTGGCATTCCACAAGGTTCGATTTTGGATCACATCTTATTTCTTATAACCATAAATGACATAAGTAATTCAACCTCGTTAAATCTCCTGTCATTTGCTGATGGCACTACAGCTTACACGTCTGGTGCGGAGATAACCCCCTCGTCACAGATTTCAGTGAGGAACTTCTAAATATATCGATCGGTGCGCCGCTAATCACTTAGTTCTGAACGCAAATAAAACGAAATACATCTTACTAAATCCAAGTCACAGAGAAAGGCCCACATAGGAAGGAATATCACTCATCAAAATGTTCGTATAAACAATCGAGTTATCTGTAAAATTGGCAATGGAGAAAGTTAAAATTTCTTGGTATAAATCTTGATGAACATTTGTGTTACAACGCACACATATCTCAAATTTGTAAGAATATTAGACTTGCCAATCATGGTCTCAGTAAAGTTAAAAAGTTACTCCCTCTGTGGAATTATTTTATGGGAGCGTCAAAGGCTTGTGATCGTCTTAGGAAAGAATTCAAAAAAGGTTAACAGTCAAATTTTTGTCCTATTATACCGAAAGTATTTCCTGTTCGAATCCCTTTTGTCCCGGTTGTCTCACCTAACTCAGATGTCATAAGGACCAATCAAAATCTCCATTCTACAAACTCGACATTCATATTTTAATATATGCTTAATTCCATAGCTCGTTGAGCTCGTTCTAATCAGGGGCCTTGACCTGTGCCTTTGAGACAAAAAGAAAAAAGTTAGTTATTTAAGAATATTTCCTGCAAATGTAGTCTTCTATCTGCATTATTTATTTATTTATTTATTTATTGGTGTTCAATGCCACATACTTATGCGCAATGGCTAATCGTGACAGTTTTACGGATGGATGAAGCCGGAATACCCGGAGAGAACCACCGAGCATCGACGAGCAACTGTCAGCTCCTCAACGTTCTAACTATATTGAAGCTCCGCTCAAGCAGGGTTACAGCGGTTGAAGACATGTGCAGCATGGACGTGCAGTACGCCTTAGTACACGGTGTCATCTTGCCCCCGTGTAGGCAACCGGGATAAAGTGCCTTGCCCAAGGACACAACGCGGATCATCCCGGACGGGGATCGAACTCGTGACCTCTAGCATACACTGCAAAAAATATAGGTTCTCTTTAGAACCAAAACTGGTTCTAATCTTGTCCCTGAGATGGAACCAGCTCTCTTTAAACAGTATTTATTTCAAATCAAATAAATTTACCAAGATTAGCATTCAATTTTAACAGAATATAACATGAACTGAAGTAGATTCAGCACTAAACTTGGAGCTTATTCAACGCAGTCGCCAAACAATTTGAAACAAAGGAGATATGAACAGTTGGCATATCGAACCAGTTTTGGTTCTGAAAAGAACCAAAACTGGTTCGATATGCCAACTGTTCATATCTCCTTTGCTTAATAATGATTTGAGACAACCTCGTATAAGCTCTAAACTTACGACTGAAACCCCCTCAATTTATGTTTAATTCTGTTAATATTTAATGTGAATCTTTATAAATTTATTTGATTTGAAATAAATACTGTTTAAACAGAACTGGTTCCATCTCAGGGACAAGATTAGAACCAGTTTGGGTTCTAAAGAGAACCTATATTTTTTGCAGTGTAGAAGTCCAACAGTCTACCACTGAGCCACCACGCTCCCTTCTATCTGCATTAGGTAAAGGGTCAACAATATAATCTCGTGTTATCTCTGAAAGTTGCCTGTATTCCCGTCCTCGTCGCCCCTACTTATTCAGCTCCGACCAGTCATTTCGTAGGTTTATTTATTGTTTAATTACGCCCGAGATAACTGGATGAATGGTGTCGGCTGAACCTGGGGAGCGACATTGTAGCAGGTGCTGACCACCAGCGACACTATGGTCGCGTGCTGCGTGAGACCACTTCAAAACAGAGGAACTGAAATCCACAACGTTGCAGTAATCTATCTCTATTCTCCATTCTTGTTGATCTTTCTTTCCTTCTTTAGCTTTTCCTTCCTACCATCTTTCCCATGAAAAGGCAGGAAGACAGGCAATACCATCCCTTGTCAGTTTACAATATTTTAATTATTGTGGAAAATGTTATTACTCTATTCATATGTGCTAAAAGCAATGTCCTTTTACTGTTGTTGAAATATTTTTATTGTAATTGCGTGTACTTTATGTACAGTATGTGAAGAGTGTATTATCATTAAAACACCCGCAGAGTGGAGATTACACCCAAGGAATAATTGAAAATTTGTTGCAAAGCGTAACGATCACAAGCAAAGTTCCAGCCAATGGACCTCCGGGTTAAACCCGGAGGTCCATTGGCTGAAACATTGCTTGTGTTTTTTGTCCATACGTCCAGAATTTGAAAGTGATACCTTGGGTGATAACTCCACTCCGCGGGTGATTTAGTTACAATCCACTCTCCACGTACTGTATATAGAATAAATAGGTACGAGGGCAGGTAATCAAATTTATTACACATCCATTAAACTTTAAACCCTTGTATTTAACGGAATCGCCGCTATGACATAAATGTTTCTGTATTCAACTGGTGATGTATAAGCCGGAACTTTTTTCCCATCACCGTTTACACTAGTTCTTTTCCCGTCGAGTCATTAGTTACTTCAAACAGTTTCCAAATTTCGTTATACGATTATCGATCGTCTGTCGCGTAGTGCGAAAATGAAAACGTCCAAAGCAAAATAAAGTCTGTTCACAAAAAATTAGTTAAACAAAAATGAGAAATATTAAAAAAACACCAATCATTTCCAACCACAACATTAACACAGTCCCGTGACCGTCTCGTCTTCGGATCCCCATATATCTAAATTGGTCAACTTTATTTCGGTAAATCTTCAGACATCTTGACATGCTTCGAACTTCTGTTAAAAACGTTTCTCCCAGCTGTTTTGCAAATATACCTTATCTCATCTTTTTACTAACAGTAATAGCCACCAAATAGTTGGAATGGACACCAGTCGAAGAGAAACAGCGATATGAATTTCAACAAACACGCCCAATAGAAAATATAACGAATTAAGACTGGTCCTCAAAAGGTTGTTTTGATTTTTTATGGATCCATTTCATCAGTACAGTTTCAAACAAAACAAACAGACTCTTCGCCTTTGGGTTTAAACATCGCAATTAAAATTTGTTTATTTCAATGAATTTCAATGCATGGCATAGTAATAAACAGAACGCGACGTGTTTTTGAATCGGTGGGTGTTTTACATAACTCGTTGGAAAGACGTAGTCATATTTTATTCATTAAATATGACTACGCCATTCCAACTTGTTATGTAAAACACCCACCAATTCAAACATACATCGCGTTCTCTCTGTTGTAGGAATTTTAAACTTAATAAGCCGTTGCATGTAGTACATAGTGTAGATAGTACCGCAAAACGTCGTATGTTTGAATGAAACATCACGAAGTGTGAATGTATCGAAGTTGGCCAATTACGTCATGTCACGGGTGTATTTTTTTAACACCAGTGGACGCTTTACACAGGTCATGGGGTTAAAAGCTAAAATTTAACACGAGGCTTTTCACACGTACACTCTAAATCGGTTGGGTTAAAAATCAATCCAAATCGACTGGGTTGAGTGAATATGAACCCAATTTGGGTTCATATTCACTCAACCCAGTCGATTTGGGTTGATTTTTAACCCAACCGATTTTAGAGTGTAGTAACATAGGCGAGCTTGGTATAAATGGTTTATTATATTCTTACTGGCAAATAAAATATCATATCATTGGTAGTAAACTGATATAAAATAAAATAGAAGTCACGCAACCCAGAATACCCGAAAATAGAAGTATTAATGCATTTTTATATCTAATTGTTTAAGTAGCATACTGTCAAAATACTCAGTGGTAGACTACCTGGGCAACCTGATTAATAGATTGGTCTAATTTGGTATCTCATAGTCTCTGTTTGTTTAACATTGATATAAGCAGACAACTCAGTAGTCAATTCTGAAAGTTAGATTTGTGAAAATAAAATCGTTTTTCTACACCTGATCAACTGTTATCATTTTATTAACCTTGCCCCATTATTCAAACTGTAAATCCTCAGTTCTGTGAGGATATGAGTATGTAGGCCACAAACTTCCAGAAAACTATCCATATTTTGTAGTCGTTTTCAGTTTAACATGCTTAACAACTTACTGTGAAGACTGTGGTCAAATAATACTGAATAAATGATATAGATATAGAGACCACCCCTGTCAACATTTTTACACTGTAGTTAATACCACATAAACTGTACATATCCATCCTGAAGCTGTAGGTTTTTAAATTTCTTGTTCGGTTTCGGTTTTGGTTTTTCAGGTGGAGTAAAACCTCGGTTCGATTCGGTTTTCGGTTTGTTCATGAGGACAAGTAAAATTCAATAAAACTCATTCTTATGTCCGGAGTCATAACTGAATGCTAGTGAAATTGAGTGAAACTCAATGAATTCCCGAAATAAGCTATAATACATGAAGAATCAGGAAGGCCAATATAATAATTACCTAAATATACAGAACTTTTATTGTGCTTGGCCATTTTTCTGACACCTACACGCAACTTGAGGAAAGCTGCAAACACAACCAAACTGAAATGTGGGAAATTCACAGAATGTAGCCTGCCATTGGCAGTGTCTGGGTACTCTCACTACTCTGGGATGGCTACATTCTGTGAATTTCTGCAGCAAGAGAGTATTTAATAAAAAACGAAAAACCTTAGATTACGGGCTGTCGACGGTTTCGGTTTCGGTTTTTTAAAAAAACTAAAAACCTCGGTTCGGTTTCGGTTAAACTACAGCTCTAATTCACCCATAGGGGTGCGTGTCAGATATTGGTTGGTAACAACTGTCTAAAATGGTAAACAAAATGGGGGAAGAGGTCGGTGGGTGGCCGAACATGTCGAAAGTTGAAAATCATCATTTTTTCCTGTTGGAGATCTTTTCTGACACCCTAGTATTGTAGGAAAAGGGCGGGCGATTCTTGGGGAATCCGACCAAAGAAGTAATTTGTGGTGCTTTTTAGTGATTTGGGGAAAATTGTCTTCTATATATGGGTAATTCTACGAAGTAACCGAGCAATTAGGAGACATCCGTACCAGAAAACTATTTTTATACAAAGGACCCTCATTGCATACCCTAGTCCTATTGCAGATCTTTGGGTTACATAGCAACCACCGGCGGCCATAGAAATCAAGATGGCGACCTCCAGTATACAAAACATAGATGACGGAAACATGTGTTACCCCTACAACACGCGATGCGCACGCGCTCTAAGACCACGTATCACTGTGGAGATGATGTTATTAGATGGCTGATCACGCGAGCTACCATGACCACCAAACGTGACGTAAAGGGGTCACGTGACTTTGACATCAGTTCCGGGGTACATTGTTGGGTCCATGCAATGAGCCCCGTTTTCCACATCTCCTACTTCTGACAGGGAATAAAAAAACATGGTCGTTGTGTTAAACTACAATATACTGGTACATCATAACTGTAAAGTATGCATAAATGCTAGATTTACTAAGAAAAAATGGACTTTTGAAATACTACAAAAGACATTTTTGGTACAAAGTGAGACGACTTACAAGACGTTTTGAAATGTCAGTTATCTGTCGGTTCGTATTTGACAGCTCTTGATTTTAAAATACGCGTATTGCGGAAACGATTACTCTAAAATCTGTTGGGTGAAAAAACATTCCACATAAACTGAGTTGAGTAAATTTGAACCTAATTGGGTTCATATTCACTCCGCCCCCATTGATTTGGGTTAATGTTAACCCAACTAATTTTAAAGTGCGTATATATGTTACAATACCATGTTTTTACATCATATTCTTAAGTTTCAAAATCAATATTGCTGTAACTGTTTGAGGCAAGATTATTATTTTGAATGGTCTGAATTTGATATTCAAACATTGTTTTATTACAAATAGTTGGAGAGTGCCCACATGCACTCTCCAATAATTTGTCATAAACTAATTTATATAAACGAAATGTTATTTGCGTTTTGACTGAATATGAAACATGAGCAAGGAAAATGTCAACTTTTGCTCTGGTACCCTCATATTTCTGAAAGCCCTGATAGTGGCTTCTGGCACACAGCCAGTAATAATACACCCTTTCTTGACATTTATTGGAGTTGTAACTATGGATCATGTCTATTGCAAAACTAACCCGAACAGTGACTGCCATGCGACTTCACACTTCGAATTATCAACTATCAACTGACTTTACAAACCTATCTAACATGTATTTGTAGGAACCTAAAAATCATTTGCAGTGAACCATTGGAAGCCATTTTATTCTCTCTGTCGTATTCGTGGTTGCCATGGTCCAGATCACAAGCACGTTCCGTCGTCAGTGTGTTGCTGGTGTATTGTGGCTGACAGTACCTACAGGTAAGAAATTACGGTACAATTTCATGAGTCAAAGTAATATTTATCTGAAAAAGAAAAATAATGACGGCAAAAAGCCATTCAAACAATATTATCCCTTTACCCAATATAACGATCAAAACCGGCCAGCGCTATTCAGAAAAACCGCCATTCAATTTTCAATATTTGTTTCATTTTCTTCCTCAAAAACATAGCTTATGATCCCTCGTTGGGACGAGCTCAAAGAGCTCTTTCTAACTAGGGGTCATAAGCTATGTTTTGGTCGAAAAAGTAGTTATTCAGTAATTTTGTATGTAAGTGTCGTCTGCGTTTTCATGTTAGGTAAATGATTAAAAATAGTCAAATATTAACTACACAGACGACATAATGACAGAATTCGTTTGAGATTTTGAGTTGTCTCCTCTACAGAGATGGTTTCACACCCTGGTACAGTGAAGCTCACTTACTTGGGTATCTATTAATTGAATAACCCTGTTAAGTGAATATAACTTTCAAACGCAAAACCATTTACCATACCTTCCGTCCAAATTTGACCTGTTAACTGTACATAGGTTATGAAGGAAGCTCCTGTTAATTGAATAAAAATTCTTGTACGTGTAATATGTCGAGAAATAATAAAAAAAAACCCACCAGATTCCCTTGTTAATAGACCTTTTTGCCTCTTTTCGTTCGATACAGGCATTTAGTCAATACAAATCTTGTCTGACAGAGCTCCACGAGCATTGTTAAGTAGGATATTATAGCTTAAATGCTTAGTTCATCTTTAGAATCGTCTGCTTTTCATGATAGTAAAGGGTTAATCGACGAGATACTCTCTAAAATGAAGGCGAACCCACAGCCCAGACCGAGATCCTCTCTTAACCCCTATTTTACAACAAACTTTTAAAATACAGTACGTGGAGAGTGTATTATCGCTAAATCACCCGCAGGGTGGAGATTACACCCGAGCAATAATTGCAATTTTGTTGCAAAGCATAACCAGCACCAGCAAAGTTTCAGGCAATGGACCTCCGGGTTAAACCCGGAGGTCCATTGGCTGAAACATTGCTTGTTTTTTTTTTGTCGATATATACAAGATTTGAAAGTTATAGCTTGGGTGATAACTCCACTCCGCTGGTGATTTAGTTACAATCCACTCTCCACGTACTGTATGATAACAAATCATTCCTTTATAGACGCTGGCGCACCAAAGGCATATTTTTTGTAAACGACATAACTTGTAACACGGGATGTATTATGAGTTTCCAAGAATTCAAGAGGAAATACGACTTTGAAGCACCATTCACCACCTGTCGTGAGGGAGCGTGGTGGTTCAGTGGTTACGGCATTGGACTTCCAACATCTTACGGTTCGACCCCCCTCGTTTGGTGTTGGTCCCAGGTCTATGCATCATACCATGTTTGAGAGAGGAGCGTGACACACTTGCAAAAATTTTGACGACACCCACTTTTTTCGTGTTAAAATGCATGAATTAACATCGGGAATGCATTAGTGGGTCGAAAAATGCGGCTTCCAGCAATTCTGAAAATGCACTGAATGACCCCTAGGTGACCTCGGCGGCCTTGATCCATACCCCCCCCCCCCCCCCCCCCACCACTGAGGGTCGAATCATTTGTTGTTAGACCTAGGTCCATTCATCGTACCATACTTGAGATATGAGTGTGTTCCACTTTCAAAATCTTTGGCTACGCCCACTTTTTGTACGTAAAAATGCATTAATGGACTTTGGGAATGAATTAGGGGGTCCAAAAATGTGATTTTCAGCAATTCTGAAAAATGCACCTAATGACCCCCTTGGTGACCTCCGTGATCCTGACCTATATTTTGAACCTCTATCGAGTGTCGACTCATTTAATGTTGGTCCCAGGTCTATGCATCATACCATGCCTGAGATATGAGCGCGACCCATGTTCAAAAATTTTGACCACGCACACTTTTTTTTCGTGTAAAAATGCATGCATGAACTTCGGGAATGCATTAGAGGGTCAAAAATGTGATTTCCAGCAATTCTGAACAAGAGCACCGCTGGGCATTGCATCATACGCCCGTGAACTGTTCAAATTGTACCATTTTAACACATTTGCAATTTTTTTAGAGTGCGAGAAATTTATACTGGCATATATATATATGTTACGGTCAGACTTTGAAATCAGTGATTTTGTGAAATGACTAAATTTTTCAGTCATTTGAGAAAAAGACTAACAAGTTTGAAGCCAATCGAAAAACAAATACTAAAGTTATCATCCGGAAACCAAATATTTGACGAAGAATTCTAAGTCCAACAGGGGCCATAATTCAGGCAAAAATTGTTCAGACCGACCCCATATTCGAACTTGACCTGTATTTTGTTGTGATTAAACCACATACCAAATTTGGAGCCGATCGGAAAACAAATACTAAAGTTATCATCCGGAAACCAAATATTTGACGAATTCTAAGTCCAACAGGGGCCATAATTCAGGCGAAAAATGTTCGGACCGACCCCATATTCGAATTTGACCTGTATTTTGTTGTGCTTAAACCACATACCAAATTTGGAGCTGATCGGAAAACAAATACTAAAGTTATCATCCGGAAACCAAATATTTGACGAATTCTAAGTCCAACTGGGGCCATAATTCAGGCGAAAAATGTTCGGACCGACCCCATATTCGAACTTGACCTGTATTTTGTTGTGATTAAACCACATACCAAATTTGGAGCCGATCGGAAAACAAATACTAAAGTTATTGTTCGGAAACCAAACGGACGGACGGACGGACGGACGGACGGACGGGCGTATAAAAATGCACTCAATGACCCCTTGGTGACCTCCGTGATGTTGACCCATATTTTGAACCTCCATCGAGTGTCGACTCATTTGGTGTTGGTCCCAGGTCCATAGGTCCATACGCCTGAGATATGGGCGTGACCCACTTTCAAAACACCCCCAAGGAGACCTCTAATGCCCCAGGAGTCTGAAAAACATTAGCTGCCGAGAACCTGTGACTCTCTGTCAGTAGAGGGGCGCTGTGGCGTCGCGGTAACCGGTTCTCGTCAGATCACCGAAGTTAAGCAACGTCGAGCGCGGTTAGTAATTGGATGGGTGACAATTTTAGCGACCGATTCGCGCTCCCGCGTTGTGTCCTTGGGCAAAGCACTTAACCCCGATTGCCTACATTGGGGCACGATGACGCTGTGTACTAAGGCGTACTGCACGTCGATGTTCCATGTCTTAAACCAATGCTAACCCAGCATGTGTGGAGTTAGTACGTTGGAGAGTCTGACAGTTGTTCGCCGTTGCTCGGTGGTTTTCTCCATGTACTCCGGCTGCCTGCACCAGTAAAACTGTCCAACTCGAGGTGACCCTGCTGTCGAAAGTGTCATTAAACCCCAAATAAATGAATAAATAAACCTATCGTGGGGTGGTGAATGCTATATATACCAAAGTTGTGGAAAAATATAATATCCAATAACAACACAACTTAAATATATAACGGACCCCTTGGTCCCTGACATTACCTCCTGTACAAAAGGAAACCGTCACGTCTATCCCATAATTCTTCAAAATTATTCAAAGGAACCACAACACGCACAACAAAAGTGGTATACCATATTAGATGAAAATATTGGGGAGAACGATCGGCAACATATTCAAAAAAGTAGGGGATATCCAAACTGATGTTGATATTTTCGGAAAATGGTATTGGATCCGCGTGATTGGACACATCAATATGTTACCAATTTTAGTGTGGATCATGAGTTTCACCAGCCCACGAAAACTTCGTGCACGTTTTTCTCACGAGCTACGCGTTAATGTCTGAGGGGTACGTTTTGAAATGTTCATTTGTACTGGACGGACGTTTTCGGAGGCCTCATCGTTCTTTTCTTGGTATAAACTCGTTCATCAATAGTTTCTGGGCGAAACGTAACTTTTGAGGCAGGCGAAGACTGGCACGTGACGAACGCTTCAGTGCCGTTGGCATGTTGGAAGGTGGCAACACACAGACTGCATTGGCTCAAATTATCAACGTTACTCAGTCAGTGATTAGCAGGTTGTAGTCAAGCTACCGTCAGACAGGCAATGATGATGACAGACGTCGGTCGGGTCGTCCAAGGGCGAGAACTGCTAACCAGGATCGTTTCATCCGACCCACAGCAGCATTATGTAACCGCCATCAAAGTGCCTCAGAAATTGAACAGCAGTTGCACGGAGCGACAGATGTGCGAATCAGTGGTCAGGCTATCCGAAAGCACCTACACAGCCGGAATTTGTACGCTCGGCGACCTCGAATAATTCCACGTTTGACTGAACGTCACATCGCAGCAAGGCGTAATTGATGCGGAGCACGACTGCGCTGGGACAATCGTCGGTGGAGCAAGGTCATGTTTTCGATGAATCGAGGTTCACTGTCGACTTCCACGACAGGCGAAACAGCGTGTGGCGGCGGCAAAACGGACGATACCATGATGTAACCGTTAGGCAGCACGATCGTTTTGCCTCAACTGTCTGTTTGATGAAAATATAAATATGTTTCTTCATATATCTCACTTTTATCAAATATCCCCTACTTTTTTTAATATTCATATCTTCAATCTCTCCAATTTACGATCGCAATCACAGAATCTTAGTTATTGACTCTAAACTCTTTAAATGTTGATTGTCAGAGAGTCAGAATTGTGTTCCGTCTATGGAAATACCAAAGAAACCATGTTACATCTTTTTTTATGAGTCTTCCTTCTCAAACAACTGTTTAATAGGATTGGTGGAAAAAAATTAATCATAATCCAGATTTGAAACTTCACGCAGATATAAACCAAAACAAAAGGAAATACTCTTTGGTTCAATGTCTCTGGAATTTCTCTCAAGCTACTGAAAAGATGTCTTCTCGTTTACAAAAAAATACATTTATTCCTGTATTCGAAAGAAAATTATCTCTACTCTTTCAGATCTTCTACAAAGTGTAAAATCGTACAACAATATTGAGCTATAATCATTGTTCATGTATCCAATCGGCAAAGCATGGACCATTAGGAAAAAATGGAGTTTTATCAGCAAAATGTTTGAATGAAAAGATAACAACAACGTGTGTATGTGGTAATGAATACAATCTATGCATTGTTGTAATCCTGCACAGTGTATCTTACCTTCGTTTATTACATGCCTATTCTATGTAATCCTCATCTACAGCGACACGAAACCATGCGGAAAATAAAAATCTGTTCTGAACCTATGTGCGGAACGGAAATCGTTGACGGACTATTTTTAAATAGAAGCGAAATTTCACTGGAATTTTCTACAAATCGTGCAACGCAATTATAATTTGAATCGCTAGCGATAGCTGAAGATCGTCCCTCGAGGTCCAATGTGTTCTACGTGCCAGTAGGTACATATAACACATTGGAACTCAGGGGACGAGACAGTAACACGGGTTCCCCTCGCAAATGTGGTTGGCGATAAAATCTGTTGTTTTTGTTGATAGTTGTCAAATGAATTGTTGAGTGTCCTTCTAATAATTTTGTTATAGACGTGAAGGCGTGTAATAAACACAAAATGACACAGGCGTGTGAATGGGTTAATCGATATGGCACTTGTGCCATCGCGGAAGGATAAAACTCGAGGCTTATGGCCCCTCGTTTTATCCTTCCGCGCTGGCATTCGTGCCATATCGATTAACCCATCCACACGCGTGTGTCGTTCTGTGTATTAGGTATATATGTGGTAATGAATACAATCTATGCATTGTTGTAATTCTCTGCAGTGTGTTTGACCTTTGCATACAGCTCTTTTGATGCCAATAAAAAATACTGTGTACAGAAGATCTTATGATAGAAGAACAGTACGAGGATTTTCCACATCCAGAACTACTTTGATTCCGGCCACCAGTATTCCACTTTTTGACTGACTTGCTCAAACAGACAACTCGCCGTTGAATACGGTACTTGCGTGAAACGGACAATATTTGCGGTTGCAAGTCTGTAGGATGATGCAATATTAACAATTTGAAGTGCCATACCATTCGATTCGAGATCCTACTCGATTCGAAATCTTCGGTTGAACTTGATTCGGAATTCGATTCGACCCAATATTGGAGATTCTCAGGGCGCTAACAGGTTGTTCCATTTGATACAGTGAGACCGTACGAACCTAAAAACAAATATATGAAGGAGGAGGTGGAGAATATTGAACCGAAACACCTCATAACTTATTGATTGCGGATGTGACGGATACGCATTGGTGTCAATATTTATTGATTTCAGTTTAGAACTGTATTAATTAATTCTGAAGACGTTGTACACCTTAGGCATGAAAACAATCGCATCTTTATACTCCATAGGAACTATCTATACCGGAAAATGGTTCACGTTTGAATCCAGAATCAATTATTTTGATCTTGAACTTGATACTAACCACTTAAAGTAAAATAAGAACAAATATCTATCGGTATTTGTGCCAGTGCTACAGTACTGAATCCATACACTGCACGAGAGACTTGATTCATACTAGGGCTGCGCGGTATTCAAAACTGAATACCGGCATCGGTATTCAAAAAATACCGCGGTATACAGGTATATCGAAAACTGTTCAGATATATGAACACAAGTACCACAATAGAGACTCGAGGCATCACAGCCGGAACGAATTAGCCCGCCTTGATGATGCGGTTCGAAAAACCTATACCCAACGTAGACGATATCAAAATTTATTATTTTCAAAATTAGGTTATCAGATTTTCCCCATAAATTTCAACAAAACTATATCATGTGACTCCTCATTGGAACGAGCTCAACGCGCTCGTTCCATTGAGGAGTCACATGATATAGTCTTGTTGAATTTTTTTAAAATTATTTTTTCAACTGCTGAATTTGTATATTACGAGGGCACAAGCAGACGATTCCTTGGATAAAGGAATAATATTATTCATTCGGGGCTATAGTTAAAAAACTCAAGACAACTTGAAAATTAAATTGTGGGTAAATAAATAATGACGATAAACCTATATTTTTGTAATTACACCGCTATTCAATCGATACTGGTTTGAATACCGGTATATATCGGTTTATTGATACCGTGCAGCACCAATTTATACCCTTCCACTCTACATATACTTCTTTTTTCAAAAAAGGGGTAGAAGTGCGGGAAAACTCATGGCCGACAACATTCGTTCTTCTGAAAGACTTCCCCAAAGGCTGCTTTAATTCAAGCAAATGCCAAGACATGTGAGTCACCAAAGAAGAAGAGACATTTTCTCGCTAAATTTTACCTGAAGAAACATGTCCTGGAAGCTTTCCATGAAGTCAAATATCCAGGTATTATCCTGACAACAATGCTGTCCTGGTCTGATCGTAATGACATGAACTTCCATGTGGCATGATAGTACTAAATATTTGAATTAGAGTTACCCGCCTTGAAAAGTTGCAAATAATGTAATCGCCGAAACTAGGCAGCCATGAGAAAAAAAGATTTTAAAAAACCTGTGAAGCATTGTACCCACATTTTGCATCATCGCTGAACATTGTAGAGAAACAAGAGGTGTGGTTTGATGAGTTTTGGGGGCCTAAAAAATACAATTGCTATTGGTGTGCTTTTGATGGGCATGACCCGAAAAAATATGCCTGTGACCGGTCGTTTCCTTCCGATCAATTTGTATCTCTCATTTGTTGCATGACCCCCAGTTTTGAGGACAGAAAAAGTCGTCTGAAGGGCTAAGCATGTCAATGATATTTGAATGCTCAAATTAAAATGATGCGATCATATTTTTTTCACACGAACGTTATAATGGTCGCCTATGGGAAAATATTTAGCACTATTCTAAGAATCAAAGATCGGGACAACATGTCCTTGATTAAACCGTTATAGAGAATGCATCATCAGTGGTGGATCCATCCGTTTAAGGTGATATACGCAAGGTTGGAATGATCCAGCGCCGATGCACAAAGCATGTCGCCCGCCGACAGGGAAACACTTTAAATATTGAGGCAGGCTTGAATGGTTCGCCTTGTACATTAACGAGGCGCTCGTGAGAAAAACGTGCACGAAGTTTTCGTGGGCTGGTGAAACTCATAATCCACAAGTTCATGATCGTAAACGAGATTCTCACCTTAGCTTGGTAGTAACAATACCCTTTCTTTAGAGACTGATGTTACACACGCAGTCGGACATACAAATAGAAGGCCGTGGCCCTCGCCTCTTGCTGTTGTAGGCTCAGCATAACTAATTTAGATAATTTTTGAAAGTGGGTCATGCTCAAATCTCAAGCATGGTGTGACGTATGGACCTGGGACCAACAGCAAATGAGTCGAAACTCAATGGGGGATCGAAATATGGGTCAATGTCGCCGAGGTCGCCATTGGTCAATGAGTGCATTTTTCAGAATTGCTGGAGATCACATTTTTAACCTGCTAATGCATTCCCGAATTTCATACATGCATTTTTACGAGACAAATAGACAAAAATATCCATGGCTGATTCCTTTTTGAACACATTTAATGCTATGCACAGAAGTTATTTCCAGTTTTTGAAAAATTGTATCTGAATCCTGTATGAAGATCTTTAAATGCTGTTTTCGAAAACCTATTTCTGAATCCTTTAAATATATATTGGTGCTGAAAAAAGTCTCCATAAATTATTTTTCTTTAAAATTTGTTTCTAATGCTTTCACCATTTTCACAGAGACTAGAATTCACTGGTTGTAGTAAATTATCTTTTTCTCTTGTTCATCGTCAACATTGCTTGGAAACTTTAAATTTGAATTTAACAGTGACAGGGTCTAGTGATATTGAATTTAGCACGGCTGATAGCACGAGTACAGATGGCATTTATGTTAATGTTGCTGAAGTTAGACTTAGTCTTTTATTTCAACATTATTTATGAACGATTTCCATCAATACGCTTTGTGAGACGGTGAAGTCAACTGATACCAAGCTATATTCCTGTGAAAAAGATTAGAGGGGAAATGAATCGGGCAGCCGATTTCGAATCGAATATCATCGTAAGATTCTAAATCGAATCGAATCTCGAAGCGTCGCAGGGCCCTACCGGGTTGAACCACCAGGCAACAGAAAGCAGCCGCCAGACTCTCTGGCTTAACCCTTTACCCAACGTAACGGTCAAAACCGGCCAGCGCTATTCACAAAAATCGCCAATTAATTTTCATTATTTTATTAATTTTTTGCCTCAAAAACATTGGTTATGACACCTCTTTGGAACGAGCTCGTCGAGCTCGTTCCAATTAGGGGTCATAACCTATGCTTTTGAGACAAAAAATGAAAACAAATAGTTATTCTAGAATTTATTTTGCAAGTGTCGTCTGCTTTTCATGTTAGGTAAAGGCTTAATAACCCGCTCAAGCATCATTATCAGCAGTTGAAGGCAAATGACGTGCAGAACGCCTTTGTTCACATCGCCACCAGTAGAACAGACGTTGAACCAAGTAAAGTGGTCGTACCCGGAAAATATTTGGGACAAGCTGATTTTTGTGTTATTCTGAAGAGGAATGTCTCCCGAAGAACATATCCTAAATCCGTTTGTAATATTGTACTCTGGCAAGCAGTCGGACATATTGAATGGCTTGAGATACTCAAAGTTCATGACAATGGTCACTTCCAGCAAGACAGGAATCGAACCTCAGAAACTACCTCCACCTGAACGCGCGACATACTTTCACAGCCTGCGAGTCCACCTACAAACGGTGGAATAGAAGCAGTTGGATATTGATATCCTAGATCCTCAGAAATGGGGCTGGGAAATTCTCGAAAATGAGTTGATACACGCGATGACTGACCTGATGCAGCGCCTGATGCTCTCCTGAAATGTATACGTTGCAAATGCAAAATGACCTCCAAACACCCCTGCGGAACGAATATATGCTCTTGTAGAAAGAACGCAATCAAATATGACTCTGCTTGTGGAGACTGTCGAAGGGAGAATTGCCTGAACGCCGAGCCGGTTGAGATTAGAGACGAAACTGGCGAGAGCAGAGTGCCTTGAGGAACACCGGCATGATTTCGGTCAGATCTCATCTCGGGATTTAATCATTGCGGGGAGTTATGAAAAACATCGACAGCAGAATTATAGCTAGTTTTTTTCTGTTCTGTTCAGACTCGACTTCGTATGGGTGTGCAAAATTGAAGAAAATGGTATTTTGGGACCATTTCCCTAACAATTGTGAATTTTCTCATTCATTTTTCCGCTTTATAGGACTGGAATTCGTGCTTAAAGTACGAATGACGCACAAAACTTCTTCAGATCTCACACAAAATATCAAGACTATTGAGAAATTGATACCACTAAAGATTTTGTTTTTCTATGAAACCCCTTCTTGCGGCCATCTTGCATGAAAAATGTTCCTCAAAGCGGATGTTTGCGGCTTTTGGATATGTTGTTCCCAGATAAATTCCGCGTCGAATGACACCAAAATCAGCTTGTCCCAATTTTTTTCCGGGTCAAACCATATTGCGCCTGGACTACAGTGGGAGTTCGTTTGGGATTAAGTGTCTTGCCCAAGAACACAGCGTTGATGGCGCGGTTCAGGATCGAACTGTCGGCCTTTCGGTTTAACCCTTTACCTAACGTAACGGCCAAAACCGGCCAGCGCTATTCTCAAAAATCGACAATTAATTTTCATTATTTTTTTCATTTTTTGTCTCAAAAACATAGGTTATGACCCCTCATTGGAATGAGCTCGTCGAGCTCGTTCCAATGAGGGGTCATAACCTATATTTTTGAGACAAAAAATGAAAAAAATAAGTTATTCAAGAACTTTTTTTGCAAGTGTCGTCTGCTTTTCATGTTAGGTAAAGGGTTAATGATCAATGCTCAGACTAATGGGCCATCGCGCTCTCAGGTGAAGGCAATAAGAAACGTTCGTGTCGCTCAAAAACACGGAGATTCTTGATAAGCAATCATTAGAATATTTCGATCATGACAATTATGCACTAAAAGTTTTCGCTTTCGATCGACCGAGTGTTCGTCATAATCAGCGATGTGGAAACCAATTTTAAAACGTCACACACTTTGCCCATGCAAATAATTTCACCTATATGTCTCATAATAGATCATTGTCTTGGAAAATGTTTATTCAAGAAATAACTGTTGTTGTCCTTCGGTTTATGCGATATAAACCGAAAATTTTCAGCACAAGCTTCATAAGTCGCGTAGTTATTTCTTATAATTTAATCTGGCTGTAATATTAATATATAAAAAAACATGTGTACGTGAACAAAAAACTTTTAATTTTCGCAAAAGACAACAGTCAAACTCAGGAAAGTGTGCCACAAACAGGTCACGTCAATCATTGTCAAATTGTTTGTTGTTTTGATTTTCGATCGTAGACGACAGACATTTAGCAAGTCACGTAACAATATCATTAAAAAAAATTTTTTTAAGTTCCCCCAACATCATGTTTGGGTATATGATCTTTTATTCGTCTCCCACTTCGGTATATTTTATGAAATTCAATTATTCCTGAGAAATTATCATTATATTCTCGCTGACTGGAGGCGATGAAAAATCGATCATTGATCTTTGTTTACAAGCTTGTTATCCATCTGTCAGTCTGCTGTCACGCCCTCACGGTGACAATTGGATTGAGTGTGCGGGGCTTCCAGAGTCTTCAAAGTTGGGTCGGATGTGCGAACGTATCCTATCTCGTTGATTTTTAGCATACTGACAGATAGTCACAAGTTCTCGGCGCCCTATGTTTTTTCCAGATTCCTGGGGCATTAGGGGTGTCCATAGGGGTGTTTTGAAAGTGGGCAACGTCCATTTCTCAGGCCTGGTATGACCTATGGACCTGGGGATCAACACCAGACGAGTCGAAACTCGATGGAGGTTCAAAGGTCACTGAGGTCATCCAGAGATCATTGAGTGCATTTTTCAGAATGGCTCAGAAATCTCATTTTTTGACCCCCTAATGCATTTCCTTGATCGAATCCTTTGAATGCTGTGCACATTTATGCCTTTTCTGGTTTCTTGGAAAACTTTTATCTGATTCATGAATGAATATCTTTAAATATTGTTAACGAAAACCTATTTCTGATTTCTTTGAAACTAGTTTAGGCCCGAAAATAAGCCCCCTGAGTATTCCAATTACATTCATAGAGGGGGCGCGGCAGCTCAGTAAGTAGAGGTGCTGTCTGCAAGCCGAGTGGTCGTCGATTCGAATACCTCCTGCGGCAACAGCGTTGTGTACTTGGGCAAGACACTTCAACCCCCATTGTCCACGTGTGTACTGAGACGTACTGCACGTCAATGGTGCCCTTGTCTTCAACCAATGCTAACGTTCCTTGTGTGGAGTTGAAATGTTGGGGAGCTTGACAGCTGCTCGCCGGATACTCCGGCTTCCTCCACCCATAAAACTGCCCGACACGAGGTGACCCTGACTGTCCAAAGTGTCGTCAAACCCCAATAAATATATAGCATTCATAGAAGTCATGCCTTGATGGTGTAGTTGGAATATTTCTGTCTTCTGTGCGCTGTTTGTCACCATGATAACCTGAATACAATCAATCCTTTTTCAATATGTTTTTGTTATACTGATAGACTGCCACTAGTGCATGGTCATCTATGATTTTGAAGCACGTGGGGCCTTGAATGTGGCTCTAGGGGATAAACGATGTTCACAGCTTCAACTTGTACAAGCAAATGAATTCACTGAATGCAATAGCCATTATTTAAAGCAGGAGAGAATCTCTCATAAACAAAGCTGTCAGAGAGAAAGCTGTAACTGTTACATAGTATAACATTGTATATTTACTTAATATTATGTTACAAAATTCATTCTCAAACAATGTTGAATAAAGGACCCTTCACTTTTCAAAGCATTTTCAAAATTTATTTATTCTCAATCATAACTCAGGATCGACAGGTTTAGGTATGGAGTGGTGTGTGGCTTTCCCGAAACACCTATCACAGTAAAAAGTAATGAAAATGGAATATTTGAATGGTCTTTTTCTAGCCCTCTTAATACTTCAATGTGAGTACAAACACCTTTCATATAACTCATGGCTACAGAATGTTTTTACGCTTTCTTTTCTGTAACATATAATTCTATGTGGAATGGGACACTTTTTCAGTGTACCTTCCAAAGTAAGGCATTCTTAAACCTTTACCCAACATAACGGCGAAAACAGCCAGCGTTATTCACAGAAATTTCCATTTAATTTTCTTTTCTTTTTCATTTTTGCTTGAAAAATACTGCTTATGGCCTCTCAATGGAACAAGCTCGTTTTTAAAGTGTTAAAATGAAGAATTTAAAGGGAGTATTTTAACCCTCTCAAGATCTTAACATGCGTCCCAAAAATATTATTTTATGCAGGCGAGAATAATGATAACCCTTTCCGTTCTCACAATGTTGCTCTAAACACACATGGGCATGTATGGGACCGCGGTATTTTGCCAATGCCAATAAGTCTTCAGATAGGCTCTTGGAGACCTTTAAGGCCTTTTTACGCTATATTTCAATATTACTGAATTCTTTTACTCGCAGTATATTTTCCAGAGGTACCATGTACCTTAACATTTTCTAACTAATATGAACATTTGCTATCATCTACAAATATGGCAGATCCGAAGTTGGTGGAACCAATATCTTTAAAGTAGTTTATGCTCATAGTTCAGGCTTGGTATGGCCTATAGACATTGGTCCTACACCGAATGAGTTGAAACATGCTGGAGGTTCAAAATGTGGTCCACCTCAATGCGGTCAACAGAGGTCATTCAGTCCATATTTTTCAGAACCATTAGGAATTGCATTTTATAACAACTAATGCAACTTTTGAAGATTATACATGGATCTCATCACAAATAAGTGGAAGAGCCAGTAATGCCAATTGCTGATTCCTTGATCGAACCCTTTAAATGCTGTGCGCATATATGCTCTTTCTGGTTTCTCAGAAAAAATGTTCTGATTCCTATATCAATATCTGTAAATACTGTTAACGAAAATCCCTTTCTGATTTGTTTTATAATATTTTACTTTCTTTCCGGGAACTCCGGCTTCGTCCACCCGTAAAACTGTCCGACATAAGATGACCCTGGCTGTCGAGAGTGTCGTTAAACTCCAATAAAAAATTAAATAAATAAATGATGATTCATAAACAATGCTGCTCTTTTCGACCAATTTAGTTCGAAAGTCGAATCGATTTCGAATATTTACTTGATTCGACAAGAGATTCGAGTCGACCTGGAAATGTCTGTTTCGCACGACTCCAGTCTACTCGTCAATAGTCGACCAGAGAACAATTGGCATATAGACAGTGGCGGCGCTACGGGGGGGGGGGGGCATTTGCCCCCCCCCCCCCCCCAAACGAAGGCTTTCCCCCCCTAACCATCTCGCATGCATTTCCATCCACCCTCACACACAAACACATTCAGTCACTCTCTCTCTCACACACACACACCCCTCTCTTTTTTTATTCCCATACACACTTAGCCCAAAGCCTCAGGCTAGCTGATGAACACATCCAGGCAGTAGAGATTTAAAGACTCGGATGCAGATACTTATAAGTTATAATTAAGTTATGAGCCAACAAAGGCATGTCTATCCATATCCCTTGTCTAAAAAATGGATTTCGCATTATGACAGACCGTCTCTCTCTCTCTCTCTCTCTCTCTCTCTCTCTCTCTCTCTCTCTCTCTCTCTCTCTCTCTCTCACACGCACAGACCCACCAGACGCGGATCCAGGATTTTTTGAAAGGAGGACCGCTAATTACCATTACGTTTAGTCGAAACTTGGACCCAAAGTCCGTAATATAATTTTTTGGTTTGGTACGTCCACAGGACGTACCAAACCAAAAAAGTATATTACGGACTTTGGGTCCAAGTTTGGACTACCTCATAACAAAGTAATGAAAAAATTTCTGGCGCCGCCACTGCATATAGACGACATGTTCAAAGCCCCCCCCCCCCCCCTTAAGCATAAAGCTCTTCCAGGTAGTTACTAGTTCGGTGATATTTGAGTTGGACCATTCCCAGATATTAGCAACGGCAATCGGTAATGGTATGGTAAGCGCCGTGGCAGTCTGCCGAAACTTCCACCTTGACATTGCCGATTGTGTGGCTAGTTTCGGTGATTACTCGCAGAAGCGTAAATATTTTATAACCGAGAAGATTGGTGCCATAGTCTGGCAAACATGGCGCCCCAATGACACCCACACATACTCGTGGTTTCTGAAGGTAGTTACGCTCCTGGCTCGCCTGCTCACTACTGCTTATAAATTAATATAAATCGTACATCGACCTTGCTTGTTCGAGATAGTGGATGGCAAGGAACTGGCCTTAGGCTGTTCGACCATTTCATTTACTGATCACCTCAATTTGTTTCGTGTTTTTAATTCCGACTGCACGAGTCAAAGGGTGTAATTATCGAGGGGTGATATAGCCCCTCCCAATAATATTCCAGTCGGGGCATTTCCATCTGGATTGGAGTCTGTTATATCAATTCACTCTTGCTAGTAATCATGTACTTCAGCATGCCCAATTCTGTGGCCAGTTAGTGCTGATTAGATGAGAGCATACTACGTGGTATTTATCCACAAACATCTTCCATGAGTTTTTTAACTATAATAATTCCCAGTGATAAATATTCAAACACAGGGTGGCGGGGGGCCAAAATTTACTATAGTTGGAAATTCGGAGGGCAAGTCATGAGTAGTTGGAAATTTCATACATCTGGATTTTAGAGCTTCTTTGGTGATGCTGATGTCTCCTTTACTTCCCAAAATTCCAACTGTTATTATTTACAACTACCGTGTACGCAATATCGAGCTTCATAAGTATGCATGATGTCAATCGGTATTAGATTTGTACAGTACGTCTACTTATCGTAATAAAAAAAAAATCCTCGAAATGCACTTGAAGAAAATCACGCCATGTAAAATCGTTATCCTGAGTTAATTCCATCATTCACAGTTACAAAATGATGAAACATCGAAAATTGATCATTCCTGCATAAGATCTGATTTAATGTAAGGACAGCGTGAATTGCTCATATTTCTCAGCTTGAGCATTTGTTTAGCACGTATTCAGTTCCCAGAATAATACCAAATAATAATAACCTGATAATTCTATCATAAATGTGTTGGCATTTCTGTTACTAGAAACAATTTTTTCCCTCCTCCCCCCCCCCCCCCTTCATGGCTTCATTTTCAAAAGTTTTCTTGGTAGTGAATTTATAACTGGGGAGGGACCGGGAGGGGGGTTTCCCCGGTCCTCCTTTTAGTTGGAACTTCATTACCCTATACCCCCCCCCCCCCCAATCGAAAACCTTCCTGTTCAAACTACATCATGAAGGCATGCCTTCGAAGAAGGCATGCCTAGATGATGTAGCTGGAATATTTGTTCAGTCGGGACTTGAGCCATGAGAGTCGGGACAAATTCGATTTGCCCCCCCCCCCCCCCCCCATGGGTCAACTTTGAGACACCCCAGCATGAATTACTCTATTCTGAACAAGTGATGCATTACGCGTATGGTGGAAACAATCGTACCAGTATTTCAGTAAAAACGTTAATTGATTCAATCCAGAATCAATTATTTGTAATTTGGCTTGTAATGATCGAACTATTAGAACAAGAATGATCATTTGTATGGAAGAAAAGACCAGTTATCGAGCATCTCTTGGGGGTTATTCAGCTCAGGAGCTTCAGTGATGCAGTTCATAACACTTTAGTGAATGCGGAATGTCTTTTAGCTAAAAAAAATAAACAATCTATATGTAATTGGTTCATCAACCTTTCCCATCGAAAGTATATAAAACTTAGAGATAATTTATAGCAGTAAACTTAATTACATTAGTCATTTATCTGCAAGTAATGTTAGGGCCCTGAACGGTCAGCGCTATTCATAAAAACTGTCTTTCAAATTATTTTTACACTCCTTGCCTCAAAGACATACCTCTTTGTCCCTCACTGGAACAAGCATATCGAGCTCGTTCCAGTTAGATGCGATTTATTTATTTATTTATTTATTTATTTATTTATTTATTTATTTATTTAGTAGGGTTTAACGACACATTAACATCCAGGGTCATATCATGTGGGTGACAGTTTTACGGGTGGAGGAAGCCGAAGTACCCGGAGAGAACCACCGAACAATGGCGAGCAGCTGTCAGCTCTCCAACATCGTAACTCTGAACTCTGCGCCACGGCACAGACATGTTTAGATTGGTTGAAGACATGCGCACCGTCGACGTGCAGTACGCCATAGCACACAGCGTCATCGTGCAATTAGATGCGATAAGCCACGTTGTTGAAGTAAAAATATAATTTTCCACTTATTCTTAATTTTATTATGTGCTATCCTCTGTTCATATTGGTTGTATGGTAATGTTCTCCTGCTCTTTTGTAGTTTTGTTGAGATTATTGGTTACGTTTTCTCAGAGCTAGTAGATATAGTGGGCTCCTTTGAGGCTACGTGGTCACGTGCATAAGTATGTGACCTTAAACACTAATAACTAAATAACTGAGGCAACGCCCTACCACCAAATGTTTTGTTTTAAATTCTACAAGCTTATCGGAAGAAAGGCCACTAGTCTTGGTATGTTGACGTGAGAATGAAACGAAAGTAGAATATTACCAGCTTCCAAAATACTGTCAAGGAAATTGGTTTTTTTAGATATTCATCTTTCAAAAAATGTTCATGTTAACCCTTAACCAGTGGCGGCGCTACGGGGGGGGGGGCGGGGGCATGCCCTCCCCCCCCCCCCCCCCCAACGAAGGCTTTGCTCCCCCAGTTGCCCCCCCCCCCCCCCCCAACCATCTCGCGTGCATTTCCATCTACCCTCACACACAAACACATTCAGTCACTCTCTCCCACACACACACACACCCCTCTCTTTTTTTATTCCCAATAATTTCCCACACACACTTAGCCCAAAGCCTCAGGCTAGCTGATGAACACATCCAGGCAGTAGACTTTCTCTCTCTCTCTCTCTCTCTCTCTCTCTCTCTCTCTCTCTCTCTCTCCCACGCACAGACCCACCAGACGCGGATCCAGGATTTTTTTTAAAGGAGGACCGCTAATTACCATTACATTTAGTCGAAACTTGGACCCAAAGTCCGTAATATAATTTTTTGGTTTGGTACGTCCACAGGACGTACCAAACCAAAAAAGTATATTACGGACTTTGGGGCCAAGTTTCGACTACCTAATAACAAAGTAATGATATGATCCTTTACGTATTTGCCCACCTTCATGGGAGTCTGCCCCCCTAGTTCCCCCCCCCCCCCCCCCACAAAAAAATTTCTGGCGCCGCTACTGCCCTTAACTTAACGTAACTGCAAAACCGTCCAGCGCTATTCACAAAAATTACCATTTAATTTTCATTATTTTCTAATTTCTTATCTTAAAAAAATCGCTTGTGACCCCTCTTTGGAACGAGCTCGCTGAGCTCGTCCCAATGACGGGTCATAACCAATGTTTTTGGCGCCAAAAACGAAAAACATTAGTTAAACAATATTTTTTTCTACAAGTGTCGTCTGCCTTTCGTGTTAGGTAAAGGGTAAAGTGAGAATACACAGTCAGTTAATACGTGGGTAAGACTTACTTATTTCAGAAATTATCAATGGGCAAGTTACAAGGCCGCAGAGAAGGCGGGAGGGGTAGTAACCCCGTAGCACATAGTTCGAGGGAGGTTGGCCCAAGAGTAGCCATACAAATTTCCCGTTGAATTGGAATAAAAACCATCAGTTATTTACAGACAACATTCCAGTGCTCCATGGAGAGGCACAATCTGATATCTATATAATTTCATTACTTTTGCAGTCCAAATATGACACCTCGGGAAACTTTCCGAAGTAGGACGGTAAAAGTGGCGGATGTCTGTCATGTTCCTGGTTTTCCGCTCCCATACACTTCCTCTCGCCGCTTAGAAACCCGAACCAAATATTCGACACCATGCCCAAGCAACTCTCAAAAGGAGAAGGCCTGGACATAATTCACAAAAATATAGCAAAAAGCAATTCAAGATGTTTTCAACGAATTTCGTTAAATGGGATTGTCACGAATCGAGTTAGCGAAACAAAAAATGTGTTGTCAATGTCAAATCTTCGTTTAACTGTCGTCTGTTGGCAGAAACACAGGCGTAAAAACAATGCAACTTTAAGACCCAACAAGACTCGACACAGCAATATTTCGTGTTGGGGAGGTGTGTTTCTGCTAGGCAAACAAGAAGAAGTATGGATGGCTGCCTTCCCACTCATTGGACGAAACAACCCTGTTTGTTATGTATTTAAACCATCTCGGCGAGAAAATCCAACCTCAAACTGCTCAGTCCATAATAGTGGTATTAGAATTAGCTTCGATCCGTTGACAAGATTTGATCAACCAGATCAAACGCGATTCTTGCGTGATACATATCCGTCTAGTCACTTTTGTAGAAAAGATCTGTAATTCTGAGACACGATATCATATTGGTTGGCCAAGACATACACACTGTTTCCAATTAGAGGGAGACATGTAACCAGAATGTGTTCCCTGTCAATGTCCCCCGAAAGTTGAGCACAATCCCTTGTACTGTAGTGACTTTAATTATGTCATACGGCAACATTTTAGTGCACCGTAGTAGTGAAAAATTGGGGCTTCGAGCCCAGCAAACACTCCCCCCACACTCCCCCTCCCCCTCCCTCAAAAAAAAAAAAAAATCTCGCGATTTTCGAGCTTATTTTCTCGAGAAATTAACTATGTTTGATACGAGCACACTTTAGACTTCTCGCTAAGTGTGCTCGTACACCAGGAGAGGGCACATGACTTTTTTGAGTCGGAAATCGGATGGGAAATCGAATCGCCGATAGAGATACAACGAGGATTTATGGGAACGCCAGAAATTGTCACAAAATGCAAAAAGAGAGGAGATCCCCCTCCCCATCATTCTGACAAAGAACAGAATAATCTCTACTTGAATTAAGAAAAAGTTTCGTTGGAAAATCCGTATTTTTAAGACTGGATTTCAACATAGAAGTACTTTAAAAGTATTGTAAATAATTTTTTCACAGTAAGTTGAAAGCGAGAAAACCTTTACTTATTTAATAAATATCACTCGAATGAGAAAGGAGATTTCCCCTCTTGTGACAAAAAATAAAAATAATCTCTACTTGACAGATTTGTATTACAACATTTAAATAAGTTACATCGAGAAGAAATAATCCTTTAACCCTCTGCACACTGATTTCGAAATATCTAAAGTTCAGGGTGCAAATATTTCCCATAATGCAACTAGAAATTTAACCAATTCAATCTTGTTTTGACAGAGCTCAATGAGCTCTGTCAAACAAGATTGAATTGGTTAAATTCCCAGTTGCATTATGGGAAAAATGGCTACTTCAAATCTGGATATTTTGACATCAGTGTGCAGGGAGGTTAAGAGAGACTGTCAAATGCATTGAAGTGTTACAAAATATTTAAATCCATTCAATGTATATTGTGTACTTTTGTGAAAAGAATTAATAATTTATCTTCATCGCTATTTAATGTAAAAGTAGAATTTACTGTGAAGGATAAAATTTTAAATTTGTTTGATTCAATCATTTCACAAAAGCTTTATTTTTTATAAGATCCTGGTAAGTATTCTTTTTAAAAGGATATTTCCGATAGTATTCGTTCAACGACAATTAAACCCCGTGTGTTTTAATTTCATTTCTATTTATTCCCCATACTTTGAGCTATTTCTTTCGTCTAAATGATAGTCATTTATGAAAACTGGCGTTTTGCCAAGTACAAGATCGGTGACTCCACTCAATTGACCGATTATTTAAAGAGATATACTTCTCAAAGTTTGCTAAGCACCAAATATTTGATACATCATTGTGAAGTTTGCTTGTGACATATTTGCGATATTTTTTGGTGGATATGATTGAGAAATGTATTGTGATGGTTCCCAGTGTTTACATTAGCTCTCTTGTCAGACAGACTTTTCGTGACAGTCATGGAAAGCATGTACCCCTTGATTTTCATGATGTTTGCGCGAACTGTCTACATGTACATGACATGTATAGGGAATTCAATCTTCATTTCAACACAAACCCTTGAATATGGAAAATGCAAATGTAAGAAGGCATTTGTCTGAAGCAGAAATGTGGCGGGCTGTAGGGATGGTGGAGCAAGGGGCTACCCATCGTCAAGTTGGTGAAACCCGTGGTGTGCACCATACGGTGATCACCAGAGCCTGGGCAAGATTTCAGCAGTATGTCATACCAGTAAAACGGCATGGTGGTGGCAGAGACAGGGCAACATCTGCAGCTGAGGACCGGTTTTTGATCATCCAGGCCCGTAGGAACCGATTTGCTACAGCAACCCAGCTTCGCAGTGACCTTCAGAATGCATCCGGGGTAAATGTTTCGACGCAGACTATCCGGGCAAGGTTGCACGAATGTGTTCTCCGACCGCGAAGACCATGTATTCACATTCCGCTGTCCCAGAACCACCACCAGGCACGGTATGAATGGGCCATGGACCACGTTGGATGGACCAGAGAAGATTGGAGACCTGTCATTTTTACAGATGAGTCAAGGTACTGCCTAGACCACACAGATAGGAGTTCTAGGGTATGGAGAAGACCAGGGGAACGATTCCATGCAGCCAGCATTGTTGAGCATGACCGCTATGGTGGAGAGTCAATCATGGTCTGGGGCGGCGTCAGCAGGGATGGGCGTACAGAGCTCTGTGTCCTTGACAGTGATGCATTGAATGCACAGCGGTATATTGATGAGATCCTGGATGTCCACGCCAGATTGTATGCAGGTGCAGTGGGTGATAGATTCGTTCAGATGGACAATAATGCCCATCCTCATGTTGCCCATGCTGTCGGGGAATACAGACAGAGGGGGGAGGGGATTGAGCGTATGGACTGGCCAGCAAGATCCCCTGACCTCAATTCAATCGAACATGTCTGGAATGAGTTGCAGCTTGCAATTTCAGCCCGTCCAGTTCAGCCAAGAAGTGTCCAGGAGCTTGGTGCCATACTGGTTCAAGAATGGAACAACATCCCACAAAGGACCACCAGGAACCTGATTTGGGAGCATGAGAAGGCGTTGTCAAGCTGTAATTAACAGTAATGGGTCTCATACTCGATATTGGACCCATACCAGTTCGCTCCATCAACTTTTTGGAAAATTTGAAAAATTTCCTCTTTTACCAATAATATCCATTTCCCGTGATTATCGTATTCAAAAGCTAAAAAAATAATGTCAAACACAACTAAAATCTTAATTTCTGTACTTAAATCACTAAAAATATAATAAAATAAAAATATATACACTTTTCATTACAACATTTCAACAAAAACGTAAAACAGGTAGTTGGATATACTTGGTGCTTAGCAAACTTTGAGTAGTATATATTAATCTTTCGGAAGCTGTGTGTGGTTTCTCGTGGTTTCTTTACGATGGGTATGTGAGAGCGTGAGCTCTTCCTTGCGAACAAGGATCCAACACCATTCATTTCCGCGGCTGTTCTCTATGGTAGAAGGCTGGCGTTGGTTACATCCTTTAAGGGTGCTCTCATTACTCATTGTCAATGACTAAAATGCAGTAGGGTTTTTTAATTTATTTTTTTCTTTTCTTCTTAGCATATAGAAAAGAAACATTATTTAAAAATGAAAATAACTAAAATTAATTTTTAGAAAAAGGAGAAAAAAGAATATTTAAAAAATAAAAAGCATGTCATTTTTAAAGATCAAAGAACCTAAGTTGAGAGACGAGACGGTCCGTCGATTTCTAGAGTTGACGAGGAATATTCGAGAGAGCATTATGGCTAAAGGAATGGGCGATATCATAATGAAACAAGAGACCACCTAGTTGCTCAAACCCATGACAGAAACTCATGAAGAAATAAAAAAAGAAATCGTCAAAGAACTGAAATCCTTGAGAGAAAATAGCGGTTACAGACCTGCTAATTATGGACCTTATGATCCAACTTATGGTTACAGACCTTCTGGTCAACCTCGTTATACACCATCGTCTCCCGCATACACACATCCTCCGCCTGTTCAGTGTCGGCACTTTCCACTGAGCCATTCCGAGAAAGACAGAATTGAGACCAATTCGAAGAGTGAACTATCGATGCTACTACTGCATGCATGATCTACATGATGGTAGATGGCAGCAATATGAAACCCGAAGATTACGCGAATTTATATAAGACGAGTCCGTGGTGTGCGGAGTCTCTCTTCGGCTTGCGCGAGGGAGACGATCACTGTCTCTACAGAGGTGACAAAAGAGTGGAAATAACTGATGAATTGTCAATACGGCGGCTCAAACAGTGACCCCACATAGCGGGGTTGAATCTGTTCACTTCTCATGTGATACGCCACACTTTCAAATACACTCGAATAATCATGACGAGAATAACCACACGGAAATCCAGGATCACCACAACTGGGTGAATACACTGGACATATGTAGCCAATCACTAAATACAGGCACATGTCAGAGCGAACAGCACCATATCAACATGGGCGATGACAAACATACAACGCAGTCCCCCAAACTTGAAAAGGAGGTCGTTGTATTTGACTCTCGTAAAGTGGACAATGTACCCCTACCTCAAAGGGTAACACGGGCACGCCTCACAAATTACATGGGCGACAAATAACCACATTCTAACTGCGATTCAGCACTATATCCACAGACACAATGTTGTGGAAACGAGGAATCGGTTGAGCATGACTCCTCAACTCTCTCCCGATCTAATGCCGAACAACGATCAATTCTGGAGAAGTGGCTGAAACAACTAATACAGTCTAAATGACTAGCATCCACTTCTGCTACTAGTGAAGCCGAATACGACTCCACTCACAGGTCCCCCGGGTACAAAGCCCCTAGGGTGCGACACAGAGAACAAAGAAGGCACGAAAGTAGGTATAAAATGGGATACCAGGACACCTGTACATGTACATGTACACGATGTACATGTACACGTACATGTACCCATAGAGATCAGTGTTAAAATGTACACAATCTCGAAAATCATGATTTATCCTAGAATTTTCGATCGTTCATTATCGTGTCCTAGATGGTGCAATTAGTCGTTGACTAACGCTGTTGTAGTAAATATGAAAAATTAAGACTTCGAAAAAATTAGAATCGATGAAATTTTCGACGTTCGTCATCGCGTCCTAGACGGTGCGATCGGTCGTCGACGAACGATTGGGGATTTTAGGACAGCAAAATATAAAAATTAAGATGTCGAAAAAAAGAATCGACGAAAATTCTCTCAACGTTCGCCATCGCGTTCTAGACGATGGTGGGTGCGATCCAGTAGGTGACGAACGATTGGGGATTCTAGGACAGGATGCGCGAAAGAAAATCGACCCTTGGAGTCTTTCTCAGCGTTCATCGTCGTGTCCTAGACGGCGCGATCGGTCGTTGACGAACGCGTTGGGGTTTCTAGGACAGAAATGTGAAAAATTAAGAATGTCGAAAAAATTAGAATCGATGAAATTTTCGACATTTGTCATCGCGTCCTAGACGGCGCGATCGATCGTCGACGAACGGTGAAGATTTCTAATGCAGGAACAGATGAAAAAATCGCGAGGAGTTGAGATAAATTGTAACAAAACAGTTTTGTCGAGTTTCTTCATTTCACCTAATCGTTTAATAAAGGCGGATGTAAATGAACGTTTTCATTCATCTATTGAATGGTGAAGTGTGTGTGTGTGAATAGTTATTATAATGGTTGTTTTCAAAAAACGTTTGTCATTCATCTATTGAATGGGCGAGAATGGTTATTATAACGGATGTTTTCAAACGTGTTTCTCGAAGCGAAGCAAGAATGAAATTTTTTGCGAAGTATACTCTTTATGCAGTCTGTCTGCCTCTCTGTAGGTGTTATTTTACTTGAATAAACTATTACTATTACTATTATAAAGGTATAATATAAAAGGTTGAAAATACATATCAAACTGCACCAATTACTCAAAGCGGTACTGTCTTTTGACGGCATTAAAGTTGTTTAGCTGAAAACAGTTCTACGGATGAAAGCCGAGCAGATCAAAGATTAACTCTGAGTTCTCACTGTGGGAAATAACCGCTGATGTGATTTAATGCGTTTGAAGCGATGATGGTGTGCATTATCGATGTTTTATTTGTATGCTTTTCTTTTCTTTTCAAATCCTTTAGTTATATATTAAAGACATAAAAAAATTTATTTATTTAAAAAACGTAAAAATAATCACATTTAATTTTGAGAATAATAAATAATAAAAAATCGATGTTAACACACTCTAAAAAGAAATATTAATAATCGAGAGAAAAAATGTTTTTGCACATCAAAGATCTCAAGCGAAGGGACGAGCTCCTTGACGAATATGAGCTTCTCAAGGAAAGCATTCAGTCTGCCGACAGAAGAAAACGATTGGGGGAGGTGGAATTGAGACGTGAGACCACCAAACTATTCAAACCTGTGACGGAGGTTCAGGAACGAAGCAAGAAGGAGATCGTCGAGGAACTGAGACCTATAAAAGAGAGTTCTTTGAGAACGGGTTCGTTACCCAGTATTTTTACACCGTTTTCCATTCAAAGATCTCCGTCGGATTACGTTCCTGTGGGAATCGAAACTGATGTGAGCGAGAGCGATGATACAGCTTTGACTATTACCACTAGTAGCGTCGCGTCGTCCGAGATGGTGGTAAGAGAGATCCGTTGTATGGAATTCGCGAGGATTTGAATGGTAGAACTTTCGTGGGCGACACTGAAGTGCGAGAGGAGGGTCGATATTTCGTCGTCGGTCAGAATAAGTATCCGAATACTCCGGGACTACAAAATTTGCTTCGATACGACAAGCCTGCAAATTACACGGATGAGGATCATGACAATTACGGTGACATTCTGGTTCAGACTCACGCCATGAAGAGGAATAACAACGCCAGAGAGACGAGACCCAAAGCCAACAGAGGTTACAAGTGGACGAATGTGGTGAGACCCATATGGTTGATGAATAAAAAATTCATCGAATCGGTGATGGGAAAGGGAGTGACGACCACTTTTCTTCCGCACGATTCCAACACTCTGTTCGAGAGATTGAAATTGTTGATGGCTAGTCGGTGCACCAGTAATATAGGGGTGGATAATCAGATAGTGAGTATATGCAACGAATTGTTGAGGCAGAAGGTCTTGGATTAACGAGGTTATAAAAAATTGATGAACGAATTGAAAGATTGATATATAGTAAGTAGAGAAAAAACGAAATAGATAAATAAAAGTATATCTACACTAAAAAGAATAAAAAAGTATTTAAAACAAAAAACGATTTACGAGCGAAAAACAAAATATATATAAAATAAAAATATGTTGGTGATAAAGAACAGGGGATACGTCAGAACTTACGTCCAAGGCGGTTCTTGTTTCGTGGATTCTATAATGCGAGCATTCACGAGCGATGCCGGTAGAAAACTCGCATCGACCATGCTCGAGGTTTGTAAGAAGATGGCCTTGGATGCTGGTAAGAAAGCCGCTTCCAAAGCTAGTGGTAGGATCGTTTTGGTAGCAGGCAAGAGGGTGACAGATGCGTTGATCGATAAATTGATCAGTCCACCAGTGAAGCGGGCTATGTTAGAGCGATCGCCGAAAAGTTGGAAAGATTTTAAGGATGCTGTGGTACCCATACAAGATCTAGCCAAAATGACGAGTGGATCTGGATTGAAGAGAACCCATGACGGTGTAATATAAATAAATAATAATAAAAAATATATATTTATAAAGCTGAGTTTGAAAACATAAAGAAACCGAGTTTGAAAACATAAAAAAATTGAGTTTGAAAACCTAAATAAAAAAAAAGATGAACGTCAAAGTTATGACTTGAAACGACGCCGCGACCAAGAGGTTGAACAACGAGTTCTTTCCCAAGAGCATAAGGGGTTTGATAGTGGGGAAATCGAATTGCGGAAAGACCAATCTGTTGATGAATCTGTTGTCGCAATCCGGCTGGTTGGATTACAACAGATTATTTGTGTTCGGCAAGAGCCTGTTTCAACCCGAATACAGATTACTTCGAGAGTGCATGGATTGTAGATTGCCCAAGGACGTCATAGCCAGACTTTTCGACAGTTGGGAATAATTCGATGGATGGAGAGCTTCTCTTTCGACCATTTTGGACAGTACAGCGATGGAATTGATGAAGAGAAATGCATCTTCGAACATCGAGTGTTGATTTTACGAGATCGCGAGTGACGTTCCGGATCCCAGGGAATTGAAATCAGAAAGTAAGAATCTCATGATTTTCGATGATTTGCTTTTGGAGAGACAAAACGGATGCGAATCATATTACGTCAGGGGTCGTCACAGCAATGTGGACTGTTTCTACCTGTCTGAGAATTATTTTCGACAGCCCAGACAGATGATAAGGGAGAACGCTAATTTCCTGTGTCTCTTTCGCCAGGATCTCAAGAATCTCAATCACATCTACAGAGATCACGTCGCAAGTGACATGAGCAGAGAAGAATTCAGGAGGTTCTGCAAGAGGATTTGGGACGGAGGACTTCACGATTTCATCGTGATCGATTTGACCAGCGAATTTAATCGCAGAAAATATCGGAGCAGATTCGACAAGTTTTATGTTTCCGATGATAATAAATAGAGAGCGAAAACAAAAATTAAAAATAATAATAAATCATCGATAATTTACTTTTAAAAATAATAAAAATCAAATAATGTTTGAAGAACGAGAATTGTTAGAATGGATAGCTGAGAATAAGGCTGCAAAACAGTCCATTCAAATGGTGAGAGGTGATTCGACTCGATTCGCGACGAAATTCGAACCTTCCATCGAATTGAATAGGGAGAAAAGATACGAGATGGCGTTGGTGAATCTGGAGACTTATGATTCCTTTCCCAACGTCACCGAAAAGAATAACTCATTCAAGTATTCTGAAGGAGTGGATTGGTTGGAGATTCGAATTCCCAAAGGAAGCTACGACATAGACGATTTGAACAATTACATTCAGACGTGAATGAAGACAGATGAAAAGGGAAGCAACAAGATCAGACTCGCTCCCAACCCTAATACCCTACAGACGATATTGGATTTGGAAGATAATTTCCGAGTGGATTTCAACACGGATGATTCGATTGGCAAGATGTTGGGATTCGATCGAAAGATGTATCGAGGCTACGAGACGTCCGAAAATACAGTTGACATTCTCGCCGTCAATAGTATTCTGGTGAATGTGGACGTGATTGCCGGAAGCTACGTGAATGGTAGCACGCAACTGACGATCTATTCCTTCTTTCCAAAAATATCACCGGGTTATAAGATCGTGGAACGACCTCAAAATTTAGTTTATCTACCTGTGTTTTTAGACATGTTGTATAGCCTCAAAACTACATTGACGGATCAAAATGGTCAGCTGTTAGATCTTCATGGAGAGAGGGTGACGATACGATTTCACATAAGAGAAATATAAAGCAAAAAAAATGATATTGTGAATATATATAAATAAGAAAACAAAAGAAACGCAATATTAATTACAAAAATTATTTAATATATAATTATCATTAAAACAAAAAAAAAAACAATTGAATTCCCAACAACCGCATTTGAAAAAAATATATTTAAAAAAGAAAAGAAATATGACTCGTTATGGGGTTAAAAATGTGAACATATCCAAAGGACAGAGGGACAAACTTCGGAGAGCATTAACTCGAGGCGAGGCAGTGAGATTCAAATTCACTCACGAAGATCTGGTGAGTGGCGGCACTGATTCGATCGCCTGGACCAGAACTCAAATCAAAAGGATGGAGAAAGTGATTCGTGATGGAAGAAGGTTGATGGTGAGATTGAGTCCTGCTCAATTGAGATACAATATGAGAATGAAATGCGGTTTCCTACTGCTGTTGGGGACACTCACTGCAAAAGCATTGCCCATTCTCACGAACACTGTGTTGCCGGCTCTTGGCGTGAGAGCTCTCTCGGGACTCGCTCGCGAGTTCGGGAGCTCAGAAATTAATGGGTGGTGGACTGTTTTTGAAGAAGGGAGGAGTCGTGTGACGCGTCGACACAGACGGTAGTAAAGGATTCTATCTAAAACCCGTGAGAGGTGGTAACCTTTTTGGTCGAAACGGTCTCTATCTGAAGAGGAGACAGAACGTGGAGTGACTCGGTAGGGGTTTGCTGTTGAGTCCGAATTCGCCATTTAAGAATAAACCACTTTTGAGTACGTTATTATAAAGTAAAAAAATTATATAATTATATAAAGTTTAAAAATATAAATTATATAATGTATAAAAAAATATATAATATAAAAATAGATAAAAAGGATTGCAAGCCTTTTTTGAATGATAATGATGGATTTTTCAGGAAAGAAATGGAAAAAGAAGCGAAAAAATTAGGGATAGATTGTGGAAATTTAAAAGAAGAAAAAGAATGAGTTGTTTTCCACCACCACCACATTTTGAAGAGAATAATGATATTCCACCACCTTTTGAAGAGAATAATGATATGAGTGCTGACAAGAGATGCACCGCATTCGTTCATAAATATGATAAAGGGAATGAAATGTGTTATTATAAAAAACGTGATATATCAAAAAAAAGAAGAATCAATAATGAAAGTGAAGAGAAAGGGAAACGTTATTACAATATAATTATATGAGCGATAATGAAGAAGAAGGGAAAAAAAATTTTTTTTTCCCCTTCTTCTTCACTATCGCTCTCTCTATTGTCTTTTTTTATATTTTCAAGTCCATTATTAACATGTTAACGGTCGTAGCTTCTCCTTTTTTGAATATGTGTTGAATGTTTATCTTTATTTTTGCATTTTTTTTAACATCGGTCAACGCGCTCTCGCCACCCAAACTGTCTACGAGTTCGATAGAGATTTTTGGATATATGTAACTTCCGTAGGGCAACGACAAATCGCTCTTAGCAAATTCTTTGTCTTTGGCGATAATGATATTCTGTAGTTCGCTTTGGTACTCATAAAACAAATCGAGCGCGGTTTCATCCAATTTCAAAGGCATGCTATATTTGTTGTATTTGTGCTGTAAGTCCTTCGTCTCAACCCCATTCAATTCAATACCGTCGTGTCGTTGTAATCTATAAATTTTACAACCGAGTTTCTTGCACGTTTCGACTCGTTTCAATTTCAATACGCATCTTTTAGGTGTTGTTCTCATGGTTGATTTTTTTTTTGTTTTATGAATTATTGCAAATAATAATATATTTGAATTTTGTGGGTTTTTTTGTTAAATAATAATTTTGTAAAAAAGTTTTTCTCTCTCTCTATATATACAGAAAGTTTTAAATTTAATTTCTCTTTAATGTGAATTTTTTAATGAAAGCTTTCTCTCTCTATATATATATATGAAAGTTTTAAATTTTTAATTTCCTTTATTTTTGTTGTATTAATTCAATTTTTTCCACGTTAAAGGATTTAAAATCGATTAATCTCACAAAAAAAAGTTTGTTTTTTTTTTTTGGGGGGGGGGGAATTAAAAACAAATATATAAGAGACTATTTTAAAAACTTTTACAAAATTATTATTTTAACAAAAATAAAATTCAAAATATATTCTTACAAATAAAGCAAACAATTAAAAAAAAATGGAAAATTTAGATAAGTATACCATACCCCGGTTAAACAACATTTATAGAGAATTAAAAATTCCAAATTTCAAAAATCATAGAACCAAATCAAAAAAAAATTAAAGCCATACGTGAGTATCATTCGCGAGGAGATGGAAAGGAAATCGAAAGACCAAAAATAAACAAACTTAAACAAACTCAAATTGTGAAAAATAAGCCAATGCCAGTAACACCTGATGATAGAAAACGAAAAGTGGTAGTAGTGCAGAATGATTCAAAACTTAGAGAGCTCATATGCGAGTTACATAATTTGCTTAATGAAAGGGGAAACGAAATGACGTCAAAAAACGTTTCGGTTGCAAAAAATAAGAAGAAAAAGGTGGCAAAGGGAATCGAAATAGCGACGTCAAAAAAAAAATGTTCCGGTTGTGGAAAATAAGAAGACAACCAAATGAAAAGCTGTCGAAGAACTGCGGGTTTCAAAAAAAATTTAAAAAATGAAAACGAGTGATGCAGTCCCGAATTGAGACGAACGACATATATTGAACAAAATTCGACGAGCAATCGACAAAGGGGAAGGAGAAAAAAATGTAGGATGAATCACCACGAAAGCATTCAAATTGATTCCCGTAGAATGGGAGAATGTGATCAAAGGCTTTTTAAAAACTTTTGATGTGGTACCCCCGATGCAAAATCGTTCATGGAATGGGCGCAGAATAAAGTATTGGATTTGTTTCGCGAACACATGGATGTGGGGCTAAAATTTGAGATGATACTCTATTGCATGATGAATAAAATTGACGTGAACTCCAGCGAGAGCATCTTGAGAGATGCATATTTCAGATCCGGCGTCCAGACCGTATTTCGAGGTTCTGAATTATCGTACATTTTCGAAATAATGAAAGACAAGATGTTGATGTCTTTCGCGAATTATCAATGGGGAGGTAGTAATTGGATGCTTGAAGAGGTGTTGAATCTCTAAATTATCGTGAACAAAAACAATCCATTGAAAGCGTCTTCCTACGTGGAATTACCGTATGTCGTAGCTAAAAAAAAAGCCGTGGTCAACGTGAGAAATAAAGATGATCGGTGTTTTAAATGGGCAGTCACCTCCACTTTATACCCCATTGAAATCTACCCCGATAGAGTTTCTTGTTACAAGGAGACTTGTAAAAAACTCAATTGGGCCAGAGTGATTTTTCCAATGCCATTAAAAGACCAAAGACGACGACATGGCTTGAAGATTCATGGAAGAGTTAGAATCGAAAATTCAAATTTCATACGACAAATTCAAAACTTCGGTGAAAATGATCAAAACACGAGAGCAACAGGACGAAAATAACAGAGCTACCGAATGTCACATATGTAGACAATCGTTCGACGTGAATTCATGGGAAAAGAAGAAAGTCAGAGACCACGATCATTACACAGGTCTGTATCACAGTCCGGCCCACAGTGAGTGTAATTTAAGATATCGAGACGCCACTTTCTATCCAGTGATATTTCACAATCTCTTGGGTTACGACAGTCATCTGTTCATGAAAAACCTTGGTATCTCCCTCGAAGAATTAAACTGCATCACGAACAGCGAAGAAAGATACATTTCCTTCAGGAAATGGAAGGTCATGGAGAAGAAAAGAGTTATCAATGAAGATACGTTGAAAGAAGAAACAAAATCCATTCATAGAATCATACGTTTCATCGACAGTTTTAAATTCATGACGACTGTTCTGGAAAAAGTAGTCCATAACATGAGTGAGGATAAATTTAAAATCAAGAGCAAACACTTCGGAGGATGAGTAGATGTCATGTTGAGGAAAGGAGTCTATCCTTACAATTACATGAATGATCTAAAGAGATTCGACGACATTGCGCTACCTTCGAAAGAAGATTTTTATTCGAAATTATATGAATCTGACATTTCCGATGAGGATTACAAACACGCCGAAAACGTGTGGAAATCGTTCGATTGGAAAACCATGAGAGATTATCATGATCTCTATCTGAAGACCAACGTTCTACTCCTGGCAGACGTGTTCGAATATTTTCGAGACGTCTGTCGTCGAAATTACGATCTGGATCCAGCTTGGTATTTCACCGCACCTAGCTTGGGATGCTCTGTTGAAGACCACCGAAGTCCAATTGGAATTATTATCCGATGTGGACATGTTGCTCATGTTCAAAAAAGCTGCGACCGGTGGCATTTCGATGATCTCCCACAGGTATTCTGAAGCCAACAATCCCTACATGAAAGAAGGTTTCGATTCGGAATGACCGAATAAATACATACAGTATTGGGATGCTAATAATCTATACAGTTGGGTCATGAGTCATCCTTTACCGACTGGAAATGGGTGACGGAACTGGGAGAGATGCAAAATGGAGAGACTATCCTTGCATTTTAGAAGTCGATTTGAACTATCTGGATGAGCTACACAACCTGCACAATGATTATCGGCTGGCTCCCGAATGAATGGAACCGGTCGAAGGAAACAATGAAAAACTCGTTCCCAATTTATATAACAAACGTAAATACGTCGCCTACAGCAAAATTTGAAACAATACGTCGATCATGGGATGACATTACTCGACATACATCGCATCATTCGATTCGACGAAAAGAGCCTTGGATGAAAAAATACATTGATCTCAACACGAATCACAGAATTCGAGCCGATAACAATTTCAAAAAAGATTTCTTTAAACTCACAAACAACTACGTGTATGGTAAATCAATGGAAAACATCAGGGAGAGAACCGACATTCAACTCGTCACGTCCAAGAAAAGAGCTAAAAAATTAGTGGTGAAACCCAATTACAGACATTGAACCATATTCAACGAAAATCTAGTGGCCGTTCACATGCAAAAGACGCACCTGAAGTTCGACAAACCCTATTATCTCAGACTGATCATCTTAGATATCAGCAAGCAATTGATGCACGAGTTTGACTACAGTTAGGTCAAATGGAAATTCGGTGAGAAAGCCAAACTACTGTTCACCGACATGGACAGTTTGGTTTACGAGATAGAGATGAATGACGTCTACCGGAATATATCTCTGGACATAGCCACGTGGTTCGACATGAACAATTATCCCATCGATCACCCATCTAACAGTCAATCAAACAACAACAAGAAGGTGTTGGGTAAATTTAAAGATGAGAGCGGTGGTAAACAAATCGCCAAATTCGTGGGTTTGAGACCCAAACTGTACGCTTATCACTTAGATGGCGAAGAGATCAAGACGTGCAAAGGGGATCAAGCGTGTGTGGTGAAGGAAAACATCTCCTTCCAAGAGTATAAAGCTTGTCTGTTCGGAAGTGGGCTGGTGTACAAGACTACGAAATCGATTCGAAGTGACAGTCATGACTTGTATACTGAAATAATCAACAAGATTTTGCTGACGGCCGACGACGATAAGAGAATCATGTTAGACGATAAAATAAGCACTTTGGTGCTCAGACATTGTATTTTTGATATAATTAATGACCAGAGGATTCCAGAAAATCAAGAGGAATTAGACGAATACAAGACTATGGAAATCGATAGAGGCATCGACAAATTTAGTTTAAACGAGAGTGTAAAGTTCAAAAAGAAAAAATAAAAAAATAAAAAATTACGTCATTTAATGAATTATAATAAAATAAATAAAAAAAAATATACATTTAAGAATAAGAAAATACGGATATCTGTAGAAAGTGTCGCCTTACCTAACGAACCCCTATCCAACATTGATCTGTCGAATGTGGCGAAAGCCTTGAAAAAGATTTTCGAGGCATGTTTTCCAGAGATGCCTTGCCGAATTGAAGACCTCGATGACAATCGGAATGCGGAATTTTAAATCTGGACAATTTATCGGGTGAAGACACTCACTGGGTGGCGTGGTTCAAGAACGGGAAGAAGAATTATTAATTTGACAACTACAGAATCTTGCCGCCGAAAGAAATAAAGAACTATTTCAACAAATCGGTAGTTCGTTACAATACGGAATGAGTGCAATTGCCGGATCAAGTGTTTTGTGGTCACCTGTGTCTCTACATTCTCAATGATTTACGTTGGAGAGATTTTTTTATAGTATATATATACAGGTAAAAAAAAATTATTTAAAAAACTTAATCAAATAGAACAAAAAATAAAATAAGTGAAAAAATAATTCATTCTTAAAAACTGTGTTGAAATATATTTTTAAAACTCCAAAAACATGCCAGTCGATAAACTTGGTACAAGCGATGATGAAAGTCACCCCAAAAAGAAGAGGAAGATTCGAAGTCGGCGATGGTTATGACATCGCCAACTTGGACGAACGTTACGTTCGGAGATACGAACCTCGAGAGGAACCTTTGAACATGAACGATAACAAGCTCTACAATCTTCCCGAGCTGGTAGATCTTGCAGATGCGACAACTAAAAAATACGTCGACAGGGGGAATGCGGATTTCAAACAAATCATGAGAGATAATTACGTGAATAGAGCCATGACCGGCGATCTTTATCTGAAATCCAAATGTTTTGTGAACGTCGCGAATCCCATAGATTCCACCGATGCTGCAAGTAAGAAATACACAGACGACTCTCACACGCAATTCAGCGAAAACCTGAGAGGTAGATACGTTCAGAAAACGATGGAATCGGAATTAAACGCCAATTCTAACAAGATAACGAACGTGGCCACTCCCACAAATCCCAAGGACGCGGCGACCAAACACTACATAGACCTGGAACAAAGAAAGTCTGCCAGACGAGAAATGAAATCGGATCTGAATGCGGGATTCAGCAAGATATTGAATCTGTCGAAGATCGACAATGAGGATGAGGACTCCACTCTGGTCAATAAGGGATTCCACCGTGACGCGATCTCAAGAATACATAGAATCGCAAGTGGATGATCTCTACCTGAACAAACAATCTGGCGGAACCATGAAGGGCGGCATCAACATGAACGGTCAGAATTTATTCGGTTTCAATCACGATCCCGAATTCGATTCCAGCACGGTCAGTAGGCAGTACGTGGACGACAACTTGGTCGGGAGAAAGGGCGACATCATGAAAGGTAAACTAGACATGGGCGGACACGTGCTCACGAATCAGCCGGATCCCGTGCACATGTCGGATGCCTGCACCCTGATTTCGGTGGTGGAAAAAGTCAAATACGCCAGGCAATTGATCACCATGTGGGCCGAGGAGAGCGGCGCGTTAGACGAGGGAAAAGCTGAATGGTCTTTCGGAAATGGAGGTAGCAGATTGCAACATGGTCAGGTAGGATATCCCAAGCTGTTGGGAAGCGAAATCATTCGAATGTCTCTGGCTTCCACAGATTTGAATAACAGAGCAGTCGTCAATCTCATAGTGAACGGAGTAGAGAGCGATAAGAGATACAGCATCAAAAAGACTGAGAATCAACACTCGAATGTCAGCACTTTCGGCACACCTCTCAAAGTGAACGCCAGAGACAGGATTAATTTCAGCACAAAAACCAATGATCCCGAAGCCGCGACTTCCATGGTGAGCCTACTGATCAAACTATATTCTCTGAACAAGCAGTGAACGTGTGGAAATAATTAATTAAAAATGATGAGTAATTATTAAAAACAAAAAAAAATAAAAAGTAATGAGATTTAGAAAGATGTTCAATCTCTCTAGATCTCATTACTTTTTATTTTTTTGTTTTTAAAACATTATTTCTTGTAATGTTTCATCTCGTGAAATTGGATCGCCTATCTTGAAACACACGTCGACATCTATATTGGCATTTCAGAGAGCTTTTATAAATTCTCGAAAAGCAGTTGGTCCTCTATACATCAGCGTGTCTAAAAGTTTCCTGGTCTTCTCTTCTTTCAAGATTTTACTTTCGATTTCGCGTCTCATATAGTCGGTTAACATCAAAGGTTCTGTTCCGACTAAAGTGTCTAGAATTATTGCTAGCGAATCTTGCAAAATATTTTTAATCAAACCATGTCTGTTTCTTCTCAAGCACTCTCTTTCTTTATCATTCATTTTTGTAATTATTTGTTTTTAATTTTCATTTATATATTTTTTTTTCTTTCTTTTTTTTCTTTTCTTCACACACATGTCTCTCGTCGAACGATCAGCATCTTATTTCCATCCGATTTGAATTGTAATTCTCTATCCGACAGGACCAGGGCAAAGGCTTCAGTTATTCTCGGCACATTCCTATCGAATTACATCTTGATCTGAATATCTAAGACACTACTCTTGAGTCGTTCGCTCTGTTTACTGATGTCGAATACGAACATGGGATACATCGACTTGTATTCAGTGGGAGATATATTAGGGTTGCTCATCAATTTGTCTAGACTGTGATACTGTTTTCTAAAATCCACGGCATCGCCATACAGTCTGCAGAAATCATTCTTGTCGAACAAAGCATTGTAATCGATTGCGGGATATTTCGTGGAGTCAGAAACACTTGCATGTTTCTCAAATTGCAATGATCGAACAGCGACGAATTTTCTTCTTGAGACCCATTCATGTCGGTCTGAAACGCGACCACGATGAAACGCAGTCTCTCAGAAGCGGATTTCATGGTCAATCTCCAATTGAAGTGATTTGTGGAAAGCAGAATGCTACCCTTGTCGCACTGTCTCATTCTAAATCCCATGGGTAATTTACTCTTGGATTCTATGATCTTGTAGAAACGTATTTTTCCACGTCCGAAGGTCGCACGTGTGGAACGAACCACGATATCTTGTGTAGAGTTAACTTAGCCGCATAGGTCACGGGGAGTCTCACTATCGCGTCGTCGTTTCCCTTTCGAATCAACATCAGATTGTGTTTGAATCCGTACATGATCTTGTTGTAATCATCCGCGAATCCGAAGATGTGTTTCAAAGGTATCCTGAATGAAAACGTTCCTTTGGGTCTGAACGTCTTAACGAAGTAAGCGAATATCGTTGCGGTGCTGGCATCGGCGGGGTCGACAGTGTCTTTCACCCACAACTGATTAAGTACACTGGATTTCAAAAAATCATCCGGATACGTCAAGAGTCTGAACATCGTGGTGGCCTGACCGGGATGAAACACGGATTCTATCTCTTGTCCGGATAGCAAGTATTTTATATTACTGAATAGATGCATGATGCCATTATTGGCTAGAGTGACCGTGTCGTCGTCGGCGTATACGCTCCCATCTTCCTTGGAGAGATGTCCCTGCCCCACTCTGTAACTCTCGCTAGGACGAAAGAATAGATCTTGGGTTTCAGCGTTGATTCTTATCTCTCCCACATTGTTCAAACTCGTTCCGGTTATCGGCTCGTATTCGTGAACCTCATATTCCTGAATACTTTCGTCTTTCAGTATGCCTTGTGTGATATCTAGTATATTTGCCATTTTTGAAGGTTTTTTTGTTTTGTTTTTTTTTATTTATTAATTTGTTTGCTTTTTTCTAAAAATAGTTTTAATTATTTTTATTATTTTTTTTCCTTTATATATATGTGTGTGTAAACAAAAAAATGTTAAAGAGAGTAAATATATATATTTTTTTATTAAAACTTTGTCTTCTGCAATTGTTGTTCATAAAACTTTCTGACGATCTCTTCGCCATCCAAAGCTTCAATTTCATAAGTCACCGGGTCAGTGTGACATTCTGATTATCATGAAGATTTCCGTGGTCCATCGAGGAGTGTAACCCTTTTTGAAGTGCTTCTTATAAGCGTAGATTCTCATTCGATCGCCGACTGCAAATTTCGGCGGTCTAGACTCCTTCCTGATCTTAGATCTTTCGGGATATAGATTCGTGTAGATACGTTTTTCGTTTCGAGGATCGCTAGCTTCCACGAGGTTCATCTTGATCGATCTGTGCCGTGTGTTGCTGTAATCTTCAACCAGACCGTTTAGAGCATATATGTATTTCTTCAGTCGAATTCGCTGTGAGGTACCTGTGCATCTCTTCCTTCATCATTCGATTCCAATATTCCACGACACTGGCTTTCTCTTCGTTTTCAATCGAATAGAGGTCGATCAACGGACGAATGTCCTTGTTGTAGAATTCCTTCCCCTTGTCTACCAACAATTTATTCAGTTTTTGAGAAGACGAGTCGAACACGCTCTTCACAGCCTCGGCGACGCAAGGTCCCGATTTATTCTTCAAGGCTCTGATCCAACCGTATTTGGAAAACATGTCGATGACCGTCAATAGATATTTGACGCCCTCGTTCCACCTCGAAAATGATCTCATGTCGACCAAGTTGGCGGATCAAATGTCATCCAAACCCTTCACGAACACACTTCTCGTTGGAAATCTATGGACGATGGGCTTGTGTAGCTCCTCAGCCAATTCGCTCGTCAATAATTACTTCTTCTTTTCCGAGACGCTTTTTTTTAATGCCCCATCCGAATCGACATTTCGTACCAATCACTTTGCCGACCAACGAACGTTCGAGCTTCTCTCTCCTAGTTGGATTCGATATGTCTCAATTTCACCAACATGTTTTTATCGCAGACGTCATTGCGAGTCTTGGTGTCGGGATATCTAGTGTAGCACAGATCGTGATCATACGCGGCTGTGTGCACCCTATTCACGGGCTTGCTCCAGGATTTAGAAGTCAGATCGGCATTGAGTCTCTGGTTCAATTTCGTCCCGGTGTAACAGGAATGGAAGTCCGTAGGAAAATTAGTCCCTCTGGACTATTATTCCGCGGAATTATAGTCCTAGGTCTAACATTTCCAGGAATAGTAGTCCACCGGACTACTATTCCTAGAAATGTTAGACCTAGGACTATAATTCCGCAGAATAATAGTCCAGAGGGACTAACGTTCCTACGGACTTCCATTCCTTTTACACCGGGTCCCGTGAAACTGTGACCCGGCAGATGAATTTCGAAAGGTAGATTATCGATCATTTTATTCGTGACGGCTTCACCTCTCGTTTTTTTTTTTTTTTTTTTTTTTTTTTGACGAATCGAGTCTTAATCGAACCACACACCTCGCATATTCCGCAAAGCATCTGTCTGTCGTTTTTAGCTCGTACTTCTCGAGAATTACCCGTCTCGGTAACTCTCTTACACTTTACACAATACATTTTTGAGGGTTATTTAAATAATTTCGTATTTACTTTTTTTTTAATTTTAAATATAAATTTAATATTTTTTTTTCTTTAAAAAATTCTATTCTTATTATATATATTATTTCAATCGTTGCTCTTGAATTCTATCAACTTACCGAGTTCTATCAACTCCTCCCTAGCCTCTTTCCTTCCCCTTTCCATGAGAGAATCCTTGATCTCTTCCTTGATGATCTGACGAGTCTTGATTCTCACGGCTTCTTTCATGGCATCGTATTTCGTTTTCTCGCCCAATATCGTGAAGTATTCTCCGTCCGATATCCTACAGTCTTTCAACGCCATAGAGATCATGTCGGATATCGTGTCGATCTTGGAGCCGGCCAAGATGCAAATCTTTACATGATTCCTAGCCTTCAGATATAAGTATCCTACTCGAAAAGTTTCCAACCGTGCTAAACAATCTGGCTGCGAGAGCCACTCCGTCTATGGTCAACACGATCGGAACGCCGGCCACGGTCGACAACAATCTGATGCCGGCCGCATATAAACCCGTGGAAATCGTGATGAGTGTCGTGTCGACCGTGTTGACTAATTCCACGAGGCACGAATACTTCTTCTTGAGAGAACGACGAGAGTCTCTCTATCGAGTCAGATACAATTGGATTCTACTGACTTGTTCGATGCGATACCTCTCTCCTCTTTCTTTTTCTTCTAGTGACGGTGCCATTGGCAAAACGTCGTTCGGCTTCTCATCCTCGTCATCATCTAACGACGGATACAATTTATTTCTGGTTTTCATTTTTTGTGTTTTTATCTTTCTAATTTTTATCTATATTATTTATGCGTGTTTTTATTTTTATTTTCTATTCTCCCTTATTTATATCAACAAGAAAACTTAGTCGTGTCGTATGCCCCCTCCAGCAATAATTTCAAGACGCATCCCTTGTCTTCTAAAGTCAGATTTCTACGCGCCAATTTCATTTCTTCCGAACCGGTGGGCCTGTCTCGCCCGCTACAGAAGACAAATCTCCTCCAAAACTTAATCACGTCGTCGATTCGAACGTGTTCGAACACCGGTTCGAAATACTTGACGACGACATCTTCTCTTTCCATCGTCAGACACGAATGATCCTCGTGATCGAAGTCTAGATGATCCCGACACCCGACGGCCAAAACCGGCCAGCGCTATTCTCAAAAATCGCCAGTTAATTTTCATTATATTTTCATTTTTTCTCAAAAACATAGGTTATGACCCCTCATTGGAACAAGCGCGTTCCAATGAGGGTTCATAACCTATGTTTTGAAACAAAAAATGAAAAAACTGTTTTGCAAGTGTCGTCTGCTTTTCATGTTAGGTAAAGGGTTATGATCTATATACTTCTTCATCCAAGGCTCTGCATCAAAACGGATGATACGATGTAGTTTGACAAATTTCATGCCGTAATCTATGAAAAGTTTCAGATTTTCGAAGTAGACTACATCTTTACGTTCCTTATTTAAATTTGGAACGGGTTTATCGACTTTAATCTTTTTCATTTGTTCGGGCGCTAAAAGATAATCATTGTGTGGATCGTGCAACGTTTTAGGATATTCTAGATCCACCTCCAGAAGACGGGGATAATGTCTCCAATTTTCCATCTCCTCGCGATTCTCGACCCATTTAAAATTTTCCATCGCAAACGGATGACTCATTGCCCAACTATATAAATTATTAGCATCTAGATATGTTATGTACTTACTCGGTACTCGTGCATCGAATCCTTCTTCACTATAGCAATTGTTCACTTTCTCATATCTTTAAGATATCGTCGACAATCCACCCTCACACCCTTTTCGAACATGAGCAACATGTCCACATCCGATTATAATTCCAAGTGGATTTCAGTCATCTTCAACAGTGCATCCCATGCCAAGCCGGGTCTAGACCGTAATGTCTCCAACAGACGTCTGCCAAGAGAAGGACGTCAGTTTTCAGATACAGATCATAATAATCTCTCGTGGATTTCATGGCGAATATTCTCCACACTTTTTGAGCATGTTTATAGTAGAGGTCGGAAATGTCAGCATCATATAATTTCGAATAAAAATGATCTTTGAAAGGTAGCTTCGTCTGATCGAATTTATGCAAACTGTCCATATAATCATAGGGATAGACTCGTTTCCTCAATGCACTTTCCAATTGGCTCTTATCTTTAAAGTGTTTGGTCGTGATCTCGAATTTCTCCTATCCTAAACTACTGACTAGTTTCTCGAAACTGGTCGACATGAATTTAAAGCTATATATGAAACGTATTTCTCTCTTGACTGTTGACATTTCTCTGTCTACTTCTTCTTTTTTATTTTCATCTACGACTATCCATTTCACAAAACAAAAGTATTGTTCCTCGCTTTTTGCGATGAAGTTTATATTTCCTTCCCTTACACTACCAAGATATTCTGAGTTGCAATTACTCGTCGCCTGAGTGCTAGAATGTTCTATGTCCCATAGGGGACATAGAACATTCTAGCACTCAGGCGACGTACTGTGTGCAGCACCTCGGAATTTACCCGTGTAGTGATCATGGTTTCTCACTTTCTGGTATTCGGGTGCAGACGTTTCGGTGAACATTGGTCTCCAGATGTGACATTCGGTGGCTCTCTTATAGCCTTTCTTTTCCTTGTCTGTGAAGATTATCTTCGTGGAAGTTTTAAATTGCCCGCATATGTTTTTGATTTCAAATTCCAATTTTTCCATGATTTTTTTAGACACATTGTCATCATCCAACTGTTTCATGTAGGTGTGCAGACCCGAAGAATGTTCACCGTCGAAAGTACATTTTTTATAGAACTGGTCGAGCTCGGAATTTTCTCAGATTTTCTAATATTTTATTTTTGCTCGATCTCCGAGATTCGAGCGACAAGACGGAATAAATCCTCGTAGTATCGCGGATTCGATTTCCAATCCGATTTCCGGCTCGAAAAAGTCGCATGTCGACTCCTGGTGTACGAGCACACTTAGCGAGAAGTCTAAAGTGTGCTCGTATCAAACATAGTCGATTTCTCGAGAAAATAAGCTCGAAAATTGCGAAAACAAAATTTCTGAGGGGGGGGGGGGGGGCTTGCTGTGCTCGAAGCACCAATTTTCCACTACTCACCGTCTCTGAGAAATCAATTTTACACGATATATTCTCATCAGGTTTTCTCGTTCCTCAAGGAAATTAACACTTTTTTAATAAGTTTAAAATTGTTTTAATATTTTGAATCTACTACTTCCATCGTCCAAGTTTCTGTCAATAATTAGATTGAATTAATCCATGTCAAGTAGACTACTTGTATCATTTCGCGACCTGATTGCCAAGTTGTCCCAAGTGACATTTTGGGAGAAAATGAGATTCGGGTACCGGTGGAACCGGAATTTTATTGCGCGTCGACTGGTGATGGACTCTAGGCTGTATCTCGTACACCTACAAAAATATAAGCGATTATTGTTTGTCCCAAGTGCATCCAAAGCACAATTTTTCAGTTCCTTCTTGTACTTCTGCGGAAACACCATGCTTTCATATTACCACTTTTGACGATCAACCAAATGAACGATTCCATTTTGTCCAAACTGACATTGCATGCATAAAATGTTTACTTCGATCAATGTGGAACAGAATGTTACACCCTTCTGTGGTGTACATTCACCCCCTTGTCGGATTAAAGTCCAAGATGGCAGTTTCGATTTAGCACTGTTGAACATTGTTTTGTTGCCATGGGCGCAGATATGTTTACCAAAGTGTGTATATGTGTTGGGGGGGGGGGGGGGGCAGAAACCTAAAACTCTAAAGCCTGCGCTCCGCAACGACTCGACATACATGGCGATCTACGATCTTAAATGGTAAATATAAATATCCTGTATTTAGAAAAAGCTGCAACAACGCCTGAACATGGTCTCTCAATATGCTACAAGACAAGGCGCCAGGGTCCCGGGTCTTGGATTGCATTAAGCGATCATGAAAAGACAGCTATCCAATATTCAGAAAACATCAAAATAACACTCGAACATGTGATACAAGGCAGGGAGTCTGAGTCCCGTCTCTTGTATCACATTAACTGGTGGAGTGCAAGATTTTTTTTAGTCTTCTAGATATTTTCAGATGCATTTGCTTTGAAACAATTTATGGGGGGGGGGGGGGGGGGGCATATAGGCACTCTCCTACAAATTGTAACTAGGCATATCCGCACAAACTAAATTCATTCACGTTTGCTTGTTTATTTGTTTTTATATTTTCTTTCTTGCTTTTAGGGATTTTCTTCGATCGTCAAGATATTTCTCGAAGTTTAAGTATGATTTGATATCAACATTTGGCATTAGTATTAGTAAAGGACTTATGACATGCCTGGGGGATATCAAATCATACTGGCATCTGAGTGGGAGCTATTTTAGATAAGATATTTCGTCACAATTTCAATTCGTATTCGTGTCTCACAGTCATCATGGTAATCTCATGGGAGACCTGGGCAGTAAAGCAGTGCTTCTTTACAAATTCTGTTTCGCTGGCGAAATAGGACCCAGTAACCAATGTTTTTGGTGGACGTCCTCTAAAATGGGCACCATGGCAGTGAACAATTGGACTAAACTTGACTTTTTTGGCTCTGTTGCTATCATGATACCTCCCACTGCAGACATGTGTGACCTCAGCACCAATAATAAATAAATAAAATCATGGTGATCACTATGCTGTGAAAATTGTGATGTTTACGACGGGTGACTAGTCTACTGGAAATCAATAATACCAAAATCTGATAGCTTTTTCATTCGTTTATTTCTTTGATCTTTTACCTACGATTTAGGATTCAGTCAGATTCATTCATTTATTGCTTTGTGGTTAAGGTCACATTTCTGCATCGTAACTAATCGCAGCATGGATATAAAGTCAAGTTTAGCAAATATTGTTTTTAGCCATGTTGTAATTTTTTTTTTAAGACTTCCACCCCAAACATTGGTTACTGGGTCCTATTTTACCAATAAAACCTAGCTTGTGTCGTGCTGTAAAGGCACTGCTTTGCATTCTGAGATTTCTACGAGAAGATTTATCCAATTTTATATATTCGCTCAGACAAATTTAAATTTCAAGTCTTTCACGTTCATCAGCCTTGCCCAGATGTTGGTAAAACATGACAGTAAGTGGAGTGTCAAAATCGGTCTCTGTAAGAATTGATCGTAATCTAGTTAGCTCAATCTGGCCGAAATTCTACCCCATACCCATCTTCGTTTATCACGAGTAGCTGGCGAGTGAAGAGAAGTACAGGGGCAGATTTCAACCACACTGTCGCTACATATGTTTTGAAAGTGCATGATGATTGACACAACACTTCCTTCAAGTACTGAAGTTCCACAAATGGTGTTGAGCCAGTCCACATACTCAATACAGATGCTCCCCAAAATTGTTTATGTACTCCAGAGGTAAGTTTGACCTGGGTCTACTTTTGTTTTACAATCAGCGTTGTTCCTGATCACCGAGTCGTGGGCGTGAATTGATTAAGATGTGATAACAAATACGACAGAAAATGTGTTCATTGTCCACATGGGCACACACATCGATTGTTCATTAACACAGTGAGAATAAATGGGACGAGAAAAATGGTTAACATTGGCCACTCACTGGGCGCGGTTTTGGACATTCTGGTTATTGCAATAATCTGTTTTGCACTACTGATGAATTCATTTTTTGTATGATTAGGTCCCTGGGTGCTTGAATTAGACAGTTAGATAACGACCGTGAAGTAAGCTTAACGTTGGGCGTTGGACATTAAATATCGTTAGACATTCATCTTTTGTCAGTTTCACGTTTGGTGTTGGGCATTCTTATGAGATTTAGCTTTCGTGAGTTTGATGTTGAACATTAGTCAGCATTCAGTTTCACATTCAGCGTTTTACATTCGTTTAACCTTCTGCAGTAAATTTCACCTCTGCAGTCAGTTTTCACGAAACTGACTGCAGGCAGAATGCCAAACGAATGTTAAGCACTGAACATCGAGCTACCTTCAGGCGAATTTCCAACGTTAAACTACCTTAATAACGATGTGAAACGAACGCTGAACGCCAAACGTTAAAGTAGCTTCATGAACCTAGTTAGATACACCCGTGTTTTCCAGATTGGTATGGTCGAATTCAAGTTGGCGCAAACCAAACCAGAAACGACTGTATTATTGAATTTCGTCACCAGTGGTACTGCTTGTACCCTTTTCTGTGTAATTCCTCTGGCTCTTGGACGATTAAAAAGGAAACTGACAGTAGTCATCAAACATTTATTCCAATTTAATTCAACTTTGTAATGGCTTTAAATTAACACAGCTCTATTCGTTCATATTCATTGACTGTTTTGGACTCAAAATGCCATTAGGAACAATAATCAAGATTACTTTAGGAAGTATTATTTCTGAACGATAAAACAGGTTTCAGATCATGTGCGAAGGTGTGCATGGGCATGATCAAATTGTACTTGCATTTAACTGATATCTATGGGGTTTCTAGAACGATGAAATATCGTAGAATCCGTCTGCACATAGAGCAGTTAGAGTTTAATAAGCATAAATTCCATCTTGCCTTGCAGAAGTTCATATCGTCGATGGCGTCTATCTTGTCCTAAGCACGTATTTTACTTTTGATTCAACCACATAGAACAAAATGGAAGTGAAAATAAATGGAGGTGCCATGTAGGACTACGTATCACATTTCATTACAAGTTAGTTCCATCTTGTCCCAACTCCCAATCTGGGTACCCTTTCCCCAGAAACTTGCAAAAAAATGTCATATATAGCCGCTAATCACCAAAACCACATATTCAGTCGCACACATAAATGATTTCTCAATCGTTTCAATTCGACACTGTATTTGTAGACCAAATAGATTGCCCACACCCGACTTCCAAACTTTAAAAATCGATTATCTCGAAAACATAAAAAATGCTCTTGGGACAACCTGGAAATCAGGTCGCGATTTACTCATTACGTTTATCACTACAAATGTTTTTGTATCATTACGGTGTACTAATCTCATTTTAATGAATAATTTTATATTTCCATAACTGTTTTACAACAATATGTACGGATTTATCGCCACGATAGAGTCTTAAATGCTGATGTGGCTCTAAGCACCACCAAATACAGGTTATTACCGCTGTATGTTTTCCGGGATGGTGTACTGACGTCGAGACCTCGTATCCGTGCATATATCGACGAGTCCGTTAGGTCGAGTCGATATATGACCCAGAAGCGAGGTTCAGACTGCAATACACCATCTCTGAAACCCATTTGGTGGTAACGTTCTTGTTGTAAGCTAAATAAATAAACGTTATTTCCAAATGAAACAAAAATACTGCATTTTGATTGGCTGAGAAGGACGGTGTAACTTGCAATCCACAGTAGCTTTTTTTTACACCGTGGTTAACCACGGTGTAAAAACAAAAATACACAATAGCAGGCTATATGGCTAAAAAGGTACCCATTTTTAATGATTAATTCATACCTTCTGCTCGGTTATGTTAGAACAAAAATAAAAATACAGGAAATTTAATTTGTGTGTAATAAAATATTACAGATATGGATGTCATAGGAACTGGCTCAATGAGCCAGTTCCAATGACATCCATATTTGTCTGGTTTTATTAAAAAACTTACAAAGTACAAATTTTCTGTCAGTTTTTTCCCACAATTTAGGTTAATGTATTAAGTGCACCAGAATTCTTGGAAATAAATCCATGATCCTTGTGTTTTCCAGGGTGTATGGGAGTTTACACCGGTCTGGTAACTCATACACCCCTCGGCTTTGCCTCAGGGTGTATGAGTTCCCAAGCCAATGAAAATTCCCATAAACCCTGGAAAACACAAGGATAACTAATAATAATAGTCACCATGTGCCATAGAAAGAAAAATGGCAGGTGTGTCATAGATTAATGTAGTGCCGTGTAATATTGCGCATATGTGTGACAAAATGTAGTGTACTATTCTGATTGTAATGTCTTTTACATAAACAAACAGTTGTTTTGTCGAATGACAAATGGCGTTCTTTACAAAATGGCCTGAAATCCAAGATAGACATCGACACCACAGCATGCACATTTAAACCGACAAGTGCGATAGATGTGCTTCAAACAATGCTGGCTACCACAATTGTGTGCTACTTTCTGAAAAAATGTTCACACTTCCATGTCGATAACCAATAGTAAGGAGCTTTCAGAAAACTTCGCCCCTCGTTGTCTTTTTCTCTTTGGGGTTTATCAGGAATCATTGCCATAACCTGGCATCTTTTGTAATGAATGACAGTGACATTTCCTCGCAGTTATGCGATATACTATTTTGATGGATCGCGCAGGCGGAGGCAATTAACGTGAAAATATCATGCCGCTGCGTTTAATACAAATCAATTCCGTCAAACTGAATGGAAACGTGCAACACAATACTCTTTTCGGTAATGGGAGGACACAGTTTGCATTTCGGTTTGGTGCACTAAAGATTTTACTCATTGAACACTGGCGTTATCTTGCATGTCAATTCAATGGCAACAATTGGACGAGTCCCTATTCATTATTTATGGGTAGACCATTTAATATTTCCAACGTATATTATTGATTGGTCTTCCCCCAGGATTCTCAGAAGAGGAAATGACTTCCAGTGTTGAATGTGCTGTTAGACCCCAATAAACATACATTCGAGCACACAGATTACAACACTACTCTATTGTTCTAGGTTGTCTGATTTTGTTTCGACTTGACGGAACCATATCAGGCAGATTAAACGAGACGACGTGGACAACCGTGTTTAATCCAGCTGATCAGATTTTGTCAACGAGTCGAGACGGAATTTGACAATCCATTGTTGTAATAAGGCTGAATTTTACAATCCATATTTATTTACTATTGTAAAAATTTGTTTATTACATGACAATGAAAATTTAAAAATTAAGGCCAAAAATGTTTGATTCTCAGGCAATCCCTCACTGAAATTGAACTCCCCGATTGGATATTTTCATTGGATCGCAGTGTCTTCCCTGCACAATTACTTCAAAATCTAGTGATTCAGAGTGGGCTTTAATATTTGTACAAAAACCACATTAAAGATGAAAATGAAGAAAACTTTATGTGAGTGAACACATTGACATCTGTAAACAAAGGAAAAAACCCAGGTGATAAAATTTCCCCATTCGGTCAATGCAACGATAAAAGAGCATTCCTAGAGAAGGAAAGATTCTTCACATATAAGTTCAAGCCCAGGTAAAAAGGAATTGCTCTGTCAGCTACAAAAACACCCACAGCCACCCACCATAATACCACGAAAGTATACTTCCCTAAAATTACACAGCGTAACTGCGACATTTTACAGGGTTATCACAGCATCAGTAACACGGTGACTCTCTGATAATGCCGCAACTACGCAGTGTACTTTGCGGGTTAAATAAACATGTTAACTACAGATACCGATACACTCTCGCTGAACTGTAGCCTTTTGCAAGATAAATTGCAGATTATCTTGTGCCGGTTCAGTCCTGCTTACGCGTAAACGCGACCTAACCTAAATTAGAATTCATTTGTTTCGGAGGAAAATCCCAAGTGTGCATTGGGTGTGTGTGTGTGGGGGGGGGGGGGGGGGTGGTAGGGGTACAAACCTAGAGGCTTATTTCTGGAGTTACCTTGTTTATACACAATTCCCATCTGACAATTACACAATCATTACCTTGACACCCCCTGGGTTTCTCCCAGTTAGCAACCCCTAATCATGAAAACCTTGTTTATACACATAACTCTCGTAAGCAGATAAATGTTTATTTTGGAGATTATATACCATTATGCAAGTGTGACTGGATTAGAAAGTCACACCTTTCTCAAAATTTAATGTTACCAGAAGAATGACTAGTAAATAATTTTAATCCGCCCCTTTATTCTACAAATGAATAAAAGAAGGATCACCTGTAGATAGTTTTATCCCTAGGTCCTAGGCAAAAACGTCATCGATCACAAGGTGGGAGATGACGACCTGGGTAGCGACCATCTACCAGTTCATGCCACAATTAGCTTCGGGTCTGGACCAGTACGCTATCCTCCCAAAATCTCAAGGAACCTGAACGAAATAGACTGGGACCCATACCGCGACTACTCGATGCCAAACTCATATCAAGCAAACCCGCAAATGTGAATGACATTGAGGACCAGTGTGCCGACCTCAACAAAGTAATCACCTCCACCTTAGTCGAAATCTTCCCCAAAGAGGAAGTGCGCCCCTGGAGAAGAACCATCTCAGAAAGCACACTCACTCTAATAAAAACAAAGCGAATAGCCCTACGCAAGGTTAAATCTGAAAAGGACCCCACCAAGCGAGTGGAACTCAAAAAAAATCTATAACCGCCTTCATGGCGTGGTAAAAGAAGCACTTAAGGCCGAACAACAAAACAACTGGGAGAGGGCCACATCTAACCTAAAAGCGACAAAAGACGCCAGAAAATTTTGGAACACCTTCAAGGTGCTCACAAGTCAGAAAAGTAACCCTAGACAAACCAAACCCCTCGAAAAAGCTGATGGCACTCTCGCCGCCAGCGACAAAGAAAAAGCCGACACCTTCGCGGAACTACTAAGCAATACTCACCGACCCCGGAATATGACGACTCAGCATGAACACGATCGACAACTTCGTAAACTCACACCCCGAGGTATACCTTGATCCCTATTTCGGCAACGAACAAGAGGAAGGTGACGACCACGGCCTAATTACCCCAATCACGGCCGACGAAATTATCAACGTGATAAAAAAAATGCAAAAGCTCTTCCTCCCCGGGAGAGGACGAAACCAACTATAAAATCCTCAAACAAAGTCCCAACTCTTACATAACCAGGCTAGCAACCCTATTCAACATGTGCCTCGCCCATGGCTGCTTTCCAAAATGCTGGAAAACAGCCATAGGGGTCATGATACCCAAACCCGACAAAGATCTCACCAAACCAGCCAACTACCGCCCCATTAGCCTCCTTAGCTGCATCGGCAAGGTATTTGAGAAAATCCTCGCCGATCGACTCAGGAGTCACCTCGAGGAAACTAACTTCTTCTTCAACGACTGGCAAAGAGCCTATAGGCACCACAAAGAAGGCATGAACATATCTATCGCCTGGTAGAACTCATGAAAAACGCCATCGATAACAATAATCTAGGTGCCGTCGTTCTGCTTGACGTAGAAAAAGCTTTCGATTCAGTCTGGCACAACGGCATCAGATACAAACTCATAAAACTCAACATCCCCAAAAAATTACATAGACTCCTCTCCACCTTCCTAAACGATCGCGAAATCAAAGTTAGAGTCAACAGAGAAATGACAAAAAGCATCCCACTGGTAGCCGGTACGTCCCGCCCCACTAGCCTCCTTAGCTGCATCGGCAAGGTATTTGAGAAAATCCTCGCCGATCGACTCAGGAGTCACCTCGAGGAAACTAACTTCTTCTTCAACGACTGGCAAAGAGCCCATAGGCACCACAAAGAAGGCATGAACATATCTATCGCCTGGTAGAACTCATGAAAAACGCCATCGATAACAATAATCTAGGTGCCGTCGTTCTGCTTGACGTAGAAAAAGCTTTCGATTCAGTCTGGCACAACGGCATCAGATACAAACTCATAAAACTCAACATCCCCAAAAAATTACATAGACTCCTCTCCACCTTCCTAAACGATCGCGAAATCAAAGTTAGAGTCAACAGAGAAATGACAAAAAGCATCCCACTGGTAGCCGGTACGTCCCGCCCCACTAGCCTCCTTAGCTGCATCGGCAAGGTATTTGAGAAAATCCTCGCCGATCGACTCAGGAGTCACCTCGAGGAAACTAACTTCTTCTTCAACGACTGGCAAAGAGCCTATAGGCACCACAAAGAAGGCATGAACATATCTATCGCCTGGTAGAACTCATGAAAAACGCCATCGATAACAATAATCTAGGTGCCGTCGTTCTGCTTGACGTAGAAAAAGCTTTCGATTCAGTCTGGCACAACGGCATCAGATACAAACTCATAAAACACAAAATCCCCAAAAAATTACATAGACTCCTCTCCACCTTCCTAAACGATCGCGAAATCAAAGTTAGAGTCAACAGAGAAATGACAAAAAGCATCCCACTGGTAGCCGGTACGTCCCAGGGGTCAGTACTCAGCCCACTCCTGTTCATAATATACGTAAACGACCTCAAAATCACATCGGAACGTGTCCAAATCTCACAAAGGCCTATGGGACTCCAACAGCCAACCCCTTCCCCTCCAAATATCACTCCAAACGCGCTAGATGACCGTGAAGACTGATGCGACAAATGGAGAATCAAACTAAATATAAACAAGACCCAGAGGATAACCTTCTCCAGTAGGAGAAAAAAAAAACGCGACTTCGATCTCCAACTAAGAGGCAAAACTTTCCCAAAATCCACCGAAGTAAAATACCTGGGAATCACCCTCGACTCGAAACTCAGCTTCACAAAACATACCAACAACGTAGCCACGCGATCAACGAAACGAATAAACTTACTTAAAGTGCTAAGGGGCACCACCTGGGGTGCAAACGAAACTGTACTACTCAAGCTGTACAGGGCCTTCGTACGACCAGTAATTGAATACGTGGCCCTGGTACCGACCAATACCTACAAGACCAACATTGCCAAACTCCAAAGAGTCCAGAACAAGCACTGAGAATAGCCATCGAAGCCCCACACGACACTCCTATCAAACTTCTCCACAAAAGGGCCAAAATCCCAACCATCAAAGACTGCCTCGTCACGCTAGCTGCCAAAAACTTAAAACGGTTCGAAGGCAGCACTCACTCTGATACCTAAACTCAAGGAAATATGCGACAGCAGACAAAAACCCCAAAATATGCCGGATAATAACTAAAACGGTCAAAACATTAAACAGAGGGAAGAACAGGAAAGCAACACCTTCGGGTGTGGTATTGTGTGTAAACCTGTTCTTGGCTCTAAACAAGAATAAAAATAGAAAAGTAACAGCCTCGGGGGGAGGGGGGGGGGGGGTTATGTGCGCTGGTAGCCTTTACCAGTTTCACTGGTGCTAGCAGTCCGGGCATATAGATATGCGACAGTTGACAAAAACCTCCAAAACTCCAGCATATAGGTATGCAACAGTAAACAAAACCCCCAAATATGCTCTGGTAGCCTTTACCAGTCTCTCTGGTGCTGGCAGTCCGAGCATACATACAAGCCTATTCTTCGCTTCCTCCAAACTGCGCTGGTACCCTTTACCAGTCGTTCTGGTGCTAGCAGTTCGAGCATATATATAAGCCTGTTCTTCGCCTCCTCCACATAACCTTAAAATAATCTAACAAGACCGCAAACAGCGAAGGGTACAACAGGAAGGTAACACCGTCGTGTGTGGTTTAGTGTGTTAACCTGTTACCCTCCCGCTGCAGCGAACCCGTTCAAAACTTAGGGTAACCTCATTCTCAGCCTCGGAAGCTCAGCCCATGGCGCCGTTCTGGTAAGAACTGCAGAACCGATACGGGAAGACAATCGGGTGGGGGGGGGGGGGTGGGGGGGGGCTCACTAATCTCTCATCATACCTAATTTCAGCAATACCCTAACACACAGCACAGACAACTAAACGAGAACCAACCAAACCAATAGAATCAAACACCCGACAGACCAACACCACTCTGGACCACCCACCGATCACCAACAGAAGAGCTTGAGGCAGACTATACTTGCTAATGATAGCTCCAACACTTATCTAGTGGCAGACTATACTTGCTTGAAGAAACACACAAGACACAGGAGACAACCAGACTACGAAAACAGCCGACATAACAGCTACACAGCGAAGCCAAGCGGAACAAGAACAGAAACCCACTGACAAGGGGGTGGGGGTGGTCTCTAAGCATTCCATACTTTTTCAATTTCAGCCACAGCAGAGACATGGGATAAAGCACCACAAACGTACCAGACCAGACACCACAGAAGAAAGATTCCCCGACCGCCAACAAAGCAAAATCACAACAGCCAAAACAACCAACAACAGAAGAGCTTGAGGCAGACTATACTTGCCAGTGATAGTTCCAACACTCATTTAAGCGGCAGACTATACTTGCCTGAAAACACACACATAACAGAAACACATCCAGAAAAGACTTTTTCAACAGGAAATATATCCTTACTCTACTCTATCTTTTGCCGCTTCAACTCTAAGTTTTTTTTACCATCTTTTTGCCTCTGCCTTTCTCCCCAATAACCGTTATGGGCATCAGTAACCGCTATGGCAAATCTATAACCGTTATGGCTTCAGCGCATCCTTCACTCCATCTCCGGAGGTGGGCATCCACCCCAAGGAGGCGAGTGTTGGACCTGCGCCTCGCTTTCTTGACCTCAGGTTAGTGACACCTTGTGAAGTTCCGTTTTTTTTCTTTGGTTGTCAATGTCGCCTCAACCGTACACGCCAGCAAAGAGCCGATGAAGGTCTATCTTATCTACAAAACTACAAGCGGCAGACTATACTTGCCTGCAGACAACAACAAGAAACATCAACACCCATTCTCTTCCACCTTTACACCGCTCAGACATGATACTGATGACTATGTCTCAAATTAATGTAATTACATTATACTGTAAATGTGGGTCGAAAGGGGCGATTTCGGATAATCTGACCACTGACTCGCAAATCTGTCGCTCGGTGCAGCTGCTGTCCAATTTTTGAGGCACTTTGATGGCGATTACGTAATGCTGTAGTTCGAATGAAAGGATCCTGGTTAGCAATTGTCTCCCTTGGACGACCAGACCGACGTCTGTCATCAACATTGCCTAGCTGACGGTAGCGTGACCACAACCTGCTAATCACCGATTGAGTAATGTTGAGAATTTGAGCCATGCAGTCTGTCTTAAAATGCCAATGACACGAAAACGTTCGTCGTGTGTCAATCTTCACATACCTCAAAAGTTACGTTTCGACCAGAAACTATTGATGAACGAGCTTATACCAAGAAAAGAACGATGAGACCTCCGAAAAAGCCCGTCCAGTACAAATGAAAATTTCAAAACGTACCCCACAGACATTAATGCGGCGCCACTGCGAAAAACCTGCACGGTAACATTCATGATCCACACTAAACTTGGTAACATATTGATGTGTCCAATCACGCGTATCCAATACCAGCTTCCGAAAATATCAACATTAGTTTAGATATCCCCTACCTTTTTTGAATAGTATAGTTCTCGGAAAGTGAAGTCTTTTCCATTAGTGCACTTCTGGTGAAAAAGGGGACCCGCTGCCTCCTTTTCCCCTTACTCTCAGGGAAAAGGTTGTACCCACGCTTCTGGGGCGCTTGTTTTTTTTAGGTCTATATTCAACAAATTCACACGTTTTGGTACCGTGAGAACATTTTTGTAAATATGGAGCCAAAAGCGTTAAATACTGGAGAAGAGACAAATCAAACGAGCGAATCTTCGGTCCCATGTTAAGACTCTGGTGAACATTTATTTATTTATTTATTTATTTATTTATTTATTTATTTATTTATTTATTTATTTATTTATTTATCAACAAGACTGGTTCAGAAGGCAAGATGTTAAAGTGTGGTGTTCCTCAGGGCTCAGTTCTTGGTCCACTTTTGTTTACTCTGTACACTTCTTCTCTGGGTCGTCTTCTTAAAAGGCATGGCATATCATATCATCTGTATGTGGATGATACCCAACTGTACATTACATTTAATTCATCTCTTCAAAGTGACTCAATCACTGCAGTCAGCAACATGGAAACTTGCATAAATCTGGTGCGGGAATGGATGATAGATTTTAAACTGAAAATGAATGACTCTAAAACAGAATTCTTAGTGATATCCGGGGTTTGCATGCCTACACCCACTGTTACATCAATTCAGGTTGGAAACAACATCACCATGAAAAGTGAATCGGCCAGGAATATTGGACTGATTATGGACTCAAATTTAAAGCTAGACATCCATATCAATAAAATATGTCAAAAATGTTACTGGCAGCTTCGGAATATTGGAAGACTGAGAACTTATCTTAACCAATCAGCACTTGAAAAACTTGTGCATTCCTTCATCACCTCACAACTAGACTATTGTAATTCAGTGTTAGTGGGGCTGCCGCAGTATTTGATTCAGAAGCTTCAAAAAGTTCAGAATATTGCTGCTAGGATAATTACTGGTACCAAATGCTCTGAACACATAACGCCTGTTTTAAGACAATTACATTGGCTTCCAGTTAAACAGAGAATCAATTTCAAAATATTGATCTTAGTATTCAAATGTATCCACAAACTGGCTCCAGTTTACCTGCAAGAGCTCATCACTGTATACACTCCATCACGCAGTCTGAGATCTAAAGATTAAATTCAACTAGTCATACCTTTTAGCAGATCTAATCTGGCTAATGATCGTGTGTTCTCCATCGTGGGTCCAAGATTGTGGAATGCGTTGCCTATTAGTGTCAGAAATTCAGAAATTATCAACATCTTCAAAAGAAATCTTAAAACTTTCCTATTTTCTGAAGCATTCTCCTGAACCTCCCTAGAGGAAACTGAAACATGTGACTCTTTATTTTCAGAAAAGTGTATTTTATTTCTGTGAAGCGTTTTAGGACACTCTTCGTGGTTTTACGCTTTTACAAAATCAATTATTATTATTATTATTATTTATTTATTTATTTATTTATTTATTTATTTATTTATTTATTTATTTATTTATTGGAATTTAACGACACCTTCGACAGCCAGGGTCACCACGTGTCCGGACAATTTTATGAGTGGAGGAATCCGGACTACCCGGAGAGAACCACCGAGCAACGGCGAGCAACTGTCAGACTCCCCAACGTACTAACTCCACACAAGCAGTGTTAGAATTGGTTGAAGGCAGGGGGATCATTCACGTACAGTGCGTCTTAGTACACAGCGTCACCGTGCCCCCACATGGGCAATCGGGATTAATTGCCTTGCTGAAGGACACAGCGCAGTTACCCCTCGCGGGGATCCTATCGTGGACTTGAAATTCAATGCCGTAGCCTCTGAGCCACCGAGCTCCCTGTGAGCCCTTCCTAATTTTTAATAACACTGCATGATAGGAACCGAAAAGAGAATTACGGGTCTCAGGTGACTGCATTTGTGTTGCTAGGATCTCGCTGATTATCTGGTGGCGGGTGTCGGTAGTGTTATGATGTAGTAATATATTGTTGCCAAAGATACTGTTAGCCTCTCTCTCTCTCTCTCTCTCTCTCTCTCTCTCTCTCTCTCTCTCTCAGTTGCACACACAACTATTTTCTATCTACGCCCCTGTCCGTGGGCATCTGAGAAAACGTTCACGAGATGCTGAGTGCAATGGAAACAAATAATTGCTGTGTACAAATAGAACAAATAATTATTTTTTTCAGTTTTCACACAATTATGTGCCCACCCGAATGCAAGTTGGTACCCAGCAAGGAACAGATGTTATTGGCGTAACGGGAAAAATACAACAGCTGTCGGTAAAGCGTTATGTCAGGAGCACGGTGGACATCTTGCAACTGTCTATGACCAAGCTACAACCAACTGGCTATACGACAACGTGTGCGTATAATATAGGCCTATCATCCCCTTATGTGCAATATTTCAATAAAATGTTACGTTCATTATTTTCACTTCTTTGTTTAGGTAAAATTATGTTGGTTAGGCACTACAAAGTAGATCTTCTGTTTCTCAGGCCATTGTTTGTAAAATTGCATGTCGGCTGTTGATATTTTATTTCATTTTTGTAATTATTCTTCTCTATCAAAAGTTCATGTTCTTGATTTATTTTTTGCTTTAGGCCTCATAATCTGCAGAATAGCATGGGAGGTGGTGTATTTCGTCCCTTGATTGCAAGAAGGCTTTGCTATGCTAAAGCATGGCATCGCCGTATTGCTCTCAAGGGACAAATTTATCAATTTTATTATCTCAGGTAAAATATCAGACAAAAACTATCTAATTTCTATTTTTTTTAAGTTCGCATTGGTTATAAAAAGAGACCACGCGGCTATCAAACGGACCATGCGCGGGGGGGGGGGGGGGTTCTAAGAAACAGATTTTCAACTTTTTAGGCCTTATTTCACTTTCATATTAAATGATAGATTGCTAGATAATTTGTGTTGAACAAAAATTAGTCAGAGAAGAATTGAAATAAATTATATGTCGCTCTTTTGGAGTATGAATGTGTGATGAGGGTGTTAAAGTTGTATGAAGTGTGTAGTGCTTCATACAATACGTAACAGGCCCATCCCACGTCCATACTCTAGCAACGTGACAGATAATTTATTTCAATTCTTATGAATTAATCTAACTTGGTTGTTTGTATTATAATGTACCGTGACCGCGAGGCGGCCGACATCACCGCCATTTATATCATTGCAGTCATACCATCTTTTGTGCTGACGAGAATGTCATTATTTTAACCCTTTACACAACTTAACGGACAAAACCGGCCAGCGCTATTCGCAAAAATCGCCAATTAATTTTCATTATTTTTTCATTTTTTTGTCTCAAAAACATAGGTTATGACCCCTCATTGGAACGAGCTCGTCCCAATGAGGGGTCATACCTATGTTTTGAGACAAAACAATGAAAAAAAATTAGTTATTCAAGAATTTGGTTTGCAAGTGTCGTCTGCTGTTCATGATAGGTAAAGGATTAGCAGAGGTTGATAGACACAGAGTCTAAAATACTCAAGAGAAAATCTCGTGTGAACAGCCCATGTGAATACTAATCTGTAATTTGGTTTATTAATACGAGGGGATGTATAAAGGTTTTGAGCCTAACATAAATAAAGCTGGAATATCGGTACAGAACATATTTATTTTTCAACACAGTCCCCTTGTAATTCAATACACTTGTTCCATCTGGTCTGCCAGTCGTTGATGCCGTGTCTATAGAAGTCCATATCTTGATCCTGTGGTCCAGCCTCCACAACATCAGTAAGTTTCTCATCATCTTGAAATCTTTGACCATGTAAGTGTTTCTTCAAATTTGGAAAGAGATGGTAGTCACCAAGTGACTACCATCTCTTTCCAAATTTGAAGAAACACTTACGTGGTCAAAGTGACTACCATCTCTTTCAAAATTTACCTGTGGTATCCCAGCACCACTCGCGCGGGTTCAGTAATCGTTAACCCATTCAAAAATAAGTGTGGATCTGTATTTATACCATGATTACCTATTCTACTATATATAAAAAGCCTTTGACATTAATTTTAGCTTTACACACCAGCCGTGGTGAACACGCCTGCAATGGGATTTCAGTAGTTAAAATGTACACCTACAGTGCAACTACATCTAAGCTGACCTTTGGTGGCCTCGCCTTCAATGCAAACTTGCGTAAGTTTATTACTGGTTTCCTTGTGAAAAGTGATCTGAAACCGGCAATTATTTATTACGTTTTTAAATAAGTTTACCTCATAAGATACCAAAGATTAACACACATAAGTTCTCTCATGTTAATAAAGCATCGAAAACTCGAAATAGTATGTTTTTATGTTATTAAAATGAAAATGCCTCCGTAATTTGTGCGTTTCGTTTTCTGTTTCGTTTTAGCAATAAAACTACCAGCGGAAGTTCCGCCCACTGGTGCTCATATAAACAAAAACAGACTCCCACGTGTGAATATTGATTTATTTAACATTTAAACTCTTATTAATCTGACGATCATGGTATAAATAAAATATACCCAAAGTAGCTTGGTGTACCAAATGTTCGCCACTCGTGGTGAAGTTGTGTTAACCGCGCGCCAAAGTCTCGCGGTTAACACTACTTGTGGTGAACATTTGCTACACGAAGCTAGTATGGGTGTATTCTATATTTAATACACACCCCCACCCCATATTTTTACTATCAGTAATAGCCACTAAATGGTTAGATGTGAAGGGACACCAGTCGAAGAGAAACAGCGAAATAAATTTCAACAAACACGCCCAGTAAAATAGATAACGAATGTAATTTAGACTGCTTCCCAGAAGGTTGTTTTGATTTTTTATCGATCCGTTTGAACAGTAAAGCTTCAAACAAAACAAACGGACTCTTCACCTTTGAGTTTAAACATCGGAATTAAAATTTGTTGATTTAAATTAATTTTAATGCGTGTGATGTGTAATAAACACAGAACGTTATGTGTGTTTGAATCGGTGGATGTTTTACATAACTCATTTATCTAATAGTAAATAGAACGAATAGTATTTTTTCTTTAACAGTAATAGTTTTTTTTTAAATCTCTCTTATAAATAGACAGAACGTGATGTGTGTTTGAATCGGTGGATGTTTTTACTTGCTTTGTACGTTTTCATTTTCACACTTGGATACTTTTCAGCGAAACTAATGACTTGACGGGAAAAGAGCAAGTATAAACGGTGCTGGGAAAAAAGTTTCGGCTTGTACATCACAAGTTGAAAACAGAAGCATTTATGTCAAAGCGGCAATTCCGTTAAATAGAAGGGTTTAAAGTTTCAGGGATGTGTAATTATAATATTTTTTTTCATTATTCCTCACTAATGACTTATTTTATTTTCTTATTCCTACAGTAATTGCGAACAGCTAAAGGTTTGTCAACTACTAACTGCTCGTAAATGTTACAATGCTGAATTCTATCTGCACACTTTGCATAACGATACATCACGTTTCTGCGATTACATTTAGGCGTGATAGAAGAAGGAGGTGCAGGACGGTCAAGAAGATTTTTTCCATATATTCGCAAATCTCCATTTTCTTTAACTTAAATTAATTAATGTTATTGTTGAAATTAATTAATATTATTTGTTTTAAATTAATTGCTGCTGTTTTTTTGTTCCTGAACTGGATATTTCCTATCCGTAATTAAATACATAATATTTTCTCTCTCAACGGTCGGGAGATTTGCAGCCAGTCTCCGGAAGTATGAAATTTTGGAATTTGAAAGGCACAGTTGCCCTCAAAACCTCATCATTTTTTTCAATCTACCATGTGTTTTTGTCCTCATCGATCATATATAATGCCAACATAAAACACATAGCGATGGTGTCTTCGTGTTTCAGGGTCTGCTCATTTGGATCAATATAATGCAATCTGCAACCCCAACATTTTTCGTTCAACGCTTTAGGAATATTTTCTCCCACGAGACTGGTGCATGCTTTGATGAACATATCTCTCAAAAACTTCTGATACATCCGTTCTTTATCATTTTCTTCTTGTTTTATTACTTCAGTCACTTTTCCCCTTAAAAGTTATTTAATAAAACATTTTTTTATTTTATTTTTTAAATTAATTTGAATTTTTTTAATAGTGCTCTTTTGTATATGTACAAAACGGAAAAAAGCCTGTGAATTTCTGTTTTTAAATAATAATTATTTATCTTCATCTTTCCGTGAATATTGCTTTTTTATCAACAAGAAATTGCAAGAAAAGGGCGTCGTTTTTCGAAAATTGCATATTGTGTAATTATGTTTTTCTATCGTAGTGGGAGCGCGGTGGCTCAGTAGGTAGAGGTGCATGCTGCAAGCCGAGAGGTCCTCGGTTCGAATCCCACCTGCGGCAACCGCGTTGTGTCCTTGGACAAGACACTTCATCTCCATTGCCCGCGTGGGGGCACGGTGGCGTTGTGTACTAAGGCGCACTGCACGTCGATGGTGCACTTGCCTTCAACCCATGCTAACTCTGCTTGCGTGGAGTTAGAATGTTGGAGAGCTGACAGTTTCTCGCCGTTGCTCGGTTGTTCTCCCCGGGTACTCCGGCTTCCTTCACCCGTAAAACTGTCACGGTCATGATAGCCATTGTGCATGAATATGTGACCTTAAACATCAATAAATAAATAAATAAATTCTCTCGGAGTAGTGCAGAAAATACCACAGACAGTTTCTAATTCAACAAAAAACTAACACTCTGCAATTCTGGATGAAGTGGGCATCGATCTCCGTGAACTGTAACTCTCAAAAACACGCTACTCTCATTTCGTAAATTTCACTAATACTGGAGAGTCGTTAGAGATCAATACATCTTTGCAAATGAAACCATTTTATACGACAGGAATCTGGTGTTCGTGTATCAAATCCCAAGGACACATGGTATGGGAATTTCATATAAAGACTGACACTTCGAAATAAGGCGAATTTGTATCATCGATGTGCGCATCATTTCACATACTTTATAAAAAAAAATTCCTGGCTTTTTACAATTTTTCCCCAATCAGTTTGAACGTTTCAATGGCTAATCGTGACCGTGACAGTTTTACGGGTGAAGGAAGCCGGAGTACCCGGAGAGAACCACCGAGCAACGACGAGCAATTGTCAGCTCCTCAACATTCTAACTCTGTTCAAGTTCCGCTCAAGCAGGGTTACAGCGGTTGAAGACATGTGCACCATCGACGTGCAGTACGCCTTAGTACACGGCGTCATCGTGCCCCCATGCAGGCAACCGGGATAAAGTGCCTTGCCCAAGGCCACCCCGCGGGTCGTCCCGGACGGGGATCGAACTCGGGACCTCTAGCATAGAAGTCCAACAGTCTACCACTAAGCCACCGTTCTCCCACTCACTAACTTAAAGAAGATGAATAACGTAAATCGTCTACATACGGGTCGGGTCATTTTGTAGAAATCACATGGTACTATTGGTAGTTGTCATTACTCATGTAACACAAGAAAATTGTCACACATGATACCAAATAACAGAGTTTCAGTACAGCCGCTGTGGACTGGTCGAATTTGACGCGTGGGCAGTGGTGTCCACGCATGCGTTTATCCTGTAATAATAACCATCTTCAACAAAATTTTAATTAATGAAGCACCGGGTTGTACCCGGTGCTTCATTAATTAAATTTTTTTCTGATTATTCCTATAATAAGTGTTTGGAATCTTATATTATTGCGTCTGTGGAAATATTGCCCACCCGTGGAAAGTGACCAGTATACGGCGGTCATGCTGTGGGTAGGTTTTCCCTATTCGCTCTTTAAACGAATGTAAAAAATAAGGAAAAATTGCGCTTTCAGTATCTTTTGATGTTCTGTAACTTTTATTTCTGTTTATTATTTCAACAATGTGCGCATCGTGACATATAATTTATACCATGATTACCTATTCTACAATATATGAAAAGCCTATGACATAAATTTTAGCTTTACACACCAACCGCGGTGAACACGCCAGCAATGGGATTTCAATAGTTAAAATTTACACCTGCAGTGGAACTACATCCAACTTGACCTTTGGTGACGTCGACCTGAATGCGAACTTGTCGAAATTTATCGCACGTCGCCTCACGAAGAGTGAAATGAAAGTGACAATTATACATTACGTTTTTAAATGAGTTTACCCCATAAGATACCAAAACTTAACAAACATGTATTGTCTCATGTTAATAAAGCATCCATAACTCGAAATGGTATGTTATTATGCTATTAAAATGAAAAAGGCCCCGTTTCACTTTCCATTTCGTTTCGGCGATAAAATTGACAGCGGAAGTACCACCCATCGATGCTCGTGTAAACAAAAACAGATTCGCACTTATGTACGTCTGGTGCTCAGTAAAATCGAGAAAAAATAATAACGACTCTTAATAATCTGACGATCATGGTATAAATAAAATAGGCGCGCGGTTAACACCACTTCAGCACGAGTGGTGAACATTTGGTACACCAAGCTGCTATGCGTATATTCTGTATGTAGACACTATCCTTCCCATGAATATAAAAGACTAGGAGGTAAGATTTGCTATTTTTTTCCAAGGAAGAAAGAAATTATTGTAAAATTCACTAAACAAAGAGCCAAAGTGAAGAGTTACTTAGTTGCTTCTAATTACCTTGCCATAACAAGCCAATTGTCCTTTTGTAAGTTTTAATAAATGAAAACAACAGACAGCTCCGAGAGTTGTCTGTTTCGTTTATTAACCCTTTACCTAACATGAAAAGCAGACGACACTTGCAAAAAAAATTCTTGAATAACTAATTTTTTTCATTTTTTGTCTCAAAAACATAGGTTATGACCCCTCGTTGGAACGAGCTCGACGAGCTCGTTCCAACGAGGGGTCATAACCTATGTTTTTGAGACAAAAAATGAAAATATTTTGAAAATTAATTGGCGATTTTTGAGAATAGCGCTGGCCGGTTTTGAGCCGTTACGTTGGGTAAAGGGTTAAAAGTAACAAAAGGAAACTTCGCTCTATTTCCCACAAATGTCGTTGGAATTTCCTCAACAATTACATGCTTTTTAACCCTTTACCCAATGTAACGGCCAAAACCGACCAGCGCTATTCTCCAAAATCGCCAAATAATTTTCATTTTTTGTCTCAAAAACATAGGTTATGGCCCCTCTTTGGAACGAGTTCGTCGAGCTCGTTCCAATGAGGGGTCATAACCTATGTTTTTGAGAAAAAAAATGAAAAAATTAGTTATTCAAGAATTTGTTTTGCATGTGTCGTCTGCTTTTCATGTTAGGTAAAAAATTATTTGGACCATCCGTCTAATAATTTCAGGGGAGATAACTTTATCGAAAGTTGATTTTCGTTATGAGATTAGTCAGGGATGCGTATATATTTAACAATCTGACAATGAACATCATCTGTCCTGACAACTGCATATGATGTGAAACACAACCTTTAGAAAAAATGTTGGGGTTTTATTTTCTCTATTTCGAATAAACAGGTTAGATGGAAACTGCGGGAGCGTTTGGACAGGTGTAAACGACATCCTATCTGAGAAGACATGGGTAATTTGGGACGGATCTGCTGTTACGTGGACAAACTGGGCCACCACGCAGCCTTCTGGAACAAACATGATAAATTGTGTTATGTTGGATGCCCAATGTTTTTGGCGAGATAGACAATGCATCTACGAATACAAGGTGTTATGTGAAGGTTCAGGTAAGCAAGATTTTTCTGTCTCCCTGTTTGCTTTCTCAATGTCGGTGAGTCTACATACACGAATCCTGGATAAGTGAAAATGTGTGGGATGAGGGGGGGGGGGGGGGTCTGTGGTAAAAACAGCCAGAGAGCCTCATAACTTTTATGACCCTATGCTCTGGTGCCAGAGACCTCCTGATCTTCTCTATTTTATCCCCAAAATGGACGTTTATTAAATAATTAGAATAACGTTTGGGCTTTTCCCACATTGTGGTAATACTTTTTGACGTCACTAACGTCATCATATTTATGCAATGACGTTACGACGCGATGCTTCTATTCTAGCAAAAAGCAATCAATCTTAACCCTTTGAGACTTTAATTATCCTGACGTTCAAACGTCACTGGGAATTCAGTTTCTTCAACGTTTTTCAAAAAGCGACGTCAAACGTCGAAAAGTACAAATAACAAGATGTTTTTCACATTAGTGATTAACTGATTGAGGGCTAGATTATTTTTGGTGGTCTGAATTTGTTATTAAAAACTTGTTTTATTACAAATTATTGGAGAGTGCCTAGAGGCACTCTCCAATAATTTGTAATAAAACAAATTCATATAAACAAAATAGTATCTGTGTTTGACTGAATATGAAATATAAGCAAAGAAAGTGTTGGCTTTTGCTCTGGTATCTCGATTTTTGAAAACCATAATACTCAACCAATTAAGAAGGCTTGACAGCAGGATTATATAGGTATTTTAAGCTGTGATAATTTTGGCTCAACGGTTGTCACTGAGCACTATTCGGGAGAAAATAGGAATTTTAAAAAATCGAAAAATAATAACAAAACAAATTACCACAAAGTATCTACGCGCTGTTTGATTTCGTATGTCATAAGACGTACAAAAGTATCAAAGGGTTAAATTTGTATCGTAAATGTTTACCGTTTTGAACCAGAGACAACAGAAAGAAAACTTTATCGCATAAGGAAAATAACTACACACTTTATCACAAAAATTGCTTTGTCACACTGTATAATTTGCTTTTTATCTTCCACTTAGCGTTAATTATTTCACAAACTCAACAAGGCACTCGAGCTGTGAGATAGAACACAAAATGGTGGTGTACAGAGAACTGGAATCTACGACTCGAGTTTGAGTTTTTCCAATATTTCCTGAGCGCCGCTGTTACAGTCTAGTTCTAATAACCCCCCCCCCCCCCCCACTCACCCCCTCCCCCCCCCCCCCCCCCACACACACGCACACAAAGTAGATCTTTTGTTTTTCAGGACATTTTTTTTGTAACATTGCATGTGGGTGGGCATTTTATTATTTTATTTTTGTAATTATCCCTTTGCCATGAAAAGTTCATGTTTTTGGTTTGTTTTGTGTTTCGGGTATCATAATCTTCAGAATAGCTTGAGTGGCGATGTATGTCAGAACACCTCTATCCACGTGGGAGGGGTCACATGGGGTTGTTCAGCCTCGCCATTAAAATATTGGGAGACGAGCCAACTAGGAGGGTCGGAATCCGGGCACGGGCTAAACTCGGCTCACAGAGCTGAGTTGGGACCGCACTATGATTTTCTTCCCGGCTTTCCGAGTGAACTCGAAATGCAGGTTCGTTCTTTGTTAGGTGTGATTCCTAATCACTTCAGGCTACGTAAAGGAAACAATGATTAAAGTAAAAACGATTCTTTTATTTACATTCAAAATAAACTCATTTTCATTTTCCACACATTTAACAATTTGATCAACAGGGTAGAAGATTTATCACATAGGTTTATAGTTTTTCATCAAATTCAGTTTATCTATAGCCCTGTACTGGCGCTATAGCACACTCTCAAAATGTCACTGTCGCGGGCTGGCAGCAGGAGCTTAAAACACCGAGTCTTTATCTTTTGCGCTTGTGCGCGTTTGCAGCTCTGACTGCCGGGGGATCCCGACTAGCAATGTTAGTTACCTTGTGGCAACGCAGTTCTGATTTGGATTCAGTTTATCCACTCTGTCGTCTAGTTTAGCAAGTCTACGTCACATACCTTATACACGTGTCCTTTGATGGAGCTCTCCTTGAATATGTCCTGTCCTTTGAAATACACACAGTTCGTGCAGAACCCACAACTTCAATATCCGCTTCGAGCTTGCGCGAACTGTCACTGACGACCCTGAGACGATATTCACCTCACTCTAATACTAAACAGGCTACTACGCGATCAACATCTGCATTTTAAGGGTTAATACCACAATACAATAGCCTACACTTTGAGACAGGTGTGAGTCGATCCTCGCTAATGACATCTAAACTTAGCCGCTACTTGGGTTCGAAATCTACTCTCTAAATTCGGGCTTGTTGCTCTCCTGCGTCTACCTATTCTGATAATAGCGGCGTACAACGGAGCTTCGTGGATTGCCCAGCAATTCCACTCACACGAGGCCCTATGAGGCGTCCCACTCCTAAACGGTCGGAACCCAAGACTCTCTGAAATGGCTTGTTCCCCTCACTTTATATCTCGTCTTGTGATGTTCAGATGGCAATATGTCAAGATGCCTAAACCTGGCACACGACATCTCTGAAAATAAAATCATTTCGCGCCAATGCACATGCTATCAAGCGTGTCCCGAGAAATAATATACTTGATAGCCGTGACGATTGAAAGTGTCGGTCACTTCGATATTAATTGACGAGTGATATGTCAGAGTAGTATCCCACTGTGAATCGCCTAAGGCTAATTATCTAATTAAACATGTGTGCTTACTACACAGAGAGAAGAAATTTCTACACATATATTTGAACTTGAAGGTAAAGGGAGGGGGCCTCCTCCCTTTTAGTCGGGCTTTGCCCTGACAATGTATTTCGTCCCTTGAGTGCAAGAAGGCTTTGCAATACTAAAGCATTGCGAAACTTTGTTGTATTCAAAGGACAAATTTATAAATTTTATTAACTTGGGTAAAATATCAGACACAAACCATTTAATTATTATTTTTTAAAGTTTGTTTGGTTATAAAAAGGCAGCATTCGGGTCGATACGGCAACCAAAAGGACCATGCGTGAGGGCCAGAGAAACAGATTTTTAACTTTTAGGTCAAGTACAATTAATTATATGAAGAAATTTCATTGATAAAAGTTTCATGAAAATATACAGACATAATAAGGCTATAAAAAACCTAGATTATCATCGGATGTTTTTAAAAAATTGGGACGGATGCAGTGGCGTAGCTACGGGTGCGCGGGAGGGATAGCTACGGGTGCGCGGGAGGGATGGCTACGCCGCCTAAAATTCACCCTTCCCCGCCCCCACAACAAAAAGAAAATCGTCCAGTGCAAGTTTCACACGACATAGAACCCCCACAAAGGTCACCAATATAGGGGCTACACACGCTACAGATTCGTTTTCAGAACACAAAATTTGGCAAACTTCTCTCGGAGGTGTGGGGGGGGGGGGGGTTGGAGGGGGGCTAGTCCTAACTAGGACCCTCCGGTAGTTGTCTTCTTTTCTAGTTCCCTTCAGATGAGGGGGAGGATGAGACAACACCGGGAGGTCCTAGTTAGGACTGGAGGAAGCCACCGACACCCCTCACAATGGCCTTCCATGCAATATCCACCTCTCTCGTTCCTAAAACGAAAATTGGCTAGGACAGCCCCTATTAAAAATCCTGGCTGCACGCCTGGACGGGTGGATTTCATTTTTTATTATTTATTTTCTGAGAATCAAATGGTGAGCAAGAAAAATACCCTCCCTGTTTGAATTTATGTATATATAACTGGGAGGGTGCTAAACTATTCTCGGCCGTCAAAATTTATCTGTATATGGAGGACCTCTATTTACGCCTGTGTGCGAGGAAGATTAATAAAATTTATGACATACCTGAAGCTCTCTCATCTGATCATTGTTGGAAAGGACTCGCTGAGCCCTTTCCAACAATTAATCAGATGATAGGTATGATCTGCGCGTACCAGAACGTACAGATAATCAGCATACCATAGGCGGCAAGAGTCGTATTCGGCAGCGCAACTGTTAAACTAGCTGAAAAAGGGGAAGCGAAGAAGCCCTAATATACAGCAATGATTGATACTGTTACAGTGTTCACTCATTTAAAACAAACTATAGTTACACTTTATCTGAGGTGTGGGCAAACCGATTAAATAATTTTGTAGCTTGCGGGCAGATCGAGAATTATATTAAAAGTCAGGGAGCCGTCAAAGCGATACTTAACCGATTGGCATTAACGGGGACCTGTGACTACAGGGTTATTATTATCCCTGGTGGGTGAGAGTGCAAGATATTTGGGCCAGACACGAGGCTTGCCGAGTGTCTGGACCAAATATCTTGCCCTGAGTGTGAGAATTCCCCATCTCACATTCCGCCCCCATCAGGGATAAGTTTTATCCTCCCACCAAAACAGGCTGACGTCATCAAAAGTAATTCAGGGGCACGTGCAGCTATATCGAACAATTCTGTTGTCCATTTCTGAAAAATACTGATTTGCTTATAGGAAAGAGCGCACAAAAGTTCTGTATTTACACAGGTATATGCCACACAAAAAATTAAATCTCAACACCAGCAGGGCAGGAGTTAAAGATTTGTTGTGAAATGAACATCTACACATTCCAATGACGTCACATTATGAATTTTGCAATGTATTCGCATAACTTTTCGACGGGAATTTCGTGCAACTCGCTCCACTCAAGATGGCGCTCATCCAAAAATTCATATAAAAGAGTCAAGTGTCTTTTGGTTTTGCGATCTGTGCTTCTATTTCTATTTTCTTCGTCTGCTAATATGTCCGAAACGTGACACCACCATGTTGTTTGATTACAGAAGAACTTGCGATGATTGGGTAGTCCTGTGCTCATTAAATATGCTAAAAAGCCAATATAGGTTGGTCACGTGGGTGGGGTGAGATAGCTGTCACGTGGGTGGGGTGAGGCAGGCATATCTCTCTCAGCTGTCTCACACGACTTTATATATATCTCAATACGTGGTGGGAGAAAAAGTGGTCTATTGTTCTGTTCTTCCTTTAATCCTTTTAACTATTTCAAAGATACTGAATGTAAATTGGGAGTGGTCTACACGCTAAAAACTAAACTGTTAAAAACTACACTTGAAGTGCTGTATTTAACACTTACTAAGTGCTGAACTAGCACTTTGTTCAAGTGTAGATATCCCATAACTTGACAGGACTGGTATTACAATAATACCGCTTGACAAGTGTAATGCTGCGACACTTAAAAGGAAACAACGCAGATGACGCGGATCAGGCTCGAACTCTCGAGCCTGATCCGCGTCATCTGTGTTGTGTCCTTTTAATTATGTACCCACCAAACGCAAAACAAATTATGGAAGATTCTGGAAGAACAACCAATGCTAGACACATGGGAAGTGCCATCCATTCAAGTTTCAGATGTCTGACGATTGTAATGTCTAAGTGCTTAAACATTGAACTTTGAGTGTTGAAATCAAACCCCAAGAGTTAGAATGGGTTTAAGACCTTGAAAGTGTCAGTTTTAACACTTTAGTTTTTAGTGTGTATGTAGACAATAGTTCACTGCTCGGATTCCATGACGATCTTAGTCCTCTTGTGGGGCGAGCGGAGGATTATTTTACGTGACAGTAGCCGAGTGAAATAACCCGCGCAGCCCGCGAGAGGATAAAATCGCTCTTGAATCCGAGCAGTGAACTTTTGTGTTTGTTTTATTTTCACCTTATTTGTTTTCCCCCAAAAAACCTCTGTAATTGATTCCGTTGTAACTTTCAAAACGTGTTCAAAAAGAGTAGTCCGTTATCGCTGAGAGGGGAATATGATGAGGGGAGTGGAATACCATTTTCGGCGAGTGTAAGTGGGAAGACGAATTGTTTTGGGGGATGAAAAACGAAAGAAAAGAAAATAAATTAATGCATTTGAACATCTGTGACTCTGTCGAAAAACTTTTTAACCCTTTACCCAACGAATCGGCCGCATCCGAACGCGTAATATGCAAATTCAGCAGTTTAAAAAATATTATTTTTCAAAAAATTTCAACAAAACCATATCATATGACCTCTCATTGGAACGAGCTCGTTCCAACGAGAGGTCACATGATATGGTTTTGTTGAAATGTTTTGAAAAATTTGAAAAAATGATATTTAAAATAATAAATTTTGATATCGTCTGCATTGGGTAAAGGGTTAAAACCCTGTAAATTTATTTTACACTATATGTTATCAGCTGATTGTGATTTTACACTCAGAAACCAATTTTATCTCCCCTTCATCTCTTCCGTCAGTCATATCTTCTGTAATTAAATAGGATAAAAGTCGGGCGTACATTTCCAATTTTCTTTTTCTTTTTTTTATGGAGGGACGGGGTGGGATGTGCAATGAAATACAAAAATACAAAAAAACAAATTTGTTAATTTGTACAAAAATAAAGCGACAATTGATACGTAATGCTCCGAACAAAAATTTCAAACAAGAACCAAGCACTCACAACTCGATCGAATAGCTAATAAATGTAATTTTCAAAATCATGTTTTTATTATAAACTGAGTCAAAAAAGAAAGTATAATAGAAACAAAAGTGAAAAAATAGCATAAAGGATGAAATATAATAGTTCTAATGTTGCATGTTTGTGGACAAGAAGTTGTTCAAAGAGTTTAATGACATGTTGTTGTCCAGCCAACCGTATAAATTTTGCTACGGATTTCAAAATAGCATGTGGTACCCGAGAATGTCAAATTGAATGGGCGACCGACGATTCTCATTGTGTTATGTTGTGCTATAGAGCCTGGTTTATCGAGAAAACACGCTAGTGTTTGTCATCCGACATTTTAAAAACTGCCAAGGTTAACCGAAAGTCAGAGGTTGCGTGAGATTGGTATGCATGAGGATGGGTTACTTCCAGATGAGCTCGCTGCCAAGTTCGGAGTCACTGTGGCCACTATTCACCGCCTCATTGGAAGGTATAGAATCACTGGATCTCCTGTCGACCGACCGCGTTCAGGTCGACTAAGAGTTATGACCCCTGCACAAGACCGACACACCAGGACGTCTCACTTTCGGGATCGCTTCATTCCGGCGACGAGGGCAGGAGCAATTACTCCTGGTAGAACTAACAACAGAATCAGTGCACAAACTGTCCGCAACAGACGCGCTGAACAATGCATCCGAAGTAGGCGTCCATACCACGGACCAATCCTTACCCAACGTCATCGTACCGTCAGAATGGAATGGGTACGTCAGCGAGTCCGCTGGACTCAGCAGCGTTGGGCCACAGTTCTTTTTAGTGATGAATCACGATTTTGTCTCGGCGCACTGATGGTAGGGCAAGAGTGTATCACCGACGAGGAAAACGGGTTTCTGATGGTTGCGTGCGGAATGCGGCCGTTTCGGCGGGGTTGTGTAGTGGTTTGGGCAGGAATTCGCTTGCAGCATCGAACGCAGATGATCTTCATCGATGATAATCTGAATGGACAGCGATATAGGGACGAAATTCTTAACGCTGTTGTTGTTCCGTTGTTGAACGCTAACGTCGGATTGCAGTTATTCCAGCGAGACAACGCCCGGTGTCACATGGCGCGTATCTGTACTGCCTTTCTTCAGGAGCATCAAACTTCTTCCCTGACCTCCATTTTCGCCAGATTTGTCGCCAATCGGGCATCTTTGGGATCAAATGGGCCGTCGGGTCTTCAGACATTAGGCGATTTACGTAATGTTCTAAGGCAGGAGTGGAACGCAGTGCCACAATGTGACATCCAGAGACTTATCAGGTCCATGCGCCGTCGATGTCTTGCCACCCAAGAGCCAAACGGTGGACGCTATTGACTGCATGTGTGAACTTTTCATTTCACCCCATGTCTGAATTGCGACGTACTGACGTGGCGGTGGCAACAGTAAGAACATGAAATTTTGCAAATTCATACAGCTAGACTCGAAATATGAATTTACAATAATTTCTTTGGGATGAAAGTCGATAATACTAAAAACATTGCTCCTCAAAGTTTATTTACTTTCTTTTTTGACTCAGGATATATAAAAAAATATTCAAAGAAAAATATATAGTATAAAAAGATTTGTTTCTTTCTTTACACGAGCAATAATTGTTTCGATAGGTAAAATTAAAAACCTATCACAAAATTTTCAAGCTAACTTTCCATTTCTTATATAGAACATTGAAAATGGGCAAGCCAATTGACACTAAACAGACGCGAGTAAAATAAACCTCTGGGGAGGGGTGAGTATTAGATGGTCGAGGGGCTGCAGACGACAAGAGTGTTGTTCATTTCTTTCATTGATTTTGATCGTTTTGTTTATGCGCATTATACGCATGAATATTTTGCCCGTGGGCATGGACATTTTGTCCCGGGTTCCATCGAGATGCCCACTCTAAATTATGTTCCAATATGAGTACAATCCTCGCCCTCTAATTGGATGAGAGCTGGCGTAGTTTCTTTTATGTTTTCGGCTCCAGTAGTAAAGGTTACCATTTGCTCGATCGGGTGACTCGACATACTGCTCTACGGGTCATCTGGGTATTTTAGGATACCTATGATATTGGACTATTGGAGGATACGTAACCTCACATCCGGGTTCTTCTGTTGGGAAAGGTATAAAAGGGGTGCGAGCTCGGCTTAAACCTCATTTGTGTTCTGACCGTCGTCGAGTGAAGACATGTTACCGGTTCGGTGCAGATACTGTTCCAAGTTATTTTAGAGATCGGATAATACCAGAAGACACAAGAAGAATCAGTGCAGATATTGTACGGAATTGTTCACCCAACCACACAATAGGAAGAGGCATGAAGAACATCACTGCCCAAGAAGAACAGAAGAGGAGAGAGATACTGGAGATTCAATGACTGACCAGAATAAAGTACTTTTAGAATTTTTACGGGATGCTGACAAGGAGGAAATTGATGCCGTTCTATGCGCTGCTGATGACGATTTGATTACCTGTTTATATAAATGTGCCACCAATATCCTCGGAAATAAGATACCACTGAATTTGGCTGATTTTTATGACCTGCGAAAATACGAACATGTATTGAAGCTGCTAACAAATGATGGAATTTCTACCGATATAAAAAGAAGAATATTACGAAAGAGTTGCTTTCTCTCGGCGCTTATCAACCCAGTCCTAACTCTGAAAAGGGTATAAAAGGGATGTACCAACGTCAAATGCTCATTTGTTCTACGACCACGAAAAAGTGAAGACATGGCAATTCATAACTGCGAGTACTGTGAAAAAACAATTTCCGGAAAGATTAACATGAAGAGGTACAAAGAAGATTACTGCCCCATGAGGAAATCGGAAAAACCGAACAACACTGGAAGACTAGACAGAAATTCAGATACACTGCGAATCCTGATGCTGATTTGATACAGTATATGTGACAGTGCCTCGAATATCTTGAAGGGGTCAGTACCTATAGCCAGATCTGAGAGAGCTCGGCTGATCCCACACAAACACCAGATTAGGAGAATTGCCTTACCAAAGAGAGAACTATCTTATCGGAAAAGAAGACGGATCATATAGAAAGGAGGATTGTTAGGAGACTCACTCAGACCTACCATCAATGTTCTGTCCGATATCCTATAAAAGAGTCGTGCTAGTAAGAAACTTGTCATTTATAATCTGACTTTCGAAGAGAGCAGATGCAATGCAATCCAGTTATGCACCAAAAGAATAGTCAAGAGATTCGGACTCCGATGAGTCGTCGGAGCTATCAGAAGATATGGAATATGAAGAAGAAGAAAGAGAGGAAGAAGACGTTTCTATGATGGGATGATGGGAACTATCGTCCAAAGTGCCTCTGGCAAATACAAAGACGATTTTGACAACCTCATGAACAAGTATATCGAGGATGGAATGGACAGAGAAGAAGTAGTTGAAACAGTATATAGAGCACTATAAAAGAGTGTCAAAGAAGCCATTAGTGCGAAATACATTAATACCCTAATGTACATTAGAAATTCTTTCGGCGACTCAATGCACAAGAAAATTCAAGAAACCGCCAAGCGTCTTCGTGGAGAAGAGGACTTTGACTTTGAAGAATCCCAGAAATATGCGTTGGAAAAGCGAAGATTTCTGTTTAACCCTTTACCCAACGTAACGGCCAAAACCGGCCAGCGCTATTCTCAAAAATCGCCAATTAATTTTCAAAATATTTTCATTTTTTGTCTCAAAAACATAGGTTATGACCCCTCGTTGGAACGAGCTCGTCGAGCTCGTTCCAACGAGGGGTCATAACCTATGTTTTTGAGACAAAAAATGAAAAAATTTAGTTATTCAAGAATTTTTTTTGCAAGTGTCGTCTGCTTTTCATGTTAGGTAAAGGGTTAACAACCTTATGACAAACTACTCATTCAGATTAGAAGATAACGAAGAGGAGGACGATTAGAGAAAAAAAGTATAAAAGGAAAGTTAGTATGAAAATAAACTCATTTCAATTTTGAACGTCGAAGAGTGAAGATGTCTGTGTCAACAACAGTGATCAGATTCAAAGATGACTTACATATACAGATGTTCAAGAATGATGCTGGATTAAAGCTGACTACCCAAGAACTGGCCTAAGTGAATCGTGTGGTAAATGGAACCAAGAGAAAAAATCTAGACATAGGTGTTGATGGAAAGAAACAAAGATGTGTGGATCTGGCCGACCATTAACCACCGAAGTTGCCACTACAACCAAGGGAATAAAGACAGAAGAACTTACTGGTGCTTCCACTACAAACAAGAATGAAGTTACTACTAAAACAACGAATCAGCCTGAAGACAAGAGAATGATGACAGATTCCTTCAGGAACGATGTTTCCACTCAAACCACAAATGAAGTTTCTACTGAAACTAAGAATGATGTTCAGAAGACTGAATTTACTACTCAAACTATAAAACAGCTAAAAGACTTGAAAGAGGAAACCAAAAAGAAAGATGCCAGACAGGAAATTAAAGCAACCAACAAAGCCAAGTTACCAGCTATCAATGAGAGAACGTGTTTTATCGAGAACCTAGCCAGACAATGGGAGGAAGCTCCAACCCACAAGAAGATGAGATGGTTAGCCTATGAGAGAAGACAGAAGAACTACAGAGACGAAAATGCTGCCTTGAGAAATTGAATTGTAAACTCTATACTCGAATAAAAATGAATAAAATGTTATATACTGTTGTTTGTTTTTTGTCTACTATCCCAACAGAAGAACCCGGATGTAAGGTTACGTATCCTCCAATAGTCCAGTACCATAGGTATAATAAAATACCCAGATGAGTCGTAGAGCAGTATGTGAAGTCACTCGATCCAGCAATTGCTCTATAGCTCATTTGCTCGATGGGCTTCGAGTCATTCCAGCAATGACTTTTCAGTAACTGCTCGATAGCTTATTGTCTTTGGGAATGATAAAGGCTTTTGTTATACACAAGAGAGATAACTCTGCATACAGGTTATGGTAAATCGTGCAATTTGATTAGTTAGTTAGCGCCAGTAAAGTGAACTGATTGGATGATCTAGATAAATGAAACAACAAAAGTACTTAGAATTGGGTCAGAACTAACAAGAACAGACCAGAAAAGCTAAATATAGTAATAATAAGCAAAGCTGTTCCAGCTGATAGGCTCTTCTACTCTACTGGAGTATACTCCAGGACAAACAAACATGGTCGGGTAGGCGAAAATTATTGCACAGATATATAGAAGCAAGGAAGCCGCGTTTGCTCAGTTCGCTCAGTTCGGAAAATCAAAATTTCCTCCGGATCTGGGGCCCACTTGGTGCATTCCCAGGTAACTTTTCTTGGCCCATGCCGCCCCTATGTAGGGTCATCTTGACAAATATGGAGAATGGTACGTGCTAAATATGTAAAAAACTGAGAAGCCCAGGTCTCATGATTACTACGAGTATTTATTTACAAATAAATTTCACAAAAACTCGAGTTTTTTAGCCATAATCCCGACTGATTGACACTTCAGTTATATCATCAAGGAAAAGCAGGTCTTGATGATGCAGTGGGAATATTTTCCCATTCAATACTTAGCCACTGTAAATCAGGTTGGTTTACAATAACTTTACACACCCAATTGGTCATCTTCCCGACGCCCTTTACTGCCCCTTCCCGTTTTCGCTACATGTTTCAATGTAATAAGATGCGACATGAATTGGAACATTTGTTTTCAAATTTTAGGTGTGAACAATGCAAGGATTTTTTTTTGGATGCATTCAACATTAAGCTGGAAGTCAATTGCTGTAATGGCCAATTAAACTTGGTTCACAATTTTAATCATATCTGATTACCTGATGTACAAATTATTCACCAAACATAGTCCCGCAAAATCTCTCTCTCTCTCTCTCTCTCTCTCCCTCTCTCTCTCTCTCTCTCTCTCTCTCTCTCTCTCTCTCTCTCTCTCTCTCTCTCTCTCTGGAAAAAAATTAGGGCACGTTCCTACGTCCCTGTAAAGTGCTAAATATATATTCGGATGTCTGTTTTCAGCAATCAGTACGACAACCTCCGAACCCACAACAACGACGAGAACAACAACAACCATGCCAACGACTACCACAGGTGGGTCAAATTTATCGTTTACACTAGAATAAACCCGCGAAAGTGCGGGATTAAGAAAAAGGCTGTGATAATGAAGAAATAAATATATATATTCGTATGTACGACGTCCTGTGGTATTAATGAGGGCTTCGTAACTTTTTTTGGACAGTACATATGTGGTTAAAAATCTATGTTAACTTTAATATGATCTGTTCATATGACCTGAGAACTATATAAGCTTTTAAAATTTAGTCTTGAACATTAAACTAACCTACAGAACATTCCAGAAGTCAAGACACAGTGGGATGTATTTTCCCACTTTACAAATTAGTTGTAACTGTCATAAACACTGTCTAATTATTGTAGTTCAACACTTAATATGCATTCCATCTTGTTTGAGCTCATTTCCATGTTGTTGGAAAATAGTGCTGACAATTTGTAAATTTTGTTTTTATTTAAATCAATGATTTTTTTTTATTTAAATCATTATTTAAGTCATTGATTTTAATCATTATTTAAATCAGCCAACCCTGATATGAACTTGGGTCCGTAACGGTTCTAGTGTGAAGATAGGTACTGAGAGCCATAGTAGTGCCACAGGTTAGCAATAGTGAGACACTCTAGCACAAGACAGAACAGTGGTAGCCAATAGTAATGCTGCAAGGCTGGTAGAAGACTATAGCATTGGGTGACTACAGTGGAAGCTGATCGCAGAATAGATAGTTAAAAACATGATGGTAGACCAATGGTAAGACTACTAAGAGCTGCATAGGAGCTTGGAATCACACTTACATTTTTCTAGACGAGTCGAAGAGTCGAAGAGTCGTATGTGGAATCACTCGTTCGAGCAATTGCTCTATTGACTTTTGAAAAGAATGGTTTCGCGCGCCGAAGGCGCGTGCGGACGCTGTGAGACAAGCCCCGTTCGTGACAAGCCTCTATGACTGTTAGAGATCTTATGGCCACATGTCTTGGCGTGTTGAAGGAGGGAAAGGATCAAGTACTCAGCAGATGTCCCGGGCTGCATTATCAGGATGCATGTTGGGTTGTCTTTTGTGTTGGTCGTTGAGAGTACCTGCAGGTGAGGACCAGAGGGAGAGGGGGTCCTCTCACAAAGAAGCTCCCTCTCCCCGAGGGTGTTGTGGTGCAATTTTCGGGCAAGTAAAGTCTACCATTTGAAATTTAATCAAGATGCGGTGATGGGCCATCAGAGTCTGACTCAGGCGGTTGATGGAAACTGGAGTTTGTTCATTTTTCTGGCTTGTGGTTCGATGTAACTTTGGATAGAAAACAACAACGGCCTCTTTCGGGGGCCACCCATAGAGAGACCCGAACTTCCCTGGTTCCTGGGCAGGCCTGCATTGGAACCTATTTGGCTGGGTCATAATTGCGCTCTCCAGACGTTTACAAAAAGGGGTAGAAGCGGGGCGCAGGACCAACGCTCGCCTTCCTTGAGGTGGGCGATCACCTTCTAGGGATGGAGCGGAGGATGTTCAGAGTCCGTAGCGGTTACTGTTTTCCATATCAGTTATAGTTTCCATAGCGGTTATTGGGGTGCTGGCGATCAAAAAGAAGGCATGTCTGTGTACCTGCTAAAAGAAGAAGGCAGAATCAGTATGATAGACAAAAGTATGTGGTTACAATGTGGAACGCAGTTTGTAATCTACCAGTTTCCTATTACCAGATTTTGACTGTTTAAGGCGATGAACTATTAGTGACTGAGCTGAGCCGGTGAAGACAGTCCTTCCTGGTAGAAGGTCACAGCTGAGCCGTTATTACTGCCTGTTTATTCACCTTCTCGTTCACGATTTTGTTAATTCATAGACGTTGGATTTTTACTGGATTACTTGATTTAAGGAAATTTGATTTTTAATGATTTAGCTGAGTGGGTGAAGACAGCCTTCCTGGTAGAAGGTCACAGCTCAGCCGTTATTACTGCCTTTTTATTCACCTTCTCGTTCTCGATTTTGTTTATCAATGGACGTTGGATTTTTATTGAATTAGTTGAGTCGGTGAAGACAGCCCTTCCTGGTAGAATGTCACAGCTGAGCCGTTATTACTGCCTGTAAATTCACTTTCTCGTTCTCGATTTTCTTTATTAATGGATGTTGGATTTTTATTGAATTAGTTGAGTTGGTGAAGACAGCCCTTCCTGGTAGAAGTTCACAACTGAGCCGTTATTACTGCCTGTAAATTCACCTTCACTAGCCTAGTTTTAGCTTATTTTAAGACGTTGGATTTTTAGTGATATTGCTCGGTTTTCGTTTTTACCGGTCGAAATGGGAGGCAGGTCTAAGCAAAGTGCCACACCCGAGGGTGTTTTATGTCCTTACCTCCGCGGTTTGGTTCCTACTTAGACGGTGGTAATATTAAATTTGGGCGTTAGTTAGTTGCAGATCTGATTGGATTATCCAGAAAAAAGAAACATGACTCATGTTGTTGCGAACAAAAACATGACTACCCGGAATAGGATTAAAAGTAGTCAGAACTGAAAGAAACATTAAAAATGGTAACAGTAAGCTAAAACTGTTCCAGCTGACAGACTCTTCTACTATCCTGGAGTATACATGGGAATAAATGGATAGAGTCGGGTGTGTGGACAGAAAGAATAACATAGATACACAGACAAAAGCAGAGGATTTCGAAGGAATTCGAACTACTAAAAATAGTTATCGTATCCATTTGGGTTATTAGATAGACTGCCGTTCGATCGAACACACCCTCCGAACACCCCCCCCCCCCCATCCCATTAGAGAGTTTTGGGTCATATAGTAGCCACGTGTCACCATACAAACCACGATGGCGGCCTTCTGTAGTCAAAATGGACGACGGAAACAGATGTCACTCTAAAACACGCAGTGGCCATGTGCTCTGACACCACGTATCACTATGATAATGACATAACAACATGGTAGCTTACGCGGGCTACCATGGCAACACAGCATGTGGTAGCTGGGTTACGTGACAATGACGTCTTTTCTGAGGTCCTGCAGAATGGGGATGAAAGATTGAGCACTACTACTAACAGCATAACAGCTTTCACGTCCACAAACCTTATTTTTAGGATGATTGACCTCACGCCATGTTCTTGGGCACATTGAGTTGCGACGTTGCTTTCGTACTTTCGCAGACGTACCAATAATCCACGTAGAATAGAGATCTGCGTTCAACCCTTTACCCAACGTAACGGCCAAAACCGGCCAGCGCTATTCACAAAAATCGCCAATTAATTTTCATTATTTGTCTAAAAAAAAATAGGTTACGACCCCTCATTGGAGCTCGTTCCAATGAAGGTCATAACCTATGTTTTTGAGACAAAAACTGAAAAGAATTAGTTATTCAAGAATTTTGTTTGTAAGTGTCGTCTGCTTTTCATGTTAGGTAAAGGGTTAAGAACAATTCCGAATTTACAACTGCAGCATTATAGAGCTCACGATGCTGACTTTACGTAACGTTGTGTTACTTTGGTTTGACAAGATTAATATAATCCATCACGAGCTCGGGAGTGAGGTGAAAGTTTTTCACCCGAGGTAATGAGGAAACAGAAGATATATGAGGGACTGTTCAACATAATAAATTCATGTTGCTCGAAAGGGGATGGATTGGTAATAAAGTTAATACATAGACCTCATCGGGAATGGAATGAAGAAATCTCGACCAGTTTTGTTTCTGATACAAATATTTGATCCCTCGAACGCCAACAGTTTTATGAAAGCGCTGATATGAAAATATACCCTTCTGTTTCAAACATCCCTTATATGAAAACGATCGTTCAGTATAGATCTCGATTTAGATTTATTCAAGTGATTAACACCTGGACAGAGACAGATTACGAAAACAAAACAATAGCAATAATAGAATGAAAAATTCAAAAGAAAAGAAAAGGTGTTAAAAGTATAAAACAAACTAAAAATATCAACATAAGGCCCCACAATGTAGATCTTCTGTTTCTCGGGCCATGTTTTGTAAAAGTGCATGTGGGCGGGCGGTTTTTTATTTTATGTTTTATTTTTGTAATTATTTCTTTGCCAACAAACGTTCATATTCTTGTTTTTTTATGTTTTAAGCCTCATAATCCACAGAATAGCATGGGTGGTGTTGCATTATGTCCCTTGAGTATAAGAAGGCTTTGCAGTGCTAGAGCGTTTAGATTTATTCAGTAATTAACACCCAGGGGAGGCAGATTACGAAAGCAGACCAATAGCAATAATAGAATGAAACATTCAAAAGAGAAGAAATGGTGTTAAAAGTATTTATCATATAACTCGTCCGTTTTGTTCACTTTAAAACATTTGATATTTTGTTTTCATATTCATCAGTGATAAATAAAGCCTTCCGTCAATTTCATTGGTCAATTTCAAAACTAGACAATTTGATTGGCTGAACAAAATACAACTGGGTCACATTTGCACAATTTCAGTAGGGAGAATTTACGTTATCTGTCCTATTTTGGGTGGGTTATATTGTATTAATCTTTTTACCCACAAGAAAAACGCCATTCAAGTTTTTTTTATATTTTCACTTTTTGCTTCAAAAACATAGGTTATGACCCCTCACTGGAACGAGCTCGACGAGCTCGTTCCAATGAGGGGTCATAACCTATGTTTTGGAAGCAAAAAATGAAAAATTTTATTTATACGAGGATGTTTTTTCCAAGTGCCGTCTGCTTCTCAAGTTAGGTGATGGGTTAAAAAGTCATACTAAGTGGCTAATTTGTGCGTGTGGGTGTCATATGATAAACAGAATATGAAATGAGTGTTTTTCTCATATAATATTCATGAAACTCGTCCGAATTTTCCGTTTGGGCTCGCCAGAGGCTCGCCAAAACGGAAAATTCTTAGACTCGTTTCATAAATATTATATGAGAAAAACACTCACTCCATATCCTCTATATAGCAAACTAAAAATATCAACATAAACAAAGTAGATCTTCTATATCTCAGGCCATTTTTTTTAAATTGCATGTGGGCGGGGTGTGTTTTTTTTATTTTTATAATTATTTCTTTGCCACCAACAGTTTATGTTCTAGGTTTGTTTTATGTTTTTTGCCTCATAATCTGCAGATTAGCATGGGTGGAGGTGTACTTCGTCCCTCGAGTGCAAGAAGGCTTTGCAGTGCTAAAGCATTATTTATTTATTTATTGGTGTTTAAGGTCACATACTTATGCACAATGGCTAATCGTGACCGTGACAGTTTTTACGGGTGGAGGAAGCCGGAGTACCCGGAGAGAACCACCGAACATCGACGAGCAACTGTCAGCTCCTCAACATTCTAACTCTGTTCAAGCTCCGTTCAAGCTGGGTTACAGCGGTTGAAGACATGTGCACCGTCGACGTGCAGCAATTTAAAAAAGAGCACGCGGCAGGCGAAAGGACAATGCGCGGGGAGGGGGGGGGGGGGGTGGGTGGTGATGGTGAGAAACCGATATTTAACTTTTTCAGGCCCAAAAGAACAATTATACTATGTTTGAGAATCTAGTAGTTATGTGCACGAAAAGGTGTCGTGTGTTTTTATTATTTAAAGATTTTCTTTCGTTAAACGAAACGAAATAATAATAGTAAGGGAACGTTTCCGGCCAGTACCGTTTATTATTGTTTTAAAGAAGTATATTAGTTAGGTTTCTAGGTCGTACCGATGGTCAACGGAAAGACTATTCGAAACTTTGTAAATATCGGCCCACGATGTCGGAAAATTTTAAGATCCCAGCTACGGGGCTGCACCTATCATGGACTTGGACTCAGTATTCACTTTTCAGCCACAGCCTTTCTGTCGATGTTCAAGAAATGTGATGGTACTTGAACAATTGTGTTTATTTGTTGTGTAGTAGACCATTATTCTTGTACATTTGTTTGTCTCTAATTCTTACTTTACTTCTCAGCGGGACTTGAAACTAAATCAACCATGTGTTCCCAAATGACTTCAACAAAAGGAATTGTGGAATTCCAACTCCTCGATGGCGAATGCACCAATCATAACTTGATAATGATAATTACCAATGTAAGCCGCTTGACCTGTGCAAGGAATAGTCAGAAATTCGATGAATGTGTAGCTTTTGCCTTCAAAGATAAAGTATGCAAACTACTGGCAAGCAGCATCCAGAATAACTGTTTCGTTGGTTGGAAGGTATACACAATCAAAAACTGTTGAACTCTTCATAATGTTTTCATTGAACTGACACAATGTAATGCAACGTGTGTGATTGTGACAAATCATTTTGTTAGGCCACACAAAGTAGATATTCTGTTTCTCATTTTTGTAAAATTGCATGTGTGCGGGCGGTTTTTAATTTTTTTCAATTATTTCTTTGCAATACAAAGCTCATGTTCTTGATTTATTTTATGTTTTAGGTCTCGTTACAGTTGTTCAGGTGAAAACGTTGGCTTTTTAAGAAATGTGCGGCTACTCATTAACACGGCCGAGGATATTTCGCATTTACATTTCCTCCTTGATTTACAATACTCACAAAGTATAGTTTCTGGAAGCTCTGAACATGGCCTTTTCAGGAGACAATTGCACACAACAAAAATCTTACAATATCACTCAAATACACTCAGCTGAATGACACAGTTGATGGCTAATAAAATGGCTCAAACTTTTCTCATTTTGAGGATACATTTCCAATTTTCGTGCATCGATAGTGATAAAACTGTTTTATAGGAATTCCCCATTTCTTCATTGAGGATTTTACAGCATAAGATGATCATTTTGACAAATAAAAACATGTGGGTTTCTTATTCATTTTTTTCAGAAGGCTTTCTCAAAGCAAATTTACACAAACATTTGTAACCTGCAAATTGTCAGGTCGACAACAGGTCTGGGTTAGTCATTTAACACTCCCGTGTGACCTTGACCCCCAATTGAAATGCACTTGACAGTACACAGTTTGAATCAAAACCATCGACAGATTATTTTGGCTATATCACCATCAATGAGAATTATTTACTAAATCCACGCCACCACAAACTAAAATTATAGCTCAAATATGCCATTTGGCTGAGGATATCTAATAACCTCGAAAATGACCTTTTAATAGGAAACAAGACCTTAGGTCTCATAATCATCAGATGAGCATGGGTAGTGGTGTCATTTGTCCCTTGAGTGCAAGAATAATTTGCAATGCTAAAGCATTGCAAAGCCTTGTTGCACTCAAGGGACAAATTTATCAATGATATTAACTTGGGTAAAATATCAGACATAAACCATTTAATTTTTATTTTTTAAACTAGCATTGGTTATAAAAAAGAGCAAGCAGCAGCCAAAATGACCATGCGGGAGGGCCTTGGGAGGCCTGAGAAATAAATGTTTAACTTTTTAGGCCTTAGTTTTTCGTTTCTTTTTCCTTTTTTTCTCTTTTTTGACAAAATGATTGATTACAAATTTGTTTATTCCTAAAATGGCAAACATCTACATACTGTTATATGACCATGATACTGTACATAATAAAAAAGAGAGAGTTTTCTGTATTTCATTGGGAATTTTTTCTTTTTGAATTAAAGAATGTTACTTATTAGCTATGATTTTCTTTCCCAGAATTGCCCATTGTCACACTCAATTGACATGGCTTCAAACTCGACCCATATGACGCCAATATCGGCTGATATAAACTAACATAGAGTTGTGCCCCGTGATGCGTTACCAGGTAGAGCTGTAGGTTAACCGAAACCGAACCGAGGTTTTTTGGGCTTTTTTAAAAACCGAAACCGAAGCCGTCGACATCCCGTAATCTACGGTTTTTCGTTTTTTATTAAAATACTCTCTTGCTGCAGAAATTCACAGAATGTTGTAGCCATCCCAGAGTAGTGAGAGTACCCAGACACTGCCAATGGCAGCGTCTGGGTGCTCTCACTAGTCTAGGAAGGCTACATTCTGTGGATTTCCGACATTTCAGCTTAGTTGTGTTTGCAGCTTTCCTCAAGTTGCGTGTAGGTGTCAGACCTCGAAAAATGGCCAAGCACAATAAAAATTCTGTATATTTAGGTAATTATTATATTAGCCTTCCCGAGTCTTCATGTACATGTATTATAGCTTATTTCGGACATTCATTGAGTTTCATTCAATTTCACTGCCATTCAGTTATGATTCCGGACATAAGAATGAGTTTTATTGAATTTTATTTGGCCTCATGAACAAACCGAAAACCGAACCGAACCGAGGTTTTACTCCACCTGAAAAAACAAAACCGAAACCGAACAAGAAATTTAAAAACCTACAGCTCTATTACCAGGCGCAACCAATTTCGTTTACATCGAAATGTTCAGAGTTTTTCGTCAGACGCAATCAGGAAAATTGGTGTTACCAGGCATGGTAGACAAGCTTCAAGCAGAGTTTAGTTTAACGAGGAATTAGTGACGATAATGAGTAATGTTAACTGGATGAAGTGACGGAAGCAGATAATTTTATTATACGCTAAACGATAGATTATCGAAAAAAAATTGCGAAATGATAGAAATCGTATCCCCCCACTGTGAAGATATAGAATTTTTCACTTTCTCGGTATCAATGAAAATGGCGGCTTTCAAAGCATCACTTAAAGGTAAATACGAGTCAAATTATCACTGGAAATTATCAATTTGTTCTAAACACGTATAATGAAAAGAAAATCTAGTGTTTTTGGAGTGGTAACCGATCATTTCCAGCAGTAATTCAACACGTATTCACCTTGAATTGATGCATAAAGCCGCTGGTCCAAACATGGCCTGAAAGTCCGTAATATAAGTTTTGGGTTTCGTACGTCCTTTCAATGGACGTATCAAGCCCAAAACGTATATTACGGACTTTCAGGCCATGTTTGGACTAGAAACCCGCTAGATGAATCAGATTACAGGACGCTATCTGTTCCGAGTATCGATCAAATCACTTCCGCGTATCAATGATTCAATGCGCTGTTTACTTCCATGCATCAATTCAAGGTTGAAACGAGTGGAATTATCAGATTCTTATAAAAAGCGAATACTAAAAAGAAAATCTTGTGTTTTGAGTGGATACCGAAAATTATCTCTGTGACCGAGATAAATGGTGATTTTCGCTCGCGCAAGCGTTCATGAGATAATTTTCGGTAGCCATTCAAAAACACTTAATATCCTCTATGTACTGAAAATTCGTCTCAAACTAGGATTCAGAGTATTTATTTATTAAAATATCACTGACTTTAAGGTATTTTGATTGAATAAATAAACAGAGAAAAACAAGTCACGATAACAAACAGAATTGCTCATATTGTGTTATTTTGACCCTATGTTTACCACAGGTGTTCGACATCTGCCAAATATCATGAAAAATGACCGATATGGTGGGGATGGCGCTGCGGATTGGGCTGGGTTGTTGGGATAAATCGTCCTGATATTCGAAAAAAACTCCATTTGGGACGAATCGTCTCAATACACTGAAAAAGAATTGTTGGGACGAGTAGTCCCGATGTTTGAGACGAATCGTCCCAGTTGTCATTTTGATACGAAACGTCTCTGACGAAACGTCCCAGGACGACTGGTTTTGGGACGAAACGTCCCGTAACCCATGAAAAACGTGAGAAACAATAACAGCCAGAAAACTGTAACAGATCTGGGAGTTTTTGAAATTTTTGGTTCGGATTTATGAAATAGAGAGGTTACAGAGTTACAGAAATGAGTGGGGTGCAGTTTGGTATTGCCCGCCGCGCAGCGCCGAGCCGGGGTGGGTTTCGGGAGGGGTGTCCCCTCCGGAAGTTGAGAAAATTTTTTTAATTTTAAAACGTACGTTGTAAATGGTGTTCTCTGGAGCATTTTCAGGCAATTAAATTAAAACAGTTTTATCCATTTGAAACTTATTGGTTAGGTCTTTCAGTTATAGAAAACGTCGTACATGGTGACATTTTAACGGAAGAACGCTGTTGTAAAGTGCGAGCACCAAGCACCAAACAACACTCAAACCGAAAATGAAAGCAGGCTGCATTCCAAACGGATGCGTTGCACGCTCTCGATTCTAGCATTCCTCGAATACTCTTAAGCGGTATGTTTCAGACCGTTTGAACGCGGCACGCCTTGTTGCAATTTGAGCCCTCGACTCTTGTTTGTTGTTTGCAGCTAATGTAATTTAAACATAATAAAAAAACTTCTCTGATTTAGTGCACTTGGGAATATGGAATTAAGTATATCCACCATTGCATCGCAATGTTCAATACAAAAATTAAAATGATAGTATTTTTTACTACGCTTGGCGACCCTCCCCCCTCGCTCTCCCCCATACCCTCCCATGGCGCCGTCACTGATCCGGAGGAGGCCCGAAAAAGATTTTAGAAATATCTTGCCTCCGGTCCCACTAACGCGAAAAGGTGACGACCTTGTTAACTTTTCTCAACTCAAGACTTCAATCTTCGAGATATGCCTATGGCATAACATTCTTGGACCCATCTCACCCCCAAAATGCATGTGCGCTCATATGGTTACCTGGCTACGCGCCTGGCCCTAGCCAAGTCATGATGGAACCATACAGTACCGTTTTGAAATGAAAACTGAGGAGAACAGAGGCGGTGGAAGCTCGATAAAAGTGGCTACCATGGTTCAGCCCAATGGGGAAAAGTTATAATCGTACATCGGTAAATGTACCGTGACAGTGTCTTGTTTAGTTAAGCATGCCGGGTGTGGTCACTGCCCTGTCCATTTCTTGTACTTCAATCATTTTCCAACCCGAAGGCTAGCCTTCGGGTTGGATGATGGTCGACGTCGAAGAAACGGACTGAAGCGACCGAATGGGGAGGTTCTTTGGCCAAATTTTGTTTGAATTTGCAAATAATATATTACTGGAATTCATGCCTGTATTTTGACACGTTTCATGCGCCCAGTTTAGCTCATTGTATAACCACGCAACATGTCTATGGACAAAAAGTGGAGGGGCACGTGCCCCTTTTGGTTCCGCCGCTTCTGGAGGAGAATGACTATAAAGATATTAAATGTAAATATTAAAGTATTTGGACCTGAAGACATTCCAAAATATGGGCATGTGTTTTCTTCTCTTTTTAGCTCCTCGGGCTCCCACCAGGATGCGGGGCAATTTTCGTTTTGATGTATCAAGTATATATGGCCCAATAATACTGCATATCAAATTTGGCTCAAATTGATCAATTGATTCTGAAAATATAAATTTCGGCTGGGGCACAAAATTGAATTGTGATCTTCCGTTGATGAGTCGAAATATTGACATAGAAACTTTCTTTCGTGAAACTTGAATAGACACAACAAAAGGAAGTTACCAGATAGCAAAGCACTTTTACTTGTGGTTTATGAGAAGAAGGTTTGTAATAGGCTGTTTGGGCATTACATCCATCCAAAGAAAGCAATAAGGTTTTTTTGTAAAAACTCTGGAAAGTGTATACTCCTGCAAGATGATGTATGCTGAGTTTGTTTAGATTAGTAGATCTGAAATTCAGTAGTTCTGAAGAAGAGGACTGAAGTCAGTAGTCCACATGAGTGCTTCAGCAATTTCCCATAACCCGCAGTGTTAAAATGGGCGTCTGCAAGTAGGTAATAAATGAGAGTTCAACCATCATCGTACATGTACGTGTACGTGTACATCATGTACACCTCCATAGGATTTAGTGTTAAAATCGTGTACGTGTACAAGATTTTTAACGTTTTTTAGGGTGCTTTAGAATCCCCTTGAGAATTCAAACGTCACTGATTGTATCCTAGAATGACAGAAAACGCCTGAAATTTTTCGTACAGTACATGTACCGTTTTGATTGAAATCGGCAAGTGAGTTTCCCCCATAGGATTCAGTGTTAAATTGCGAGCAAAAAAACGTTTTGAGAGTTCTAACATCATCGTCTCGCCGATTTTAATATTCGCGTCCGATTTTAACACTGAAAACCCTATGGGGCGTACACGGAGATCCACTTGCAGATTGTTAGAATCGGCAAGATGATGTGTGATTACCTACTAAGAGGTGATGTTTGAACTCTCAAACCCACTTCGCGTTTCTCGAAGTGAGATTATGGTACGTTATTGCGAGGTGATCGCGACGAACACTTGATGGAAATGTGTGAAGAGGTGATGTTTGAACTCTCAAACCCACTTCGCGTTTCTCGAAGTGAGATTAGGGTACGTTATTGCGAGGTGATCGCGACGAGCACTTGATGGAAATGTGTGAAGAGGTGGTGTTTGAATCCGCAAACCCACTGTTGCGTTTCTCGAAGTGAGATTAGGGCACGTTATTGCGAGGTGATCTCGACGAGCACTCGATGGAAATGTTTTGAACAAAGAGTGTTGTCGTTGTCGGTGTGTTGGAAATTTGCGAACCCAGTCACGTCTTCCTGAAGTAAAAAAACTAGCACATGTTATCGTAATGAGTGAATGAGGTTTTTTGTTCAAAAAGAGTCGATTATGAATATAGTCTGTATTATAGACATTGATGTTTTCTGTTGATGGGACGGATAAACATTGAGTTTTGAGGGGTTTTTTGTTCGAAGGGAGTTGATCTGTAATAGATATTCGTGTTTTGTCTTGATGAGAGAGATTGACTGTTGAGCGTTCGTTCGAAAAAGTCAAAAACACTTATCGGAATGTTTAAAACGCATTTTCCGCTCAATTAGGTTTTGAGTGGTAAAATTTTTAATATATTCATGATAGCAATCGCAGTCATCAAAAGGATTCTCTCTTAATTCGACACTCAGTGAATTGATGTGTGAATGAAAAATCTTTTGACAAATGTAAAAACTACTGTCAAAATGCGTTAAATCAGAAACCGGTTTGTCATGTACTGTTTAAACGTATTTTTTAAACTTCAATTAACACAGTCAGTTGAGATGTGAATATTTTCAGATTATTATATTAAGACGGAAAGAGTTTTTTATTACTTAAAACATAAAACATAAAAATATAATTAAACATTTAATTTTGAAAATAAATAAAAACAATTAAAACGAAAGATGTTTTTACAGATGGATTCTAGACACCGAGATCGAATTTTAGAACAGTATGAACGTGCTAAGAAGGGGATTCAGTCAGCTGATAGGAGCAGACGTCTTGGTGAGATGGAACTCAGACGCGAAGCCACAAAAATATTTAAACCCGTGACGGAGGGTCAAGAGCGAAGCAGGAAGGAGATAGTCGAAGAATTGAGACCCATAAAGGAGAGTTCTTTGAGAATGGGTTCGTTGCCTCCTAGTTTTGGAAATCGGTTTTCCGTTCAATCTACACCGGATTACGTTCCCACAGGAATTCAAACAGATATGAGCGAGTCTGATGATACGGCTTCGACTATCACCACAAGTAGCATCGCATCGTCCGATGATGATGGCGATAAGAGAGATCAGTCGTATGGAATTTATAAGGATTCTGAGGGTAGAACTTTTGTAGGTGATACGGAAGTGGAAATGGATGATGATGAATTGATCGTGGGTTCGAATAAATATAAAGTAACTGATGGTCTGCGGAGATTGCTCCTTTACGACAAGCCTGGAGATTACACGGAACAGGATTTCGACAATTACGGCGACATTCTAGTTCAAACTCACGCCATGAAGAGAAATAACGATGCCAGAGAGACGAGACCCAAAGCCAACAGAGGTTACAAGTGGACGAAAGTGGTGAAACCCATATGGGATATGAACAAGAAGTTCGTCGAATTGGTGACTGGCAAAGGGGTGAAAACCACTTTTCTTCTGAGCGATTCCGACGCTCTGTCTCAGAGATTGAGTTTGTTGATGGCGAGCAGACGGGCTGGTAACACGGGATTAGATAATCAGATAGTTACTATATCTGACGAATTGTTAAGACAGAAGGTTTTGAATAAAAACCAGTATAAAAGGCTGATGAACGAATTGAAGGATTGATGTGTATATAATAAGTAGAGAGAAACAAAACAAACAAACAAACAAAAATAAAACAGTAAATTTTTACACTAGAATAATAAAAAAGTATTTAAACGGCAAAAACGATTTACCAGTGAAAAAAAAAATATATATATCATAAAAATAAAATATGTTGGTGATAAAGAACAGGGGATACATCAGAACTTACGTTCAAGGCGGTTCTGGCATCATCGATTCTATAATGCGAGCGTTCACGAGCAATGCGGGTAGAAAACTCGCATCGACCGCGTTTGAGGTCGGTAAGAAGACGGCTTTGGATGCTGGTAAGAAAGCCGCTTCCGAAGCCAGTGGTAGGATAGCTTCTGTGGCTGGCAAGAGGGCAGCCGACGCGTTGATCGACAAGTTGATCAGTCCGCCGGCGAAGCGAGCTGCGTTAGAGCGAACGCCGAAAAGTTGGAAAGATTTTAAGGATGCTGTGGTGCCCATACAAGATTTAGCCAAAATGACGAGTGGATCCGGATTGAAGAGAACTCGCGACGGTGCGATATAAATAAATAATAATAACATTAAAAAACAGAGTTTGAAAAACATAAAAAAAATTTGTGTTTGAAAAGAATCTAAAATAACAAACAAAATAAAAACAAAGATGAACATTAAAGATATGTCTTGGAACGATGCCGCGACCAAGAGGTCGAATAACGAGTTCTTTCCCAAGAGCATAAGAGGTTTGATAGTGGGAAAATCGAATTGTGGAAAGACCAATCTGTTGATGAATCTGTTGTCCCGACCCGACTGGTTGGATTACGACAGATTGTTCGTGTTTGGCAAGAGCTTGTTTCAACCCGAATACAGATTGCTTCGAGAGTGCATGGATCGCAGATTGCCCAAGGACGTCATAGCCAGAATCTTTGACAGTAGGGAGGAATTCGACAAGAGTGGAGCTCCACTCTCGACCATTTTGGACGGCGCGGCAACGGAGCTGATGAAGAGAAATGCATCTTCAAACGTCGAGTGTCGATTTTATGAGAACGCTAGCGACGTTCCGGATCCTAGAGAACTGAAATCGGAAGATAAGAATCTCATGATTTTCGACGATCTGCTTTTGGAGAGACAAAACCGATGCGAATCGTATTACGTTAGGGGTCGACACAGCAACGTGGACTGTTTCTACCTGTCGCAGAATTATTTTTGATTGCCCAGACAGACGATAAGGGAGAACGCTAATTTTCTATGTCTCTTTCGCCAAGATCTCAAGAATCTCAATCACATCTACGGCGATCACGTCGCAAACGACATGAGCGCTGCGGAATTCAGGAGATTCTGCAAGAGGGTTTGGGATGGTGGACTTTACAATTTCGTCGTGATCGATTTGACAAGCGAATTTAATCGCGGAAAATATCAGTGCGGATTCGACAAGTTTTATGTTTCCGATGATAATAATAAGATAGAGCGTGAAAATAAAATTTAGAAAAATAATAAATCTTCAAATAATTAGTTTTGAATAAAAAAATAAAATTAAAATATAATGTTTGAACATGCAGAATTGCTAGAACGGATAGCCGAGAATACGGCTGCGAAACAATCTATTCAAATCGTGGTGAGTGGCGATTCGACTCGATTTGCTACGAAATTCGAACCTTCCATCGAATTGAATAGAGAGAAAACTTACGAGATGGCTTTGGTGAATCTGGAGACTTATTATTCCTTTCCCAACGTCACCGAAAAGAATAACTCATTCAAGTATTCCGACGGAACGGATTGGTTGGAGATTCGAATTCCCAAAGGGAGTTACGACATAGACGATTTGAACCATTACATTCAGACGCGAATGAAGACGGATGGAAAGGGAAGCAACAAGATCAGACTCGCTCCCAATCCTAATACCTTACAGATGATGTTGGATTTGGAAGATAATTTTCGAGTGGATTTCAACACGGACGATTCTATAGGCAAGATTTTGGGATTCCATCGAAAGATGTATCGAGGCCACGCAGCATCTGAAAATACGGTCGACATTCTCGCAGTCAATAGCATTCTGGTGAACGTGGACATGATTGCTGGAAGCTACGTGAATGGTAGCGCTCAACCGACGATCTTTTCCTTCTTTCCAAACGTGTCGCCGGGTTATAAGATTGTGGAGCGACCTCGAAATTTAGTTTATCTACCAGTGATTTTAGACACGTTGTATAGTCTCAAAACCACGTTGATGGATCAAAATGGTGAACTGTTAGATCTTCGCGGAGGGAGAGTGACAATACAATTTCACATAAGAGAAAAAAAAAAAAAAAAAAAAATATTATATATATAGATAACAGAAATAAAATAAACGCAATATTAATTTTACAAAATTATTTTAATATAATTATTAAACAAGAAACAATTGAAGTAAATATATTTAAAAAAAAAAAAACAGAATTATGGCAGAATACGTGGTTAAAAACGTGAACATATCCGCAGGACAGAGGAAGAAACTTAAGAGAGCATTAACAACTCGAGGCGAGGCGGTGAGATTCAAATTCACTCACGAAGATCTGACGAGAGGCGGTCAGGATTCGATCGCCTGGACCAGAAGTCAAATCAAAAGGATGGAGAAAGCGATTCGCGATGGAAGAGGGTTGACGGTGAGAATGAGTCCCGCTCAATTGAGATACAATTTGAGAATGAAAGGTGGTTTCCTACTGCTATTGGCAGGAATAGCTGCAAAAGCATTACCCTTCGCCGCAAAGGCGCTACCCTTTCTCGTTAAGACTCTCGGCGTGGGAGATCTCACGGGACTCGCTAGTTCAGCAGTTGAGAAATTAATGGGTGGCAGCGGACTGTTTTTGAAGAAGGGAGGAGCCGTGTGTCACGTTCACGTAGACGACAGCGGTAAAGGATTGTATCTAGAACCCGTTAGAGGTGGCAACTCTCTGAGAGGAAACGGTCTCTATCTGAAGAGTGGACGGAACGTCGAGCGACTCGGCAAGGGTTTGTTGCTCGGTGAGAATTCACCATTTAAGAACATACCGATTTTGAATATGTTATTATAATATAAAATTATATAAAATATAAAATCATAGAAAGTATAAAATAATATATTTAAAATGGGTAAAAAGGTGGAGAAACAAATTTATCACCTGGATGAAAAGGTGGAGAAACAATTTGACGATAATGACGAACATCGCAAGCCAGAGAGCGAAAAAATAAAAAAATGGTTAGACGCTAATGATGGATATCTAAGGAAAGAACTAATGAAAGAGATAGATGAAGCACGGGATAGACGGTTGAGAATGAGACGATGCTTTCCACGGTCACCACTACCTTCTGAAGACAATGGTAACGATGCGAGTGTTACCAAGAGATGCACAACATTCGTTCATAATTATGATTCGGATAAACAAAAATGTTGCCATAAACGTATCACATCACAAAGAAAAAGAAAAAAAGAAAAAGAAGAATCGACGCTGAAATTTGAGAGAAAAGGAAACGTTATTATAATATATTATGATGATAGTGAAGAAGAAGGAAAAAAAAAAGTAATGAGATCTAAAGATGATCTTATTACTTTTTTTTTTTTTTTTCATTTTTCTTCGCTAAAAATCAATCACTCTGTTGTTTATATTTCCAAGTCCGTTATTAGCATGTTGACACTCGTGTCTTCTCCTTTTTTGAAAACGTGTTGAATGTTTATCTTTACTCTTCTGAGTTTTTTTACATCGGTCAACTCGCTCTCACCACCCAATTTCTTCACGAGTTCGAATGAGATGTTTGGAAATATGTAATTTCCATAGGGCAACGACAAATCGTCCTTGTCGAATTCTCTATCTTCGGCGATGACGATGTTCTGCAGATCGCTTTGGTACTCGTAAATCAAATCGAGCACGGCTTCGTCCAATTTCAAAGGCATCTTATATTTCTAGTATTTGTGCTTTAAGCCCTTCATCTCGACCTCGTTCAATTCGATGGGATCGTGTCGTTGTAATCTATAGATTTTATGACTGAATTTCTTATACGTGTTGACTCATTTCAATTTCAATTCACATCTTTTAGGTGTTGTTGTCTTCATGATCGATTATTTAGTATTTAAATAATAATTTGTTTAAAAAGTTTTTTTTTTGCTTTTTATATATAAAAAAGTTGTTTTTTAATTTTTAATTTTCTTTAATGTAAAATTTTTTTAGTAAAAGTTTTTTTTTCTCTTTATATATATACATATAAAAAGTCAAATTTTAATTTCAATCTCTCTATTGTTTATATTTCCAAGTCCGTTATTAGCAAGTTGACATTCGTCATTTTTCCACATACGAAAATGGTGTGAATGTTTATCTTTACTCTTTTGAGTTTTTTTTCATAGGCGAATGCGCTCTCACTAGCCGATTTCTTCACGAGTTCGGGTGAGATTATTGGATATATGTAATCTCCATAGGACAACAATAAATCACCCCTGTCGAATTCTCTGTCTTCAGCGACGATGATATTATTCAGCAGTTCGCTTTGGTACTCGTAAAACAAATCGAGCGCGGCTTCATCCACTTTCAAACACATTCGATATTTGTGGTAGTAGCACTCTAAGTCCACCATCTCGACCTCATTCAATTCGATGGGATCGTGTTGTTGTAATGTATAGATATTAAAACTGGATTTCTCATACCCTTCATCTCGTTTCAATTTCAATTCGCATCTTTTAGGTGTTGTTGTCATGATCGATTATTTGGTTTTTATGAATTCTTGCAAATAATGTATATTTTAAATTTTGTATTTAAATAATAATTTGTTAAAAAAAAAAGAAAAAAGTTTCTCTTTATTTCTCTTTATATACAAATAAAAGTTAAAAAAAAAAAAAAAAAATCTTACAAACTCAATTTTGAGGTGAAAACAATGATCAAGTCCAAACATCCAAATTATAGTCTAGAACGTGCAAGACTTCAAACGTTTAAATTTGGCCTTCACATCTCGCTCAAAAACCCGAAGATTTAGCCACCGCGGGTTTCGTTTACGTGGGTAGAGGTGACAAAGTCAAATGTTTTTGTTGCGACATACATTTGATGAATTGGGAACCTCACGACGTACCTTTACTAGAACACATAAGTAATATTGAAAAAGGCGAATGCGATTATTTGAACAAGATCCTAACGTTGGGATTGATCAAAATCCAAGACGAAGAGAGGGATAGAGACAAAAACCAAAAATTATTGATGGATATGTTACAACTCTGATACACCAGAGAACAATTGTACAATGCATTAAACAAAGCGAACAAGACCCTGTCTCAATTCATGACTTTAGAACATCTCATCAAATTCATGCCAGAAGCGGACGAGTTATCGTCACTCGTTGAAAACAAACCGAGTAAAACGTCAACCACCAAGTGTCTGGTCTGCGAAGGTGTCGCAAACATCTTGTTTCTACCATGCACACACCTGTGTTACTGTAGAGAATGTCATTCCGAAGATGAGAAATAAAAGCGGTCTTAAATTGTTTTTGAATAAAAACACATTGAAGAAAAAAAAATCGAATTTAACTTTTTTTTTCTTTTTTTTTATTATATATTTAAAAAGAGTAAAAAAGCAAAACTTTTTAACAAATTATTTAATACAAAATTCAAAAAAAAAAATATTCTTACAAAATGAAACGAACAGATAAAAAAAAATTGGAAAATTTAAATGAGAAAACCATACCTCAGTTAAACGAGATTTGTAAACTATAAAAAATTTCACATTTCAGAAATCATAGAACTAAATCAAAAAAGATTGGTGTCATACAGAAACATTTGCGAAACAATGGAAAGGCAAACGAAATGCTGATAGCAACGACGTCAAAAAATGCATCAATTGTGAAAAATGAGAAGAAGAAAAAGATAGTAAAAGGAATCGAAATGCCGACGTCGAAAAAAAAAACAAAAACAATTCGATTGTGAAAAATAAGAAGACGACTAAACGAAAAGCTGTTGAAGAAGAACTTCAAGTTTCCAAAGAAAAGAAAAGAAAAACGAAAACGATTGATGCACATCAGATTCTAGGCAAACGAGATATATCGAGCGAACTTCAATGAGCAATAGACGAAGGGAAAGGAGAAGAATATCTAGCGTGACACACCGCGGAACTATTTCAATCGAAGTCCGTGGAACGGGAAAGTGCGATCAAAGGTATTTTTAAAACTTTCGACGTGGTTCCCTCGTTGAAGAAAATCGATCCGAAATTGTTCATGGAACGGGTGAAGAAAAAAGTATTGGATTTGTTTCACAAACACATGAACGTGGGACTAAAAATTAAGATGATACTCCATTGCATGATGAATAAAATCGATGTGAAGTCCGGCGAGAGCATCGTGAAAAATACATATTTCAGATCTAACGTCAAACCCTTATTTCGAGGTTCAGATTTATCGGACGTTTTCGAAAAGATGAAAGACAAGATGTTGACGTCTCTCGCGAATTAACAACATGAAGGTAGTAATTGGACGTTCGGTGAGATGTTGAAACTCGAAATTCACATAACTAAAAACGATTTGTTGAAAGGGTCTTCCTTCGTGAAATTAACGTATTTCCTAGCAAAAAAACACGCCGTGATCAACGTGAAAAATAAAGATGATCAGTGTTTTAAATGGGCAGTCATTCCACTTTATACCCTGTCAAAATGAACATCGAAAGAGTTTCTTCTTACGAGGTAACTTCTAAAAATCTCGATTGCACCGCAGTGACTTTTCCAACGCAGTTAAAACACATCGAACGTTTCGAGGCACAAAATCCCACCGTAGCAGTGAATGTCTTGGGATGTGATGAAAAACAAAATATCTCTCCTCTCAGATTGACTTCGTATCTCAGAAGAGAAAAGACGATTATTTTATTATTGATTTCGAAATGGTGACAATCATCATTATTGTTGGGTTAAACATCCGAGCCGACTACTGTCGAAACAAAATAATAATCATAATGGAAAGATATCTTTATGTTACAATTGCATGAACGTGTTTCACAGCGAAGACTCGTTGGCGAAACATCAGGAATATTGCAATGAAAATCAAGGTGTCGCCGTCGAAATGCCCAAACCCAACACCATCGTGAAGTTTGAAAATCACAATAGAAGGTTAAAAGTACCATTCATCGTGTACGCCGATTTCGAATGTTTCACCACGAAAATGAGTTGCTGTCAACCCAACGCTCTTCAAAGTTATGTTGAAAAATATCAAAAACACATACCTTCGGACTATTGCATTTACGTGAAATGCACTTTCGACTCGCAACACGACATGGGTCCCTTCACCTACACGAAACAGTATGAAGATGACGATGTGGCTCAAAGGTTCGTGGAAGAGTTAGAATGGAAACTTCAAATGTTATACGACAAATTCAAAACTCCGGCAAAAATGATCATCATGCGAGAGCAACAGGACAAAAATAACAGAGCCACCGAATGTCACATATGCAGACAATCGTTCGACAAGAATTCGGAGGAAAATAAGAAGGTCAGAGACCACGATCATTACACGGGTCTGTATCGTGGTCCGCCTCACAGCAAGTGTAATTTAAAATATTGAGACGCCACTTTCTATCCGGTGATGTTTCATAATCTCTCGGGTTACGACAGTCATCTGTTCGTGAAAAATCTCGGCACCTCACACGAAGAATTAAATTGCATCGTGAACAGCGAAGAAAGATACATTTCCTTCACGAAATGGAAGCTCATGGAGAAGAAAAGAGTAATCCACGGAAATACATTGAAAGAAAAAACGAAATCCATTCGTAGATGCATACGTTTCATCGACAGTTTTAAATTCATGTCGACCACTCTGGAAAAATTAGTCGATAACATGAGCAAGGATAAATTTAAAATCACGAACGAACATTTCAGAGAACGAGTAGACGTCATGTTGAGGAAAGGAGTCTATCCTTACGATTACATGAATGATCTAAAGAGATTTGAAGACACCGCACTACCTTCGAAAGAAGATTTTTATTCGAAATTATATGAATCCGACATTTCTGATGAGAATTACGAACACGCCAAAAACGTGTGGAAATCATTTGATATGAAAACCATGAGAGATTATCACGATCTCTATCTGAAGACCGACGTTCTGCTCTTGGCAGACATGTTCGAAAATTTTCGAGACGTCTGTCGTCGAAAATACGATCTGGATCCCGCTTGGTATTTCACCGCACCCGGTCTGGTGTGGGACGCTCTGTTGAAGACCACCGAAGTCCAATTGGAATTATTATCTGACGTGGACATGTTGCTCATGTTCGAAAGGGCTGCGAGAGGTGGCGTCTTGATGATCTCTCACAGATATTCTGAAGCTAACAATCCCTACATGAAAGAAGGTTTCGATTCGAAACGATCGACTAAATACATACAGTATTGGGACGCCAATAATCTGTACGGTTGGGCTATGAGTCATCCTTTACCGATTGGAAATTTCGAATGGGTGAAGGAACCGGAAGAGATGCAAACTTATTTAACAAACGTAACTACGTCGTCTACAGCGAGAATTTGAAACAGTACGTCGATTAGGGGATGAAATTAGTCGACATACATCGCATCATTCGATTCGACGAAGAGCCTTGGATGAAAAAATACATCAATCTCAACACGAATCTCAGAACTCGAGCCGAGAACGATTTCGAAAAAGATTTCTTCAAACTCATGAACAACTGCGTGTACAGCAAATCGATGGAAAACATCAGGAAGAGAATCGACGTTCGACTCATCATATCTGAGAAAAGAGCTAAAAAATTAGTGGCGAAACCCAATTACAAACACCGAACCATATTCGGCGAAAATCTAGTGGCCCTTCACATGCAAAAGACGCACCTGAAGTTTGAAAAACCGTATTATCTCAGACCGATCATCTTAGATGTCAGCAAGCGATTGATGTACGAGTTTCACTACGATTATGTCAAACGAAAATTTGGCGACAAAGCCAAACTACTGTTCATCGACACGGACAGTTTAGTTTACGAGATAGAGATGAAAGACGTCTACCGAGATATATCTCCAGACGTGGCCGAGTGGTTCGACATGAGCAATTATCCCGTCGATCATCCATCCAACATTCAATCGAACGACAACAAGAAGGTGTTGGGTAAATTTAAGGACGAGAGCGGCGGTAAACAGATCGTCGAATTCGTGGGCTTGAGACCCAAACTGTATGCTTATCGTCTAGAAGATGATGAAGAGATCAAGAAGTGCAAAGGAGTTAAAGCGTGCGTGGTGAAGAAAAACATCTCTTTCCAAGAGTATAAAGATTGTCTGTTAGGAAGTGGTCCGGTGTATAAGACTATGAAATCGATTCGAAGCAAAAATCACGACTTGTACACCGAAATAGTCAACAAGATTTCGCTGACGGCCGACGATGATAAGAGATTCGTGTTAGACGATAAAATAAGCACTTTGGCACTCGGACATTGGACTGCGGAAGTAAATATAGACGAGATGAATGGGGATGATTGGATTCTAGATACGATTGTGGATGATAAGATTTCAGATATGATTGTGGATGATAGGATTCCAGAAAATCAAGAAGAATTAAATGAATACAAAATTATAGAAATCGATAGTGACATCGAGAAAGTTAGTTTAAAAAGAAAAAGAAAAAAATAGAAAAAAAAAAAATAACGTCATTTTTAGTGAATTATAATAAAATAAATAAAAAAAATATATACTTATTTATGAATAAGAAAATAAAGATATCCGTAGAAGGTGTCGTCTTACCTAACGAACCCCTATCCAACATCGATCTGTTGAATGCGGCAAAAGATTTGAAAATCGAAGATTTTCTAGGAGTGTTTTCCAGAGATGCCTTGCCGAAGAGAAGACCTTCGACAATCGGAATGCGGAATTTTAAATCTAGATGATTCATCGGGTGAAGGCAGTCACTGGGTGGCGTGGATGAAGAACGGGAAGAAGAAAAATTATTATTTCGACAGCTATGGAATCTCACCGCCAAAAGAAATAAAGAATTATTTCAACAAATTGATGGTTCGTTACAACACGGAACAAGTGCAATCACCACATCAAGTGTTTTGTGGTCACCTGTGTCTCTACATTCTCAAGAGATGGTCCGAAGGAGATCGATTTCAAGACATTCTCAATGATTTACATTAGAGAGAGATTTTTTTTTATAGTATATATAAAGATAAAAAATTATTTTAAAAAAATTTCAATCGAATAAAAACGAAAAATAAAATAACATAGTTCATTTTTTTAATAAACTGCGTTTTGAATATATTTTTTCTAAAAACAAAAAAAAATCCTTACAGCAACATGCCAGTCAATAAATTTGGTAGAAGTGATGACGAAAAAGTCAAGTCAACCCGAGAAAGAAGAGGAAGACGTTCGAAGTCCACGATGGTTACGATGTTGCCAACTTGGACGAACGTTACATTCGGAGATACGAACCTCGAGAAGAACTTTTGAACATGAACGATAAGAAGCTCTACAATCTTCTCGAGCCGATAGATCTCGCAGATGCTGCGACTAAAAAATACGTCGACGGGGGAACGCCGATTTCGAATGAATCCTGCTGGATAATTACGTGGATAAAACCATGACCGACGATCTCGATCTGAAATCCAAATGTTTGGTGAACGTCGCGAATCCTGTAGATCCCACCGATGCCGCGACCAAGAAATACGCGGACGACTCTCACGCGAGATTCAGAGAACACCTGAGAAATAGATACGTTCTGAAAACGATGCACTCGGAATTGAACGCCAATTCTGACAAGATAACGAACGTGGCCACTCCCACGAATCCCGAGGACGTGGCGACCAAACACAATGTAGATCTGGAACAGAGAAAGTCTGACAGACGAGAAATGAAATCGGATCATTGATATTGAATCTGTCGAAGATCGATGACACGGATGCGGACTCAACCGCGGTCAACAAGGGCTACATAGATTCTGCCATGATACAATCGCAAGAATACCTAGAATCGCAAGTGGATGATCTCTACCTGAACAAAGAATCTGGCGGAACCATGGAGGGTGGCATCAACATGAACGGTCACAATTTATTCAGTCTCAATCACGATCCCGAATTCGATTCCAGCGCGGTCAGCAGAAAGTACGTGGACTACAACTCGGTCTGGAGAAAGGGCAACATTATGGAAGGTAAACTAGACATGGGTGGACACGTGCTCACGAGTCTACCGGAACCCGTGCTCATGACGGATGCCTGCACCTGATTTCGGTGGTGGAGAAAATCAAATATGCTAGACAATTGATCACCGTGTGGGCCAAAGAGGCCGGCACCTTAGATGAGGGAAAAGCTGAGTGGTCTTTCGGAAATGGAAGTAGCGGATCGAAACACGGTCAGGTGGGATATCCCATGCCGTTGGGAGGTGAAATCCATCGAATGAGTCTGGCTTCCTCGGATTTGAATAACAGAGCGGTCGTCAATCTCATGATGAATGGTGTAGAGAGCGATAAGAGATACAGCGTCGAAAAGACTGAGAATCAACACACGAATGTTAGCACGTTCGGCACGCCTCTCAAAGTGAATGCCGGAGACAGGATTAATTTCATCACGAAAACCAATAATCCCGAAGCTGCCACTTCCGTGGTGAGTCTACTGATCGAACTGGATCCTTTGAACAAACAGTGAACGCGTGGAAAATAATGAATTAAAAAAAAATAATGTGTGATTATTAAAAACAAAAAAAAAAGTAATGAGATATAGAGAGATGTTCAATCTCTCTAGATCACATTACTTTATTTATTTTTTTTTTTTGTTTTGTTTTTAATAATCACACATTACTTTTTATTTTTTTTTTTTGTTTTTTATTTTTTTTTTCACACACTCGTCTCTCATCGAATGATCGACATCTTATTTCTGTCTGATTCGAATTGCAATTCTCTGCCCGACAGGACCAGGGTGAAGGCTTCGTTTTTTCTCAGCACATTTCTATCGAATTGCATCTTGATCTGAATGTCTAACACGCTACTCTTGAGTCGTTCACTCTGTTTACTGACGTCGAACACGAACATGGGATACATCGACTTGTATTCGCCGGGAGATATGTTAGGATTGCTCACCAATTCGTCTAGACCGTGATACTTCTTTCTAAAATCAGCGGCGTCGTCGTACAGTCTGGAGAAATCGTTCTTGTCGAACGACGCATTGTAATCGATTGCTGGATATCTCATGGCGTTCAGAAACACTTGCATGTTTCTCAAATGGCAGTGATCGAACAGCGACGCATTCTTTTCCTGAGACCCGTCCCTATCGGTCTGAAATGCAACCACGATGAAACGCGGTCTCTCGGAAGCGGATTTCACCGTCAATCTCCAATCGAAGTGATTCGTGGAGAGAGGAATGCTAGCCGTGTCGCACTGTCTCATTCTAAATCCCACGGGTAATTTACTCTTGGATTCTATGATCTTGTAGAGACGTGCTTTCTCCATGATCGAAGGCTCCACATGTGGAACGAACCACGATATCTTGTGTAGAGTTATCTTACCCGCATCGATCACGGTGAGTTTCACTATTGCGTCGTCGTTTCCTTTTCGAATCAACGTCAGATTGTGTTTGAATCCGTACATGATCTTGTTGTAATCGTCTGCGAATCCGAAGATGTGTTTCAAAGGTATCCTGAATGAAAACGTTCCTTTAGGTCTGGACGTCTTGATGACGTAGTCGAATATCGTGGCGGCGCCTGCGCTAGCAGGGCCTACGGTGTCTTTCACCTACAACTGATTAAGTCCTCTCGATTTCGAAAAATCATCAGGATACGTCAAGAGTTCGAACATTGTGGTGGCCTGACTGGGATGAAAAACAGATTCTATCTCTTGTCCGGATAGCATGTATTTTATGTTACTGAATAGATGCATGATGCCATTATTGGAAAGAGTAACCGTGTCATCGTTGGCGTAGTCGCTCCCATCTTCCTTGGTGAGACGTCCCTGCACCACTATGTAACTCTCGCTAGGATGTACGAATAGATCTTGAGTTTTGATGTTGATTCTTATCTCTCCCGCATTGTTCAAACTCGTCCCGGATACCGGTTCGTATTCGTGAACCTCATATTCTTGAATACTTTCATCTTTCACTATGCTTTGTGCTATATCTAGTATATTTGTCATTTTAAAGGATTTTTAGTTTGTTTTTTTCTGTTTATTAATTCACTTGCTTTCTTTATCTAAAAAAATAGTTTTTAATTATTTTTTATTATTATTTTTTTTCTCTCTTATATATATATGTGTGTAAACAAGAAAATGTCAAAGAGAGTAAAAAAAAAAAGATTTTGTGTTCTTCATCAAAACTTCGTCTTCTGTAATTGTTGTTCGTAAAACTTTCCAATGATCTCTTCTCCATCCAAAGCTTCGATTTCGTAAGTCACCGGATCGGTGTGAAATATTTTGATGATCACGAAAATTTCCGAGGTCCATCGAGGAGTATAACCCTTTTCGAAGTGCTTCTTATAAGCGTAGATTCTCACTCGATCGCCGATCGCAAATTTCGGCGTTCTAGACTTCTTCCTGATCTTAGATCTCTCGGGATATAGATTTGCATAGACCCGTTTTTCGTTTCGAGGATCGCTAGCTTCCGCGGGAGTCATCTTGATCGATCTGTGTCGTGTGTTGTTGTAATCTTTGACCAGACCGTTCAGAGCGTATATGTATTTCTTGGTCGAATTTGCCGTGAAGTATCTGTACATCTTCTCCTTCATCGTTCGATTCCAACGTTCCACCACGCTGGCTTTCTCTTCATTTTCGATCGAGTAGAGGTCTACCAATCGACGAACGTCCTTGTTGTAGAATTCCTTTCCCTTATCCATCCACAATTTACTCGGTTTTCGAGAAGACGAGTCGAACACGCTCTTCAGAGCCTCGGCGACGCTAGGTCCCGATTTATCCTTCAAAGCTCTGATCCAACCATATTTGGAAAACACGTCGATGACTGTCAATAGATATTTGACGCCCTCGTTCCACCTCGAAAACGATCTCATGTCGACCAAGTCGGCAGACCAAATGTCATCCAGACCCTTCACGAACACCCTTCTCTTTCGAAATTTATGCACTATGGGTTTGTGTAACTCCTCGGCCAATTCGCTCGTCAATAATCGTTTCTTCTTCTTTTCAGATGCGCTTTTTTTTTTGAACGCCCCATCCGAATCGACGTTTCGCACCGATCAGATTGCCGACCAGCGGATTCGATATGCCTCTCAATCTCCCCAACATGTTTTTGTCGCAGACGTCATTGCGAATCTTGGTGTCGGGATGTCTGGCGTAGCACAGATCGTGATCGTACACGGCCGCGTCCACCCTATTCACGGGTTTGCTCCAAGATTTGGGTGTCAGATCGGCGTTGAGTCTCTTGTTCAATTTCGTTCCGGGTCCCGTGAAACTGTGACCGGGCAGATGCATTTCGAAAGGTAGATTGTTGATCATTTTATTCACGATGCCTTTACCTTTGCTCGCGTTCTTTTGTTTGACGAATCGAGTCTTGATAGAACCACACATGTCGCAAATTCCGCGAAGCATCCGTCTGTCGTTTTTAGTTCGCACTTGTCTAGAATTACTCGTCTCGATAACTCTCTTACACTTTACGCAGTACATTTTTAAGAGTTATTTAAATTAATTTCGTTTTTTATATTTTATATATAAATTTAATATTTTTTTTTTTTTTTTGAAATTCTGTTCTTATTATATATATATTTTATGTTATTTTCAATCGCTGCTCTTGAGTTCTATCATCTTACTGAATTCCTCCCTGGCCTCTTTCCTCCCCTTTTCCACGAGAGAATCCTTCATCTCTTCCTTGATGATCTGACGAGTCTTGATTCTGACGGCTTCTTTCATGGCATCGTATTTCGCTTTCTTGCTCAATATCGCGAAGTATTCTCCGTCCGATATCCTACCGTCTTTCAACGCCATAGAGATCATTTCGGATATCGTGTCGATCTTGGAGTCGGCCAAGACGCGAATCTTGTCATGTTTCCTCGCCTTCAGATATAATTTCCTACTCAAAAAGTTTCCGAGCGTGCTAAACAATCCGGCGGCGAGGGCCACTCCTTCTACGGTCAATACGATCGGAATGCCGACCGCGGTCGACAACAATCCGATGCCGGCCACGTGTAAACCCATGGAAATCGTGATGAGTGTCGTGTCGATCGCGTTGACGAATTTCCCGAAACACAAATACTTCTTCTTGAGGGAACGACGAGAATCTCTCTCTCGAGTCAGATACAATTGGATTCTACTGATTTGATCGATGCGATACCTCTCTCCTCTTTCTCTTTCTTCTAGCGACGGCGCCGTCGGCAAAACGCCGTTCGGCTTCTCATCCTCGTCGTCCACTAACGTCGGATACAATTTATTTCTGGTTCTCATTTTGTGTTTTTTTTTTTTCTTTCTTTCTAATATTAGATAAAAAAAATTTATGTGTGTATTTATTTTTTTTTTATTTTCTACTCTCCCTTATTTTTATATCAACGAAAAAAACTTAGATGTATGCTTCGTTCAGCAATAATTGCTTGATGCATCCCTTGTCTTCTAAAGTCAAACTTCTACGTGCCAATTTCAGTTCTTCCGAATCTGTGGGCCTGTCTCGATTCTTACAGAAGACTAATCTCTTCCAAAACGTGATCACATCGTTGAATTTAACGCGTTCGAACGCTGGTTCGAAATACATGACGACCATATCTTCCCTTTTCATCGTCAGACACGAATGATTCTCGTGATCGAAGTCTAGATGATCCCGGCATCCGACGCATTGTTCTAACTAGATGGGACGTAGTTGTTCGTTCACGCAGATTGCGTATGCTCTCATCAGCATGTTTAAAAGAAACCTCGCTCTAATAGTCTGAGAATCGCTCATGATTTACATATTTTTTTTTTTTTTATAATCTATTCGATTTTATATATTTAATTTTCTAAATAACTATTTATTTATATATTTTTTTTTTCTCCCCTATATATATATCAATCAAAAACGTGACAGCGGGCTCGCGAATTTCCAACACACCGACAACGACAACACTCTTCTTTCAAAACATTTCCATCGAGTGCTCGTCGAGATCACCTCGCAATAACGTGCCCTAATCTCACTTCGAGAAATGCAGCAGTGGGTTTGCGGATTCAAACATCACCTCTTCACACATTTCCATCAAGTGCTCGTCGCGATCACCTCGCAATAACGTACCCTAATCTCACTTCGAGAAACGCGAAGTGGGTTTGAGAGTTCAAACATCACCTCTTCACACATTTCCATCAAGTGTTCGTCGCGATCACCTCGCAATAACGTACCCTAATCTCACTTCGAGAAACGCGAAGTGGGTTTGAGAGTTCAAACATCACCTCTTAGTAGGTAATCACACATCATCTTGCCGATTCTAACAATCTGCAAATGGATCTCCGTGTACGCCCCATAGGGTTTTCAGTGTTAAAATCGGACGCGAATATTAAAATCGGCGAGACGATGATGTTAGAACTCTCAAAACGTTTTTTTTGCTCGCAATTTAACACTGAATCCTATGGGGGAAACTCACTTGCCGATTTCAATCAAAACGGTACATGTACTGTACGAAAGATTTCAGGCGTTTTCTGTCATTCTAGGATACAATCAGTGATGTTTGAATTCTCAAGGGGATTCTAAAGCACCCTAAAAAACGTTAAAAATCTTGTACACGTACACGATTTTAACACTAAATCCTATGGAGGTGTACATGTACACGTACACGTACATGTACGATGATGGTTGAACTCTCATTTATAACCTACTTCTGCACACGGTATAACATGATACAATTGATAGCATGTTTTGGCACATTCGATTCTACTAGGCTCGAGGAAGCTTATTACCAAACAACAATTGTTTGTTCCGTAAATTGGGCGTTTTAAATTTTTGTCTATTTTAGCAAAAAGGGTTTCCAAGGGGGATCATTCACAATTACAAGGTACAATTAATAAGAGTGAAATTTGCTCGTCATCTGTCTAAGCACTATTTCAGTTTATGAGCGCGAGTAGTTTAGCATCATGGGTACTGGAGAAGATGAATAATCTATATGTTCTGTTCATCGGAGAAAGGTGATAATGTTTTGAAATACTTATTGGGAGTATTTTCAAGATGGCGAGCAACTATGGTTTAACCCTTCACCTAACACGAAAACCAGACGACACTTGCAAAAAAAGATCTTGAATAACTAATTTTTTTCATTTTTTGTCTCAAAAAAATAGGTTATGACCCCTCGTTGGAACGAGCTCGACGAGCTCGTTCCAACGAGTGGTCATAACCTATGTTTGTTGTTAATTGGCGATTTTTGAGAATAGCGCTGGCCGGTTTTGGCTGTTACGTTGGGTAAAGGGTTAATCGGCGTGGCATGCTGTGTATAATAGCGGATAATGCCGTACACAGTGGATAGGGCTATAGCTTCGGCGCGAAAGTCGCCGCGGTAGGGGGGGGGGGGGGGCACTCGGACCATAACTTTTTTCTCAGGAGCAGTTTCCACACCGCGTTGGCAAGAGTATATCACCCCCTCTCGTACTCGCCTCAAGGCGACACTACGCACTCCAAGTGACAAATCGCATCATGAATCATGATAGATATCTACCGCCCCAACTCATAATCATAGATCTGCCACTACAATCCCCTCCGGGGGCGCAGTGGCTCAGTAAGTAGAGGTGCAGGCTGCAAGCCGAGAGGTCCTCGGTTCTAATCCCACCTGCGGCAATCGCGTTATGTCCTTGGGCAAGACATTTCACCCCCATTGCCCACGTGGGGGCACGGTGACGCTGTGTACTAAGGCGTACTGCACGTCGATGGTGCACCTGTCTTCAACCAATGCTAACCCTGCTTGTGTGCAGTTAGTATGCTGGGGAGCTGACAGTTGCTCGCCGTTGCTCGGTGGTTCTCTCCGAGTAATCCGGCTTCCTCCACCCGTAAAACTGTCGAGGTCATGATTAGCCATTGTGCAGAAATATGTGACCTTAAACACCAATAAATAAATAAATAACCATCCCCTCCCCAGGCACACACAAACTATGAAGATGGGTAACGTAATCGGGCCTTTTCGTTTTCGTTTGAGCATTATCACTGTCTGTGGTGATGATCCACAATATTTTATCAGAATAGTAAAATCTAGAAACTCTAATTGGTGTCACTAGCCCTTCAAGTATGAGAGAATCAGAAATGTTTTAACCTTTTGTAGACCTCAAAAGTAAATGTATAGTATGACTTACGGTTCCGCTCCACATATTTTCCACATATACTGTCCAAAAAGAGTGAAGCCCCCTCCCCGCCACCTCCCTATACTACCAGTGGGTATACAGTAAGAAGGGTAAATCCTCCTGAGAAAACCTGCTATTTGCAGTAGGGGGAATATGCCTTATTAGTGAAGCAAGGATTTCTAGAGCTTTCTTTTTTATTGAATGAATATTAGGCACCGCCGACGTCAACACAACATTAAAAAACGCCACGCTGTTCAGTACCAGATGGAACAGCCTCGAGCATATCTAACACACCTTAACCCTTTACCTAACATGAAAATCAGACGACACTTGCAAACAAAATTCTTGAATAACGAAGGGTCATAACCTATGTTTTTGAGACAAAAAAGGAAAAATAATGAAAATTAATTGGCGATTTTTGAGAATAGCGCTGGCCGGTTTTGGCCGTTACGTTGGGTAAAGGGTAAATCGGCGTGGCATGCTGTCCATGACCTTCCGAATTTCTCTCACTGTGGTGTCTCATTTCTCTATAAGCACACGGCAGTGAAGTGGTGAATAGCCAGGAAATATTTAAGGATGTATACCCGATCCTAGAGAGGAATGCAGAATGTCACAATATGAGCTATTCGTATACCCTCAGGTATAATAGGTGGGGGGGGGGGGGGGGGGGGGGGGGGTGCTTAACTTGTTTTGGACAGTATATTTCAAAAAAATGACGTCTCACATTCTCTTCAAATGCGAATATCGTCTAGGCCATAACACTATCGCATTTTCTAAATCTATTGAAAACAGGAAACAAATTCTGACAGGGTTGAAACGTAGGACTTAGAATTTGTCCCAATTCACGTGAATTGGTTTTGATTCTCGCAAACTCTTAATGCTAGAATTAATATTTAGTTCTTAGGCCTACATACTTCAGAATTTGATAGTACTGCTATTCCCTTTTGAGTGCAACCACGACATATTCCATTGTAAAAGAAATAAACCTCATATCCATATATTTATCGTAGTACAACCCTAAAAGGCCTAGTTCCAATTTTGGTGATTTTTGGTCTACATTTAGAACACATATTGTAACATTATTCGATATTGTGATGAATTGATGATAACATGGTCTGAGATTTGCGGCTCGGAGCTCAGTTATGTTCAACCGACACGCGATGTTTAATTCACTGTCAAATGCAAGCCTTCAACATGAAAATTGGCATGAAAAATTCTGAAACCAGCCATTTTAGCCACCCAGAAGCCTCAAAAATAGAAATGTGCCAACTCCCCAACTACCTACCCCTGGAGCATATCATCCCGACTTTCTTAAAAGTGAAGAAGAAAATTATGTGTTTTCCGATTAAATTTTTAGCTACACGCCTTGGAACAACCCAGTGTAAAAACGACATTTGAAAAATTGCCAATCTTTCGAAGCCACTGTTTCACGGTCCCAACCACTTAACACAAACGAACATAAAGGAACACAACTGGAAAAAAAGAATATATAAGTTTACACGGAGTGGAGGGCGTCTTTGCAGGTATATTTTAGTCATGTGTAAAATATTTACCCACTTTAGATTATGTTGACTATTAATAAGGCCTACACCCATTTTCTAGGGCTTGGAAACGACAATTTTAAGACTGTGGGAATCTTGAGTAGGGTCCTTCATGGAATCAGTTTGATCACACTACCCTTACGAAGGATGCTCCATTCTACCCCAACCTCATCCACTCCAGTTATCTGTATAGATAAATTCAAAAACAAAAGCACAACCAATATTCTTTTCACATGTATAGCCTGTGTTCTGCCCCATGTGATACACTTCTTTTACAAACGTGACGTATGTGTCCCCCAATATTGTTACATTTCAAATTTGATTCAACTGTTGTTAAACTATGGTTAATATTAACCATTGGGTGTATTGTGGTTTGCACATCCACCTGGAGCCAGAAACGATTGATATTGATATTATGTGGATATTGATATTATGTGGATAGTTTAAAGAATTTTCCTACTGACTGGAATTGATTGCTGTGGCTCACAAGTTGTATTTATTTGTAAAATATGACACAATAACTAACGCCTGGGGTGAAAGACCACTACAATGGTCATTGTTGGTGTAAACGATTGGCCGCATTGCCTACGGCTGTAATAGTATTTCTTCATTGTTTTGTCTTATAGCTGCAGTTGGGTAGAGTTGCAGTTGTGATATAGACAATGAAGTTTTTATCTATTATTTTTCTGAAATAAGTAGTTCTCCGGCCACTACCTCAGCTACTCTGTACCCTGGCTGTGCTTGTAATTGTGTAATTGCACTTTGGGGACAAACAATGAAATATTATCCCAGTTTGTCTTATATCTGTAGTTGGGTAGAGTTGCAGTTGTGATATAGACAATGAAGTTTTTATCTATTATTTTTCTGAAATAAGTAGTTCTCCGGCCATTACCTCAGCTACTCTGTGCCCTGACTGTGCAAGTAATTGTGTAATTGCAGTTTGGGGACAAACAATGAAATATTATCCCAATCAAAGTTGAAATGACTGCTGCCATGCAGTGATAAAGGGATACGATAGGGTTCTTGTTGTTACTTTGATCATTTTTCTTTCCTCTTGAAGTTCGTTATAATCGTATGTTTTAACCCTTAAATATACACGTGAATATGACACGTCCATCTACTGACCGAACACTTACTTTAAATTTTATGTATCACATCCACACATAAATCTTTTACTCCATATAAACACGTGTGATTGGGGGTCTTTACTGCATTTGCTATCAGGTATCACTCGTACACATAAATATATACTAGTATGTATTTATTTCAATGTGCACAGTCAAGATAAGAACTCAAGGATGACCGGACAATTTCGATACGAACTGTACTGTTAATGCTTCATAAATTTTCTCCCTGTGATGTAATATCTCAATATAGAGAATGTTTGTCACCAGTTTGTCTGCTGTAACAATCCTTCTCGCGTCAGCCCGTGAATCCGTGACTTGTTCGTCTATTAACCAAATGATGTCTGCTGCGACAATCTTGCTATCAGTTGCCTGTGAAACCTTGATTATGACGTATATTTATCAAAGGAGACAAGAATGAAAGCGTGATACAAACTGGTTGACCATTCGCAATCAACGAAAGTGATTGGCCTGTTCAAGCTCGATTTTTCTTTCTTATTCTCGTTTTTTCTTTTTCTCTTCTCGTCCATGTGGTGTTAATGCCTCATAAATTTTCTTCCTGTGATGTAACATCTCAATATAGAGAATGTGTGTCACCAGTTTGTCTGCTGCAACAATCCTCCTCGCGTCAGCCCGTGAATCGAGACTTGTTCGTCTGCCTATCCAAATTATGTCTGTTGCAACAATCTTGCTCTCAGTAACCCGTGAAACCGTGACTATGTCGTATATTTATCAAAGGAGACAAGAATGAAAGCGTGATACAAACTAGTTGACCATTCGCAATCAACGAAAGTGATTGGCCTGTTCAAGTTCGATTTTTTTTAATTTTTTTTTTCTTATTCTCGTTTTTTCTTTTTCTTTTCTCGTCCCATGCGTTCCAATGAGTTCTATGCGCCCTGTGACACTTGGAGCACATTGGTGGGTAGGGGCGAGATGGAGCCTGATAGCAGGTTGATAGATCTTCACCGACATTGTGCCTATAACACCCCGTCTTATAATTGCATTCGTCAAGTTCACAACCCCCTCCCGCGTTCACACCCCACCACTCCCACAGTAGTAAATGCAGTAAAGTGCTTATGGGTAATTTGACTCCAAAACTAATTTATTGTGTTATCCGCTCATTAAAACAGTGAGACCTGCTTAGATCCCTCGATATTTTATTTGATTGATTTGTCTCCTATCTCACCTCTTTGCTAATTCCAATTCTCGTAATTTTTATGAACAGTTTCCTTGCGTTGGTTCTAAAATCTGTGAAGAATTTACTACCACTTTTCCCCTCTGTTGGGCATTTCTCATTGATAATGAAGTGAGATAAGTGAAAAAGACTGAATAATAGGGATGAAATAGAGTGATGGGGGGATGGGGAGGGTGGAGTGAAACAGTCAAAAGATGATATCCGACTCATACAGGCGTTGTTTGGTGCATCACTCTCAGCTGGATCATTTCAAATGAAATGTAATTCTTATGTACATTTGTTACACAATATTTCATTTTTATCGTGTTTTTTCCCAGTATTTGTTGATCATCGCTACGTGTGTCAGAAGAGAAGTTGGAGAACATAATAATTTTAATGTAGATTACATAATTATAGGTAACATTCCTAGACCTATCAGTCTCATTTCCAATACGTTGATACTAAAATATGTTATTAAAAATGGCGGGCCAAGATAGTATTTCCTTTGATGAGATACAGACTGATAGAAAATACGATCTTGCAGCATTGTTCAATTTAAATCAAAGTTCGAGTGAGGATGATCATGACAGCCTATTACTTTCAACCGAGGAGTGTAGATACTATTCCCCTGATCAGTATAGAGAACTAATTGCTAACAAACACAATCAGCTGTCACTCTTTCATATTAACTGTCAGGGTCTAAATGCGCATTGGGATTCATTGGTCAGTCTACTCGGCTGTTTGCAAAATAATGGTGGAACTTTTGATATTATTGGGCTTACTGAAATTTTCAAGGTATCAGAACACGTGACATTTGAACTTAATGGGTATCACCCAGTCATAACCAACACGCGCCCCGTCCCGGATGATGGACGAGGAGGCGTCGGCTTGTTTATTAAGAACACCCTAAAGTATAAAATACGAAAGGACCTCTCTATATTCATTCCCAACTTTTTCGAGTCTCTGTTCGTCCAAATTGCACACGATCATCGACCATTTATTGTTGGTGTAATATATCGGCCAAACACCCCTCCCAAGGCCGACCTTGATAAGTTCATTTCCACATTGTCATTAATCATCGAAACAATGAACCAGGAACATAAAACATCCTACATTATGGGCGATATGAATATTGACTTGTTGAAGTTTCAAACACACAAGAAAACAAATGAATATATAAACACTATTATTAGTCAAGGATTTCTCCCGCTCACTAGCAAACCAACTCGAATAACGGACCATTCTGCAACTCTAATAGATCACATTCTCACTAATAGTTCCTCAGCCAATTACAAGTCTGGAATAGTAATCACAGATCTTTCTGATCACTTTGGTACATTTTATTGCGAAACGACTCCAGTAAAGATAGAAACTAAAAATCATATCATGAAAAGAAATTTTAATGAAATCAATGTAAGAACATTTAAAGACCTGTTGACCTTAACAGACTTTTTACCAGCACTAGAATCAACTTGTGCGAATGAAGCGTACAATATCTTTATAGACTTATATTTCACTGCATTCGATACTGCCTTCCCATTTAAGAAAATAGTACCTGACAATAAATATATAAAACGCCAGCCCTGGATAACTCAAGGCCTTTTACAGTTCACAATTAATAAAGAAAAACTTTTCAGAAAAAAGCTCAAATCTCCCACTGAACAAAATAAAAAGAATTATAAAATGTATAGTGATATTTTGAATAAAGTAAAAAGAAAAAGTAAGGTCATATACTATGAAAACATCTTAAATATGAATAAAAACAACATGAAGAAAACATGGGAAATTCTGAGGAGCGCTATTCATAAGTCCTCCAATCGAAGGTTATCCACAACCAACTTCTTGATAGATGACATTGAGATTAGTGATCCTAATGAGATTGCCCATCATTTTAATACCCACTTTTCCACAGTCGGCCAAAAAGCTTCTGAACAAATTCCAAACACAAATGCGCACCACACTCAATATATGACCAGGCCAAATTCTAATAGTTTTTTCATGGCACCGACGTCCTCAGAGGAAATTATTTCAATAACAAATTCAATGTAATCCAAAACCAGTGAAGACTGTGATGGGATATCTACTAAACTTTTAGAACACTCAATTACTGAAATAGCAGAAGTACTCACCCATATAATAAACATGTCGTTATCCAATGGAATAGTCCCAGAAAAAATGAAGATCGCAAAAGTTGTACCAATTTTTAAATCGGGAAACCCCCAATTATTCAATAATTACAGACCTATTAGCCTATTACCCACATTCTCAAAATTACTGGAGAGAATAACACTAGAGCGATTAACCAGTTTCTTAATAAAACACAATCTTCTATATCAACACCAGTATGGTTTCAGGACAAAACACACAACGATACACCCTATATTGCAACTTCTGAACAGTATAGCAAACAACAACAACAAGGCGACAAAAGATTACACCTTATCTGTATTTTTAGACTTATCAAAAGCCTTCGACACAATTAGCCACGGTATTTTGCTTAAAAAGCTAGAGTTTTATGGTATCATGGGTATTACCAACGACTGGTTTAAGAGCTATCTTGAAGGACGTGTTCAATACGTCACATATGATGGGAGAAGTTCTGGCATTGCTACAATCACATGTGGTGTCCCCCAAGGATCCATTCTTGGTCCACTTCTTTTTCTAATTTAAGTGAATGACTTTAGCTCCTCTACACAGTTGGGTCTTTTATCTTTTGCTGATGATACTTCAGTCCACACTTCGAACCATAGCCTTGATGCTGGCTTCGACCTAGTTAAGAATGAAAGCGTGATACAAACTGGTTGACCATTCGCAATCAACGAAAGTGATTGGCCTGTTCAAGCTCGATTTTTCTTTCTTATTCTCGTTTTTTCTTTTTCTCTTCTCGTCCATGTGCTGTTAATGCCTCATAAATTTTCTTCCTGTGATGTAACATCTCAATATAGAGAATGTGTGTCACCAGTTTGTCTGCTGCAACAATCCTCCTCGCGTCAGCCCGTGAATCAAGACTTGTTCGTCTATCTATCCAAATTATGTCTGTTGCAACAATCTTGCTCTCAGTAACCCGTGAAACCGTGACTATGTCGTATATTTATCAAAGGAGACAAGAATGAAAGCGTGATACAAACTAGTTGACCATTCGCAATCAACGAAAGTGATTGGCCTGTTCAAGTTCGATTTTTTTTAATTTTTTTTTTCTTATTCTCGTTTTTTCTTTTTCTTTTCTCGTCCCATGCGTTCCAATGAGTTCTGTGCGCCCTGTGACACTTGGAGCACATTGGTGGGTAGGGGCGAGATGGAGCCTGATAGCAGGTTGATAGATCTTCACCGACATTGTGCCTATAACACCCCGTCTTATAATTGCATTCGTCAAGTTCACAACCCCCTCCCGCGTTCACACCCCACCACTCCCACAGTAGTAAATGCAGTAAAGTGCTTATGGGTAATTTGACTCCAAAACTAATTTATTGTGTTATCCGCTCATTAAAACAGTGAGACCTGCTTAGATCCCTCGATATTTTATTTGATTGATTTGTCTCCTATCTCACCTCTTTGCTAATTCCCATTCTCGTAATTTTTATGAACAGTTTCCTTGCGTTGGTTCTAAAATCTGTGAAGAATTTACTATCACTTTTCCCCTCTGTTGGGCATTTCTCATTGATAATGAAGTGAGATAAGTGAAAAAGACTGAATAATAGGGATGAAATAGAGTGATGGGGGGATGGGGAGGGTGGAGTGAAACAGTCAAAAGATGATATCCGACTCATACAGGCGTTGTTTGGTGCATCACTCTCAGCTGGATCATTTCAAATGAAATGTAATTCTTATGTACATTTGTTACACAATATTTCATTTTATCGTGTTTTTTCCCAGTATTTGTTGATCATCGCTACGTGTGTCAGAAGAGAAGTTGGAGAACATAATAATTTTAATGTAGATTACATAATTATAGGTAACATTCCTAGACCTATCAGTCTCATTTCCAATACGTTGATACTAAAATATGTTATTAAAAATGGCGGGCCAAGATAGTATTTCCTTTGATGAGATACAGACTGATAGAAAATACGATCTTGCAGCATTGTTCAATTTAAATCAAAGTTCGAGTGAGGATGATCATGACAGCCTATTACTTTCAACCGAGGAGTGTAGATACTATTCCCCTGATCAGTATAGAGAACTAATTGCTAACAAACACAATCAGCTGTCACTCTTTCATATTAACTGTCAGGGTCTAAATGCGCATTGGGATTCATTGGTCAGTCTACTCGGCTGTTTGCAAAATAATGGTGGAACTTTTGATATTATTGGGCTTACTGAAATTTTCAAGGTATCAGAACACGTGACATTTGAACTTAATGGGTATCACCCAGTCATAACCAACACGCGCCCCGTCCCGGATGATGGACGAGGAGGCGTCGGCTTGTTTATTAAGAACACCCTAAAGTATAAAATACGAAAGGACCTCTCTATATTCATTCCCAACTTTTTCGAGTCTCTGTTCGTCCAAATTGCACACGATCATCGACCATTTATTGTTGGTGTAATATATCGGCCAAACACCCCTCCCAAGGCCGACCTTGATAAGTTCATTTCCACATTGTCATTAATCATCGAAACAATGAACCAGGAACATAAAACATCCTACATTATGGGCGATATGAATATTGACTTGTTGAAGTTTCAAACACACAAGAAAACAAATGAATATATAAACACTATTATTAGTCAAGGATTTCTCCCGCTCACTAGCAAACCAACTCGAATAACGGACCATTCTGCAACTCTAATAGATCACATTCTCACTAATAGTTCCTCAGCCAATTACAAGTCTGGAATAGTAATCACAGATCTTTCTGATCACTTTGGTACATTTTATTGCGAAACGACTCCAGTAAAGATAGAAACTAAAAATCATATCATGAAAAGAAATTTTAATGAAATCAATGTAAGAACATTTAAAGACCTGTTGACCTTAACAGACTTTTTACCAGCACTAGAATCAACTTGTGCGAATGAAGCGTACAATATCTTTATAGACTTATATTTCACTGCATTCGATACTGCCTTCCCATTTAAGAAAATAGTACCTGACAATAAATATATAAAACGCCAGCCCTGGATAACTCAAGGCCTTTTACAGTTCACAATTAATAAAGAAAAACTTTTCAGAAAAAAGCTCAAATCTCCCACTGAACAAAATAAAAAGAATTATAAAATGTATAGTGATATTTTGAATAAAGTAAAAAGAAAAAGTAAGGTCATATACTATGAAAACATCTTAAATATGAATAAAAACAACATGAAGAAAACATGGGAAATTCTGAGGAGCGCTATTCATAAGTCCTCCAATCGAAGGTTATCCACAACCAACTTCTTGATAGATGACATTGAGATTATTGATCCTAATGAGATTGCCCATCATTTTAATACCCACTTTTCCACAGTCGGCCAAAAAGCTTCTGAACAAATTCCAAACACAAATGCGCACCACACTCAATATATGACCAGGCCAAATTCTAATAGTTTTTTTCATGGCACCGACGTCCTCAGAGGAAATTATTTCAATAACAAATTCAATGTAATCCAAAACCAGTGAAGACTGTGATGGGATATCTACTAAACTTTTAGAACACTCAATTACTGAAATAGCAGAAGTACTCACCCATATAATAAACATGTCGTTATCCAATGGAATAGTCCCAGAAAAAATGAAGATCGCAAAAGTTGTACCAATTTTTAAATCGGGAAACCCCCAATTATTCAATAATTACAGACCTATTAGCCTATTACCCACATTCTCAAAATTACTAGAGAGAATAACACTAGAGCGATTAACCAGTTTCTTAATAAAACACAATCTTCTATATCAACACCAGTATGGTTTCAGGACAAAACACACAACGATACACCCCATATTGCAACTTCTGAACAGTATAGCAAACAACAACAACAAGGCGACAAAAGATTACACCTTATCTGTATTTTTAGACTTATCAAAAGCCTTCGACACAATTAGCCACGGTATTTTGCTTAAAAAGCTAGAGTTTTATGGTATCATGGGTATTACCAACGACTGGTTTAAGAGCTATCTTGAAGGACGTGTTCAATACGTCACATATGATGGGAGAAGTTCTGGCATTGCTACAATCACATGTGGTGTCCCCCAAGGATCCATTCTTGGTCCACTTCTTTTTCTAATTTAAGTGAATGACTTTAGCTCCTCTACACAGTTGGGTCTTTTATCTTTTGCTGATGATACTTCAGTCCACACTTCGAACCATAGCCTTGATGCTGGCTTCGACCTAGTTAACTCTGAACTTTCAAAGATAACAGATTGGTGCGCAGCCAATAATTTGGTTTTGAATGCCCAAAAAACTAAATATATGCTATTCAGTCCGCCTAATAAAACATATGATATTAACAATCGACAGTTGAGTGTCAACAGTCAAGATATTTCGTTAGCGAGAAACTCCAATGATGAGAATGTAATAAAATTTTTGGGCTTATACCTGGACAAAAACCTAAAATATAAGTTTCACGTGTCAGCCATAAATTCCAAAGTATCGAGGGGGCTTTACACAATAAATAAAGCTAAAAAATTTCTACCTCTCTCTGCCCTCAAAACTCTGTACTACTCCTTGATACACAGTCATCTATTATATGGTATCGAAATATGGGGTCATTGTAGTGCTGCCTCAACATTATTTACACTTCAAAAGCGCACCCTACGCTTGATAAATAACAAAAAATTCAATTGTCACACTGATCCGCTATTTAGAAGGAGTAAAATATTAAAATTAAATGACTTGTATAAAATGAATGTATCTCTTTTCATGTTTGATTGGCATCACTCCAACCTTCCCCATACTTTGGTGACTTCTTTCAAGTCAATACATGTCCAGCAGGCATGATGACAAGACAACTAGGTCAATTGCAATGTGGTAAACCACGGACCCAATTCTCTGCTCAATTACCCAAATATGCATTACCCAGAATATGGAACAACATCGAAAAACAGGTAAGAGAGATTCCTTCTAAAGGCGTATTCAAGAGAGCACTACTCGAAAAATTCATAAATTCGTATTCAGCCCGCGTTACGTGCAATAATCCATAACAGTTACAAAGCGCCAAAAGAAAGGTCATAGGTTCGATAGGGTTCACTTACTTACTATGGTACCATGGTACAGAAGCCCACAATAAATCCCCGCTTCGTGATCTAGCCAAAATAAATCCCCCTTCCGTCGCAACAATGGCTTTAATCCTTGTTGCGGCCACTATACTTCACAGCTGCATAACGAGACTTTAAACGTAGACAATAAAGAAATAAATAAATCACACACTACGTGAGACAAAGCATCAGTTATTAATTAACAGCATAAAAAACAACTGTTATGAAACTTAGGAAGGCTTACTCTCAATATTAATGTCTGTTATACCATCACATTTGGGCATATCTCATCTCATTAAATCTTTTCATCTTTTTGTCATTATCTTCCCTTCTCAACCTACCTCTCGCTTAGTCTAGCTATTATAAGATAGTTGTCGGTGGTATAGCAACAGGATGGAGAAACGCATGTTGTGGTCACTGTAAAGTGCTCGGGAGGTGAGGTGCTCGTGACATAACCACTTCCTCATTATATCCTTTTTAACATTAATAACCTCAACTTCAACCTCACTATCCCCAACTTTATCATCAGTACGTTCAACACACTTTACATATCAATAAACAATAAAATTAACTTAATATCTTCGTAAAGTGTGACATGATCCATTCCCAGATTGTGTTTCCTTTTCAATTTCACTTTACGTTAGTTTCCATTCTGTTGCCATATCAGTGGTTAGGAGTTCATTTTTTTCTGTTGTTGTGTTGAGTGGGGTGGAACTGCTCGGTCTCGGAAGAAATTTTGAAGTTAAAGACGTAGATCCATATAAAAACAAGACAAGCCTCAGATCATATTTTTTTCCTCTGAGAACTATACGTTGATGACATAACTTCTCTCCTGACATCCATGTTTTATTGTAAAACATTTTGAACCATAATGATTGTATTCTGTTGAATAAAATTTACTTACTACTTACTTTACTTACTAATATTAACCATTGGGTGTATTGTGGTTTGCACATCCACCGGGAGCCAGAAACGTTGATTCTGAACCTCAGTTTAACAGGCGTCAGTCCTCTCCTTTTAAAAGAAAAACTATGTGCAAAATGTCAAGTCATTGCAGCCATTAGTTCTTTGGGCAATGCTTTTCAAAGAGTTTTGTCCATTTTAGGGCAAGTGCACTAGGTTGCAGTAACTTTTCTGGAAGAAATGTGAATGCAAATCATCTGAAGATGTGTTGCAACAGGTTTGGTTGGCTGATGATGATTGGTTCTCTCGTAAAAGAGGAAAATGAAAAGGCTACAAGGTCTGACTTACGACTGTCATCTTACTCTTGAGGCCAAATTAAAGATCGGTAATCGGTAGGCTACTATTCCAGTGGTCCGTTCAAGTGTGAGATATAGAGATAGAGAGGACTGAAATTTTGAGTTCGGTGTCGGTTTCGGTATTTATACCACGGTGTCGGTTCAGTATTCCGTTGTGTTCTAGCTTCAGAGCAAGCTTATGGGCAAGTTTTTATTTCATAAGTCTGTCGATCACCTGAAAAGGAACAGGGCAACCAGTTTTTCGTTAGCTAACATTACTTGTCAGTTGGCACAGAGCGTGTATTGGAGGCGGGCAATATTCCGAAAAAACCGAACCATTCCTTTATCACGGGGATACCGAACAACTGAACCGAACCTGTCACTGAAAATCGAAACTGTCTGAATTTTCATATGTTCCTGCATTGGCAACATTTACGGCCGTGCTGAGGCTCGATAGCAGCTGAAGGGTTCATTTTCATGAAAGAAGTGAGAGATTTTTTTTCGTTTTGTTCACCCTCAAGGGTCTGGGAAATTGTCCTGTATTCCCACTAGGCTACATCCTCTACATGTCCAGTTGCCTTGCAGTGATTTCTATTCAAGTCTTGGCTCTATTAACAGATAGTCAAGACTTGACTAGAAATCACAGCTTGGGTGTTTTAATTATTGTCAGTAGGATCTACTAATGATGGCATTTTGATAGCACATGTTCTGGGATTGCAAAAGCCTAAAAATAGGCCTCTGAAGGTTAACCCTTTGAACCCCCGCGGCCGCTTTTTGGCCAGGAACATGATACATCTTTACGTCATTAAATAGGATGGCTGTTCAGTAAATGTGTGGGGTACACCAATCAATATTTTCAACGTGCATCCCTGAGGCTGCACGTGGAAAATGTTAATTGGTCTACCCCAAATAATAAATATGGACTCTTCTAATTGATGCCATTGAACTGGCATGGAAGATACCACTAAAGTTCAAAGGGTGTGTTTGGAACGAGCCACAAAATTACTGTAGATAAGATTAATGTTGGCAAATGAATGTGGGTATTGAGCTCATTCGCACTGTGGTAGAATGATTCAAGAATAACTTATTCTGTATTTTTCTGATGTGAATTCCCCATTGGTACTATCAGCAAATCTCAACCAGGTCAAATACCCCGCTATACCCCATATAGGTATCAGGGAACTAAATATTTGAATTAGAGTTACCCGCCTAGAAATGCTGCACTCGGAAATGATTCAATATCTAAAAAATGAACAGCCTTGGGAAAATATATTGTTTCAATAAACGTTTGAAACATTCTATTGACATCTTGCATTAGTGTTCCTGATAAAAAGAGGGTGATTTGATGACTTTTGGAACAAAAAAAAAATACAATTTACTTTTTGTGTGTTTTTGTAGGGAATTCCCTAAAAATATGTGCACGGGACCGGTACTTCCTTTCGTGGCAGTTTTTCTCTCTTATTTGTTGCATGACCCCCTGTTCTCGGGTGAGAAAAAGTTGTCTGAAGGGCTATACTTGACAAAGATATTTGAATGCCAAAATTAATGTAATGTGATCATTTTTTTTTTCGTCTGAACTTTATAATGGCCGCCTATGGGAAAATATTTAATTCTGTGAAAAAAATACCGAGACCGATACCGAACTTAAAAGTTCCAATACCGCCCTTCTCTGGAGTCTACATTTAATGAAATTTCTCGGGAAACTTATATGTTAATCGTTTGCATTACACAAGGTAAGACGGCACTTGCATAGCAATTTGGGGAAAAACTAAATAATATAATTTTAGCTAGAACACCAAGTTTATGGCATCTCAATGAAACGGGTTCCACAAACTCATCCAACAGCGGAGACATAAGATATGTTTTTGAGGCAGAAAATGACAAAATAAGTATAGATTAACAATTTTCACAATGTTGGGAAAAGATTTAACATTTCGGCAGGCATCATCGATTTTATAAGGACGAAAAAGTGTTTTCGTCTAATTTTCGAGTATCATGAAAAACAAGACCAATCAGTGGACCTGCCAGAAAGAAAATAAAAAGGCTGCAATTCTGACATCGGACAAATACCAACTTACAGCGCCAGCTCACTCTCGGGTGAAGATATAAAAAATTCTGTTACCGATACTATTCATACAACGGCTAGAAAACTATGGGTTAAATACACAGAACGTCACGATGTGTGAATGCGTTCGTCAATACGGCAATACGAGTGCCAGTGCGGAAGTATAGAACGAGAGGCGCAGACTCGAGTTCTATGCTTCCGCGATGGCATGAATGCCGTGTTGAAGAACGCATTCACACATCGTGGCTTTCCGGGTTTATTCCACGCCTCTGCGACATAGAATACATCAAACACATCACACACAGAAAATTTCAAACTTTAAATCTCTTTATTTTTTCAATTGACATTCGATTTATCGGCTGTCACCGCACTTCCGAAATGATCTGGGTCAGAATGCGACGTTTCCAATGGCCGATTACAAAAATAGGCGGTGTTTAGTTCTTTTGATAGATCCACGATGCCAGGTGGAAAAATAGTCTGTCAACGGAAATCCGTATGAAACACATTTCGTACAGATTTGTAAACATCGAACTGAACGAAAAGTAATGGACGTGTAACAAAAGATATTTTTGGATTTAGACTCATACAAATAAAAAACTGCATGACCGTTCATTTCATATGCATATCGACAGTATTCATGCTGGACAGAAACTGTCTAGTGCCACATTTTTAGCCATTCTTGATATTTTAGTGCCAAACAAAGTGTTTTGATTTCAAAACGCTAAGGGTTGGGGGTAGAGCTGTAGGTTAACCGAAACCGAACCGAGGTTTTTTGTTTTTTTTAAAAACCGACATCCCGTAATCTACGGTTTTTCGTTTTTTATTAAAATACTCTCTTGCTGCAGAAATTCACAGAATGTTGTAGTCATCCCAGAGTAGTGAGAGTACCCAGACACTGCCATTCCAATGGCAGTGTCTGGGTACTCTCACTACTCTGGGAAGGCTACATTCTGTGGATTTCCGACATTTTAGCTTAGTTGTGTTTGCAGCTTTCCTCAAGTTGCGTGTAGGTGTCAGACCTCGAAAAATGGCCAAGCACAATAACAGTTCTGTATATTTAGGTAATTATTATATTGGCCTTCCTGATTCTTCATGTACATGTATAAAAGCTTATTTCGGGCATTCATTGAGTTTCATTCAATTTCACTGCCATTCAGTTATGATTCCGGACATAAGAATGAGTTTTATTGAATTTTATTTGGCCTCATGAACAAACCGAAAACCGAACGGAACCGAGGTTTTACTACACCTGAAAAACCAAAACCGAAACCGAACAAGAAATTTAAAAACCTACAGCTCTAGGTGGGCTGGGGTGGGGGGCAGGGGGGGGAGGGGGCAACGGGCGTAGTTAGCAGTCTGATCCAAACAAATTGATCTAATTTTGAAAAATGAACTGGCACTTTCAAGAGTGAATGACAATTGATCACCGACAGAAATCCGACAGAACACGAGAGTTCTGATGAATTCCTAGTTCGTCGAAAAGTGTGGCCACCTGAGTTGTATCTATGTTATTGATTAAATTAATGGTCAGACTTGGGAGCGCGGTGGCTCAGTAGGTAGAGGTGCAGGCTGCAAGCCAAGAGGTCCTCGGTTCGAATCCCACCTGCGACAACCGCGTTGTGTCCTTGGGCAAGACACTTCATCTCCATTGCCCGCATGGAGGCACGATGACGCCGTGTACTAAGGCGTACTGCACGTCGATGGTACGCATGTCTTCAACCAATCTAACCCTGCCTGTGCTGCAGTGCGGAGTTACGATGTTGGGGAGATGGCAGCTGCTCGTCGTTGGTCGGTGGTTCTCTCCGGGTACTCCGGCTTCCCCCACCCGTAAAACTGTCACGGTCATGATTAGCCATTGTGCATAAATATGTGACCTTAAACATCAATAAATAAATAATAATGGCCAGACTTAATGGTGTCGGTACATGTTCCTGCTGTTGCACTTTAATAATAACAGATTAATCGACTAATTACTATTAATCAATTAGGCTTAGGGTTCAGAGTCTTTACAAAAGGCAGAATTTATTTAGATAAACACTTCGTTCCGTCGCGAGGCACTCGCGACGGAATGAAGTATTTATCAAATTAAATGCAGCCTTTTGTAAAGCTAATAACCTACATTATTTCCAAATGAAACAAAATATTGCATTTTGATTGGCTGAGAGGTACGGAGTAACTTGCAATCCACAGTGTTTTTTCTTACACCGTGGTTAACCACGGTGTAAAAACAAGAATATACAATAGCAGGCTATATGGCTAAAAAAAGTACCAATTTTAAATTATTAATTCATACCTTCTGCTCAGTTATGTTAGAATAAAAATAAAAATACAGGAAATTTAATATTTATGTGCAATAAAATATTACAGATATGGATGTCATTGGAACTGGCTCATTGAGACAGCTCCAATGACATCCATATTTGTCTGGTTTTATTTATTAAGAAACTTACAAAGTACAAATTTTCTGTCAGTTTTTGCCCACAATGTAGGTTAAAGTATTAACTACACCAAAATTCTTGGAAATAAATCCGTTATCCTTGTGTTTTCCAGGGTGTATGGGACTTTACATCGGTTTGGGAACTCATACACCCTTCGGCTTTGCTTCAGGGTTTATGAGATCCCAAAATGGTTGTTCAAATGGTTGAATGTGACGGCGCTGGTTTCGATACTTTATGTTCGGTGAGCGATTCTCAGGAGAAGCCCAGAGTGCAAAAACACACTGCTTCTAGTATAGGTGAATGTGATGGCGCTGTGTTCGATACTCTATGTGCCGCGTGTGATTCTTAGGACGGAAAGACCATTGCCCTCGAGCACCATGTATATGATACCCATTCAGGTACTTGGATCAGGAAACATTGAAAACCGCAAGCATTCATTGAACTTAAAGCTAAAGTACTACCTGGAGAATGTGAGAACAGCTATTGTGTCAAGCAATAGCAGACACAGGGTGTCAGAGCTGCCTCGCCGGCATCAAAGTTATTAACCGTCTTGGTCTACGACAAACCGATCTAATTCCCGTCACTATGAAAATGCACGCAGCTAACAGAGAGAGAATCAGAATCGGAGGCAACGCCTTAATTCGCCTTTCGAGTGTTAATGAACAAGGACATTCCGTCGAAACCAGACAAATAACTTATGTAACTGAAGCTTCTGACAATTATTTTCTAAGTAGAGAGGCATGCATCGACCTTGGCATCACTTCTACCACATTTCCTATTGGTGGGCGAGACACACGTAATGCCAACTGCGAACACCAACCTTTGCCACTCGTGGATGGACCTCCTATGAGGCTGATGGTGGATCTGAAAGCTGCGTCAGTTGCTTACCATACGCTTATTCCTGTTCCACTTCACTGGCAAGATAAAGTCAAGTCAGTACTTGATCAGGACGTCAGGCTGAGCGTACTGGAACCAGTATCTGCTGGTGAACCCGTCACAAGGTGTCATAGGATGGTCGTCGGTGCCAAGAATAATGGGATGCCACGCCACACTGTAGATTTTCAGCCACTCAATGCTCATGCCACACGGGAAACGCACCATACTCCATCACCGTTTCACCCAGCGATATCAATCTCACATGGCAAAAAGAAGACAGTTTTCGACGCATGGAACGGATATCACAGCGTACCAGTCCACGAAGCAGACCATCACCTGACCACTTTCATTACACCATAGGGCAGATACCGCTACAAGATACCGCTTCTCGAGGCTACATAGCTTCTGGTGATGGCTATACTACACGGAATGACGAGATAGTTTCAGGCGTTGCAAACAGGACATTAAAAGAACGTAACGCTCAACTTAAAAAGTCACGTGATGTGTCGGGCCGTTAATGAGTTAAACATCTCATTAACAGCCGGACACATCAAGTGACTTTTGTTCCTCGCTGTCGTACACTCGAAAATGGAAACAGTTTCCAGAAATGGTTTCAATTAGTAAACAATATGATTTTTATTTAAATTATTAAATATTTAAAATCTCCAGAAAAGTTAGTCCCACAAGAACAAGCAGCTGTATATAGTAAGTAGGCTTTTATTCCTGACTTAAAAGCGGTAAATATAGGGTTTGTTTTTAAGTTCTCAAACTTCGTTGCAATTGTGATAATCATGTCACGCCAGTTTGTTTGAGAACAGACGATAATATCATCACCAAAACCGGCCAGCGCTATTCTCAAGAATCGTCAATTAATTTTCTTTTTTTTTTCCATTTTTTGTCTCAAAAACATAGGTTATGACCCCTCATTGGAACCTATGTTTTTGGGACAAAAAATTAAAGAAATTAGTTATTCAAGAATTCTTTTTGCAAGTGTCGTCTGCTTTTCGTGTTAAGTAAAGGGTTAAACATGTCTCAATCAAGCGAATTGAATGAAGACCAATTGTCTGTTTGTTAGAGCTGTAGGTTTTTAAATTTCTTGTTCGGTTTCGGTTTTGGTTTTTCAGGTGGAGTAAAACCTCGGTTCGGTTCGTTTTTCGGTTTGTTCATGATGCCAAGTAAAATTTAATAAATCTCATTCTTATGTCCGGAGTCATAACTGAATGGTAGTGAAATTGAGTGAAACTCAATGAATGCCCGAAATAAGCTATAATACATGAAAAATCAGGAAGGCCAATATAATAATTACCTAAATATACAGAACTTTTATTTTGCTTGGCCATTTTTCGAGGTCTGACACCTACACGCAACTTGAGGAAAGCTGCAAACACAACTAAGCTGAAATGTCGGAAATCCACAGAATGTAGCCTTCCCAGAGTAGTGAGAGTACCCAGACACTGCCATTGGGTACTCTCACTACTCTGGGATGGCTACACCATTCTGTGAATTTCTGCAGCAAGAGAGTATTTCAATAAAAAACGAAAAACCGTAGATTACGGGATGTCGACGGTTTCGGTTTTAAAAAAAAAAAAAAAACCTCGGTTCGGTTTCGGTTAACCCACAGCTCTACTGTTTGTAGCTGCCATGTAAGGTACAGGATCAAAACTTTGTCAGAATCGCAGTGGTAATAATAGTAATAACATGACTTTGTCGGGCCTTGTGGTTTATTAACGGCCCAACAGGTGTGAATAACAGCCCTTCATCTTATTAACGGCCCTCGATTTCGTCTCGGGCCTTTTATAAGCTGTCGGGCTGTTATTCACACCTGTTGGGCAGTTAATAAAGCACAATGCCCTCCAAAGTCATGTTATTGTTATATAACTCTGGTCCGACTCAATAGAAGAGAGTTTCTTCCAAGCAGCAGAATGGTTCGACATTTGCTGTAGACATGGCATCAACCGCAACCCAGACAAGTTCGTGTTTGGTGAAGATGTGGTGGAGTTCGCGGGCTTTGAAATAACATCTAACAATGTTCGACCTTCAGTGAAGTATCTCCGTGCGACTCTGGACTTCCAGGCACCCAAGAATATAACAGATGTGTGCTCCTGGTTTGGACTAGTTAACCGGGTGTCCTATGCTTTTAGCATCGTTGAAAAGGTGTTGCCCTTTTGACAATTAATGAAGCCGGGGATACCATTCAGATGGGACGAAGATATTAACAAAATATTCGAGGACTCCAAATCAGAGATCGTTCAAGAGATAAAAAAAAGAGCGTCCAAATCTTCGACTGAAGCAGACCGACATGCCTTGCTACAGATTGGTCTAAAGAAGGCATAGGTTTCTGGCTGTTGCTACAAAAGCATTGTAACTCAAATTGGCAGTCGTTTCACACATCCAGCTTAATCAAGATATGCGCCAGTGGAGGGTGGAGCACTAGCAGTCACCGATGGCCTCGACAAAGTTCGATACTTCGAACCAGGCTGCAAGATCATAAACCCCTCCTGAAAATATTTGGTGACCGATCTTTGGAAGACGTTTCTAACTCACGGCTATGGAACCAGTGCCGTATTAACCCATGGCCGGGACCCTAGGCTTTTAGGTACTTCGGTACGGGGCCCCCTCCGGTACTTCGATATTTTACCCCATTACAGCTGACAGCCTGACCGGCTGAACCTGGTACGGTAAGCACTATGCCGCAGTACATAGCTCTGTATCCATTTTGCGGTTCTCCTGAAGAATTCTACTCACAACTTGACATATTATTTAAATAAGCATTAAAATAATGTACTGTATATAAATATATGTGTAGTATACTTATGAGAGTATACATGTATATATGGATAAATGGATATGTCCATGTATCGCAACGGCACAGAGTGCAAAGTGCCTTTAACCATTGGAGCACTAAGGCGCTAGTAACAGTGCCTCAGCAAAAAAATATTGGCGGGCCCCTAGGCTTCAGCCTAGTCAGCCTTATGAATAATACGGCCCTGTATGGAACCTCACAGAGAAAAATCTCCGCTATCGGTTTCGCATGATTCACATTCCGGGTGTAAAGCATTGTACCGCTGACGCATTGTCTCGACATCTCATTAATGAGCCCGTGAAGATGCTACTGCCAGACGACATTGACACCACCGCTAATGACTCTGCCGCCGATACAGTGCCACTACCATTATCTTTCCTCAGTGAGGGTCCGGAATTGGTGTATACAGAAATCAATTATTCAAATATCTCATTAATGCCGAGGTGTTGACGAGATATTTTTTATCTATATGTCGTATAAACCCATCTTCTTTCGAAATAGTGAAAGAAAATCCAATTTTTTTTCCATTTTCTGACTTATATCGAGAAAAATGTCTTTCAAACACACTAAAAAGTATATACAGAAAGACTATTTGGTCACGTGATTTGTCTCTTATTTTTATCGGCGGTGTTATGAATCTTATATTTTCGGCAAGTTCTGGAAGGAAACTGGCACGATTTACACCCGTAAACTTCGGTAGCAATTTTGTTTCGTATATTTCTGGCGTGTGTCCAAATTTTAATGTTGTACACAACTTATTTATTGATTTATTATCGAAGCGCCTGAGGTGAAAATCATCAACAGCCGAGTCCAAGTGTATACAGCTGCCGAAGCCGGATCGCACAGAGAGAGAGAGGAGAGAGAGGAGAGAGAGAGAGAGAGAGAGAATGTATCTATAATTATACTTCAATTAAGAAAGCGAGAGAGAGAGAGAGAGAGAGAGAGAGAGAGGGCGTATCTATAATTATACTTCAATTAAGAAAGCGTCCAAATTCTGCATGTGCTAAACGGAAGGAAGGCCAAGGCTAGAACGCTCCTTTTTCAATAACTTATTCGCAGTGGGGTTGGTTGTTTGGCTTTCGAGACATTCCATTGTTTGATGTTAAATAGATGTTTGCTTGGATTTTGAATTTTTAAAAATGAACTCACACCGCAGTTTGAGAAATTCGATTTCTTGTCCCCCCCCCCCCCCCCCCCCCTTCTCTCTCTCTCTCTCTCTCTCTCTCTCTCTCTCTCTCGTCGAGTCCGGAATTAGAAGTTACGCCCGTAAACTTCGGTAGTAATTTTTGTTTCGTATATTTCTGAGGTGCGTCCATATTTTAATGTTGCGCACAAATTAATTATCGAATTATTATCGATTGAAGCATCACAGGCGAAAATCATCAATAGCTTCGTCAGAGTCTGCATGGGAAGATGTATACAGAAATTATATATTTAAATCCCTTCACTATTGCCAATTGGAATTGGAATTTTTTTTTGTTTAAATTTAAACAAGAACGTACTTTATAATATATTCAAATAAAAATATTCAACTCTGTGTTTTTTTGGTGAAAAGTGATTTTTTACCACAATAAAAAGTGTCTTCAGCTGCCGAATCCGAGTCAAGTTTAGTTGTATGCGGAGGGTGCACCCGAGAAGTGAAGCAGTGCTTATTTACTGAGGTAACCAGGTTCTGGTTTACTTTTTGGAAAAATCGTAAATATTTTGTTTCGCATATTTTATATATTTTACCGGAGTAGGTGATAATTGCGGATTCACGACCACTTTGTACATGTACGTGTGCGGTATACGTACACGATGCGTTTACCAACGTGGGATTCAGTGTTAAATCGCACGCTTGTTCACAAAAATGTCCAGTGGTCTAGAATCCGCTGTTTTTTGTGACTCCTAGATCGCACTTTTAACGTTCAAATACCCGTGGTGAACGTTGAATGTTACACGTTTTTTAAAAAAAAGAGAAATTGTGAATTTTCACTTTTTTTTTTACTTTAAAAATTTTTGTCAACGTTCCCATCGCAGATCAGACCATCGATCCATCGTTGGTGAACGCGAGCAAAATTATGGGCTAGCATAAAAAAACGGTTTGCGGATTCTAGACCAGTGGTCTAGAATCCGCTATTGCTTTTGAGGCGGTGGGTTTTTCCCCCCAAAAAACTTAACAGACTACTATTGGACGCTTCCCTTTCTGACGTGAGTGGGGGGGAAAACCCGGATCTTCTCCAAAAAAACTTAACAGACAACTATTGAACGCTTCCATTTCTGACGTGAGTGGGGGAATACCCGAGGAAATAAAAAAAGTGATTGATATATATAGGAGAAAAAAAAAACATAAACATAAAAATAATTATACATTTAATTTTGAAAATAATAAAATAACTCGCATTAGCATACTTAAAGGAACATTAACAATTAAAAACGAAAACTGTTTTTACAGATGGATTCTAGACGCCGAGATCAAATTTTAGGCGAGTATGAACGTGCTAAGAAGGGCATTCAGTCGGCTGATAGAAGCAGACGTCTTGGTGAGATGGAACTCAGACGCGAAGCCACAAAAATATTTAAACCCGTGACGGAGGGTCAAGAGCGAAGCAGGAAGGAGATAGTCGAAGAATTGAGACCCATAAAAGAGAGTTCTTTGAGAATGGGTTCGTTGCCCGGTAGTTTTGGAAATCGGCATTCCGTTCAATCTACACCGTATTACGTTCCCACGGGAAGTCAAACAGAGAGCGAGACCGACACCGATACAGCTTCGACTATCACCACTGATAGCGTCGCATCGTCTGATGATGGCGGTAAGAGAGATATGTTGTATGGATTTTATAAGGATTCGGACAATAATACTTTTATTGGAGACACAGAAGTAGAAATAGGCGATGATGAATTGATCGTGGGTTCGAACAGATACGAATTGACTGATGGACTGCGCAGATTGCTCCTTTACGACAAGCCTAGTGATTACACAGAACAGGATTTCGACAATTACGGCGACATTCTGGTTCAGACCCACGCCATGAAGAGAAATAACGATGCCAGAGAGACGAGACCCAAAGCCAACAGAGGTTACAAGTGGACGAAAGTGGTGAAACCCATATGGGATATGAATAAGAAGTTCGTCGAATCGGTGACTGGCAAAGGGGTGAAAACCACTTTTCTTCCGAGCGATTCTGACGCTCTGTCTCAGAGATTGAGTTTGTTGATGGCGAGCAGACGGGCTGGTAACACAGGATTAGATAATGAGATAGTTACTATATGTGACGAATTGTTAAGACAGAAGGTTTTGAATAAAAACCATTATAAAAGGCTGATGAACGAATTGAAGGATTGATGTGTATATAATAAGTAGAGAGAAACAAACAAACAAACAAAAATAAAACAGTAAATTTTACACTAGAATAATAAAAGTATTTAAACAACAAAACGATTTATCAGTGAAAAAACAAAATATATTATAAAAATAAAATATGTTGGTGATAAAGAACAGGGGATACGTCAGAACTTACGTTCAAGGCGGTTCTGGCATCGTCGATTCTAAAATGCGAGCGTTCACGAGCGATGCGGGTAGAAAACTCGCATCGACCGCGTTTGAGGTCGGTAAGAAGACGGCTTTGGATGCTGGTAAGAAAGTCGCTTCCAAAGCCAGTGGTAGGATAGCTTCTGTGGCTGGCAAGAGGGCAGCCGACGCGTTGATCGACAAGTTGATCAGTCCGCCGGCGAAGCGAGCTGCGTTAGAGCGAACGCCGAAAAGTTGGAAAGATTTTAAGGATGCTGTGGTACCCATACAAGATTTAGCCAAAATGACGAGTGGATCAGGATTGAAGAGAACTCGCGACGGTGTGATATAAATAAATAATAATATTAAAAACTGAGTTTGAAAAACATATAAAAGTTGTGTTTTGAAAAGAATCTAAAATAACAAACAAAAAAAAAAAAAAAAAAAAAAACAAAGATGAACATTAAAGATATGTCTTGGAACGACGCCGCGACCAAGAGGTCGAATAACGAGTTCTTTCCCAAAAGCATAAGAGGCTTGATAGTGGGAAAATCGAATTGTGGAAAGACCAATCTGTTGATGAATCTGTTGTCCCGACCCGACTGGTTGGATTACGACAGATTGTTCGTGTTTGGCAAGAGCTTGTTTCAACCTGAATACAGATTGCTTCGAGAGTGCATGGATCGTAGATTGCCCAAGGACGTCATGGCCAGAATCTTTGACAGTAGGGAGGAATTCGACAAGAGTGAAGCTCCACTTTCGACCATTTTGGACGGTGCGGCGATGGAGCTGATGAAGAGAAATGCATCTTCGAACGTCGAGTGTCGATTTTATGAGAACGCTAGCGACGCTTCGGAGCCTAGAGAATTAAAATCGGAAGATAAGAATCTCATGATTTTCGACGATCTGCTTTTGGAGAGACAGAACCGATGCGAATCGTATTACGTTAGGGGTCGACACAGCAACGTGGACTGTTTCTACCTGTCGCAGAATTATTTTCGATTGCCCAGACAGACGATAAGGGAGAACGCTAATTTTCTATGTCTCTTTCGCCAAGATCTCAAGAATCTCAATCACATCTACGGCGATCACGTCACAAACGACATGAGCGTGGCGGAATTCAGGAGATTCTGCAAGAGGGTTTGGGATGGAGTACTTTACAATTTCGTCGTGATCGATTTGATAAGCGAATTTAATCGCGGAAAATATCGGTGCGGATTCGACAAGTTTTATGTTTCTGATGATAATAAGATAGAGCGTGAAAATAAAAAAAAAATTTAGAAAATAATAAATCTTCAAATAATTAGTTTTTGAAAAAAAATAAAATTAAATATAATGTTCGAACATGGAGAATTGTTAGAACGGATAGCCGAGAATACGGCTGCAAAACAATCCATTCAAATCGTGGTGAGTGGCGATTCGACTCGATTTGCTACGAAATTCGAACCTTCCATCGAATTGAATAGAGAGAAAAGAGACAAGATGGCGTTGGTGAATCTGGAGACTTATTATTCCTTTCCCAACGTCACCGAAAAGAATAACTCATTCAAGTATTCCGACGGAGTGGATTGGTTGGAGATTCGAATTCCCAAAGGAAGTTACGACATAGACAATTTGAACAATTACATTCAGACGCGAATCAAGACAGATGGAAAGGGAAGCAACAAGATCAGACTCGCTCCCAATCCTAATACCTTACAGACGATGTTGGATTTGGAAGATAATTTTCGAGTGGATTTCAACACGGATGATTCTATTGGCAAGATGTTGGGATTCGATCGAAAGATGTATCGAGACCACACAGCATCTGAAAATACTCGCAGTGAATAGCATTCTGGTGAACGTGGACGTGATTGCTGGACGCTACGTGAATGGTAGCGCTCAACCGACGATCTATTCCTTCTTTCCAAACGTGTCGCCGGGATATAAGATCGTGGAGCGACCTCGAAATTTAGTTTATCTACCAGTGATTTTAGACACGTTGTATAGTCTCAAAACCACGTTGACGGATCAAAATGGTGAACTGTTAGATCTTTGCGGAGAGAGGGTGATGATACGATTTCACATAAGAGAAATATAAAAGCAAAAAAAAAATAAATATGGTGTATATATATAGATAACAAAAATAAAATAAACGCAATATTAATTTTACAAAATTATTTTAATATAAATAATTATTATTAAACAAGAAAACAATTGAAGTAAATATATTTTAAAAAAAGAATTATGACAGAATACGTGATTAAAAACGTGAACATATCCGCAGGACAGAGGAAGAAACTTAAGAAAGCGTTAACAACTCGAGGCAAGGCGGTAAGATTCAAATTCACTCACGAAGATCTGACGAGAGGCGGTCAGGATTCGATTGCCTGGACCAGAAGTCAAATCAAAAGGATGGAGAAAGCGATTCGCGATGGAAGAGGGTTGACGGTGAGATTGAGTCCCGCTCAATTGAGATACAATTTGAGAATGAAAGGTGGTTTCCTACCGCTATTGGCAGGAATCACTGCAAAAGCATTGCCCTTCGCTGCAAAGGCACTACCCTTTCTCGGAAAGACTCTCGGCGTGGGAGCTCTCACGGGACTCGCGAGTTCGGCAGTTGAGAAATTAATGGGTGGCAGCGGACTGTTTTTGAAGAAGGGATGAGCCGTGTGTCGCGTCCACATAGACGACAGTGGTAAAGGATTGTATCTAGAACCCGTTAGAGGTTTCAACTCTTTGAGTGGAAACGGTCTCTATCTGAAGAGTGGACAGAACGTTGAGCGACTCGGCAAGGGTTTGTTACTCGGAGAGAATTTGCCGTTTAAGAATATACCGATTTTGAATATGTTATTATAATATAAAATTATATAATTATATAAAATATAAATCATAGAAAGTATAAAATAATATATAAAATGGATAAAAAGGTGGAGAAACAATTAGACGATAATGATGAATATCGCGAGACAGAGTGCAAAAAAAAAGATGTGGAAAAATGGTTAGACGCTAATGATGGATATCTAAGGAAAGAACTGATGAAAGAGTTAGATAAACAGCGGGATAGACGGTTGAAAATGAAAAGAATGATACGCTTTCCACCGTCACCACTACCTTTTGAAGAGAATGGTAATGATGCGAGTGTTACCAAGAGATGCACAACATTCGTTCATAATTATGATTCGGATAAACAAATGTGTTGTTATAAAAACGTATCATATTACAAAAAAGGAAAAAAAGAAAAGAAGAAGAATCGACACTGAAATTTAAGAAAAAAGGAAACGTTATTATAATATATGGTAATAGTGAAGAAGGAAAACCAAAAAAAAAAAAAATGAGATCTAAAGATGATCTCATTACTTTTTTTTTTCCTTCTTCTTTGCTAAAAAATCAATCTCTCTATTGTTTATATTTCCAAGTCTGTTATTAGCATGTTGACACTCGTGTTTTCTCCTTTTTCGCAAATGTGTTGAATGTTTATCTTTACTCTTTTGAGTTTTGTTACTTCAGTCAACTCGCTCTCACCACCCAATTTCTTCACGAGTTCGAATGAGATGTTTGGATATATGTAACGTCCACAGAGCAATGACAAATCGTCCTTGTCGAATTCTCTATCTTCGGCGATGATGTTCTGCAGATCGCTTTTGTACTCATAAAACAAATCGAGCGCGGCTTCGTCCAATTTCAAAGGCATGCGATATTTGTCGTATTTGTGCTCTAAGCCCTTCATCTCGACCTCGTTCAATTCGATGGGATCGTGTCGTTGTAATCTATAGATTTTATGACTGAATTTCTTATACGTTTCGACGACTCATTTCAATTTCAATTCGCAGCTTTTAGGTGTTGTTGTCCTCATGATCGATTATTTGGGTTTTTTTTGTTTTTATGAATTCTTGCAAATAATGTATATTTGAAATTTTGTATTTAAATAATAATTTGTTAAAAAAGTTAATTTTTTTTTTTTTGCTCTTTATATATATATAAAAAAAGAGTTGTTTTTTTAATTTTCTTTAATGTAAAATTTTTTAGTAACAGTTTTTTTTCTCTTTATATATATGTAAAAAGTTAAATTTTAACATTTCCATCTCTCTATTGTTTATATTTCCAAGTCTGTTATTTGCATGTTGACACTCGTGTTTTCTCCTTCTTCAAAAATGTGTTGAATGTTTATCTTTACTCTTTTGAGTTTTTTTACATCGGTGAACTCGCTCTCACCACTCGATTTGTCCACGAGTTCGCGTGAGATTTTTGGATATATGTAACTTCCATAGAACAACGTCAAATCATCCTTGTCAAATTCTTTATCTTTAGCGATGATGATTTTCTGCAGATCGCTTTGGTACTCGTAAAACAAATCGAGCATGGCTTCATCTAATTTCAAAGTCATCTTATATCTGTCGTATTTATGCTCTAAGTCCGTCATCTCGACCTCATTCAATTCGATGGGATCGTGTTGTTGTAATCTATAGATTTTATGACCAAATTTCTTATACGTTTCGACTCATTTCAATTTCAATTCGCATCTTTTAGGTGTTGCTGTCATGATCGATTATTTAGGGTTTTTTTTGTTTTATGAATTTTTGCAATAATGTATATTTTAAATTTTGTATTTTAATAATTTGTTTAAAAAGTTTTTTGTTTTTTTTTTTACTCTTTATATATATAAAAAAAAAAGTTTTTAATTTTAATTTCTTTAATGTGAAAATTTTTTTGTAAAAAGTAATGAGATCATCTTTAGATCTCATTACTTTTTTTCCTTCTTCTTCACTAAAAATCAATCTCTCTATTGTTTATATTTCCAAGTCCGTTATTAGCATGTTGACATTCGTCATTTTTCCACTTACGAAAATGTTTTGAATGTTTATCTTTCCTCTTTTGAGTTTTTTTACATCGGTGAATGCACTCTCACCACCCGATTTGTCCACGAGTTCGAGTGAGATTATTGGATATATGTAACTTTCATAGAACAACAACAAATCGTCCTTGTCGAATTCTCTGTCTTCGGCAACGATGATATTATTCAGCAGATCGCTTTGGTGCTCGTAAAACAAATCGAGCGTGGCTTCATCCAATTTCAAACACATCTGATATTTGTTGTAGTAGCGCTCTAAGCCCTCCATCTCAACCTCGTTCAATTCGATGGGATCGTGTTGTTGTAATGTATAGATATTAAAACCGAATTTCTTATACGCTTCGTCTCATTTCAATTTCAATTTGCATCTTTTAGGTGTTGTTGTCATGATCAATTATTTGGTTTTTTGATTTATGAATTCTTACAAATAATGTATATTTTAAATTTTGTATTTATATAATTTGTTAAAAAGTTTTGCTTTTTTTTACTCTTTTTATATATATAAAAAGTTAAATTTTAACATCCTTTTTTCTCATATTAATTCAATTTTTTTCATGTTAAGGAACATAAAAAAAATTCACATTAAAGAAAAAAAAAGGATGTTAAAATTTAACTTTTTATATATATAAAAAGAGTAAAAAAAAGGAAAACTTTTTATCAAATTATTTTATACAAAATTAAAAAAAAAATATTCTTACAAATGAAGCAAACAGATAAAACAATGGAAAATTTAAATGAGAAAACCATACCTCATTTAAACGGGATTTGTAAACTATTAAAAATTTCACATTTCAGAAATCATAGAACTAAATAAAAAAAAATTGAAGTCATACAAGAATATTTGTGAAACGCTAGAAAGGCAAACAAAATGTCAATAGCAACGACTTCAAAAAAAATGCATCGGTTGTGAAAAATGAGAAGAAGAAAAAGATAGTAAAAGGAATCGAAATGCCGACGTTGAAAAAAACCAAAAACGTTTCGATTGTGAAAAATAAGAAGATGACTAAACGAAAGGCCGTTGAAGAACATCAAGTTTCCAAAGAAAAGAAAAGAAAAACTAAAATGAAAACGAGTGATGCACTTCAGATTCTAGACAAACGAGATATATCGAGCGAAATTCAACGAGCAATCGACGAAGGGAAAGGAGAAGAATATGTAGCACGACTCATTACGGAACTATTCCAATCAAAGCCTGTAGAATGGGAGAGTGCGATCAAAGGCATTTTTAAAACTTTTGATGTGGTTCCCTCATTCAAGAAAATCGATCCGAAATTGTTCATGGAACGGGTGAAGAAAAAAGTATTGGATTTGTTTTGCAAATACATGAACATGGGACTAAAAATTAAGATGATACTCCATTGCATGATGAATAAAATCGACGTGAAGTCCGGTGAGAGCATCGTGAAAAATGGATATTTCAGATCTAACGTCGAACCCGTATTTCGAGGTTCAGATTTATCGGATGTTTTCGAAAAGATGAAAGACAAGATGTTGACGTCTCTCGCAAATTATCAACATGAAGGTAGTAATTGGACGTTTGATGAGGTGTTGAAACTCGAAATTCACATAACTAAAAACGATTCGTTGAAAGGATCTTCCTACTTGGAATTACCGTATTTCTTGGCTAAGAAACACGCCATGGTCAACGTGAGAAATTAAGATGATCAGTGTTTTAAATGGGCAGTCACCTCCGCTTTATACCCTGTCAAAATACACTCCAATAGAGTTTCTCATTACGAGGAAACTTCTAAAAATCTCGATTGGACAGGAGTGACTTTTCCAACAGAGTTAAAACACATCGAACGTTTCGAGGCTCAAAATCCAACCGTAGCGGTGAACGTCTTGGGATACGACGACGAAAAACAAACGATCTATCCTCTCAGACAGACTTCGTATCTCGAAAGAGAAAAGATGATTATTTTATTATTGATTTCGAATGGTGACAATCGTCATTATCGTTGTGTTAAACATCTGAGCCGATTACTGTCGAGACAAAATAATAAACATAAAGGAAAGATATCTTTATGTTACAACTGCATGAACGCGTTTCACAGCGAAAAATCGTTAGTGAAACATCAGGAATATTGCAATGAAAATCAAGGTGTCGCCGTCGAAATGCCCAAACCTAACACCATCGTGAAGTTTGAAAATCACAATAGAAGGTTAAAAGTACCATTCGTCGTGTACGCTGATTTCGAATGTTTCACCGCGAAAATGAGTTCCTGTCAACCCAACGCTCTTCAAAGTTACGTCAAAAGATATCAAAAACACATACCTTCGGGCTATTGCATTTACGTGAAATGCCCTTTCGACTCGCAACACAACATGGGTCCCTTCACCTACACGAAACAGTGCGAAGACGACGACGTGGCTCAAAGGTTCGTGGAAGAGTTAGAATCGAAAATTCAAATGTTATACGACAAATTCAAAACACCCGCAAAAATGATCATCACGTGAGAGCAGCAGGACGAAAATAACAGAGCCACCGAATGTCACATATGCAGACAATCGTTCGATGAGAATTCGGAGGGAAATAAGAAGGTCAGAGACCACGATCATTACACGGGTCTGTATCGTGGTCCGGCTCACAGCAAGTGTAATTTAAAATATCGGGACGCCGTTTTCTATCCGGTGATGTTTCACAATCTCTCGGGTTATGACAGTCATCTGTTCGTGAAAAATCTTGGCACCGCACACGAAGAATTAAATTGCATCGCAAACAGCGAAGAAAGATACATTTCCTTCACGAAATGGAAGCTCATGGAGAACAAAAGAGTAATCGACGGAAATACGTTGGAAGAAAAAACGAAATCCATTCGTAGAGGCATACGTTTTATCGACAGTTTTAAATTCATGTCGACCGCTCTAGAAAAATTAGTTGATAACATGAGCAAGGATAAATTTAAAATCACGAGCGAACATTTCGGAGAACGAGTAGACGTCATGTTGAGGAAAGGAGTCTATCCTTACGATTACATGAACGATCTAAAGAGATTCGAAGACACCGCACTACCTTCGAAAGAAGATTTTTATTCGAAATTATATGAATCCGACATTTCCGACGAGAATTACGAACACGCTAAAAACGTGTGGAAATCATTCAATATGAAAACCATGAGAGATTATCACGATCCCTATCTGAAGACCGACGTTCTGCTCTTGGCAGAGGTGTTCGAAAATTTTCGAGACGTCTGTCGTCGAAATTACAATCTGGATCCCGCTTGGTATTTCACTGCACCTGGTCTGGCGTGGGACTCTCTGTTGAAGACCACCGAAGTCCTATTGGAATTATTATCCGATGTGAACATGTTGCTCATTTTGGAAAGGGCTGCGAGACGTGGCATCTCGATGATCTCTCACAGATATTCTGAAGCTAACAATCCCTACATGAAAGAAGGTTTCGATTCGAAACGGTTGACTAAATACATACAGTATTGGGACGCTAATAATCTGTACGGTTGGGCTATGAGTCATCCTTTACTGATTGGAAATTTCGAATGGGTGAAGGAACTGGAAGAGATGCAAAAATGGAGAGACTATCCTTGCATTTTAGAAGTCGATTTGAACTATCCGGAAGAATTACACGATCCACACAATGATTATCCGCTGGCTCCGAACAAATGGAACCGAACGAGGGAGACGAGGAAAAACTCATTCTCAATTTATTTAACAAACGTAACTACGTCGTCTACAGTGAGAATTTGAAACAGTACATCGATTACGGGATGAAATTAGTCGACATACATCGCATCATTTGATTCGATGAAGAGCCTTGGATGAAAAAATACATCGATCTCGACACAAATCTCAGAATTCGAGCCGAGAACAATTTCGAAAAAGATTTCTTCAAACTCATGAACAACGGCGTGTACGGTAAATCGATGGAAAACATCAGGAAGAGAACCGACGTTCGACTCGTCACGTCTGAGAAAAGAGCTAAAAAATTAGTGGCGAAACCTAATTACAAACACCGAACCATATTCGACGAAAATCTAGTGGCCGTTCACATGCAAAAGACGCACCTGAAGTTATTATCTCGGACCGATCATCTTAGATATCAGCAAGCGATTGATGTATGAGTTTCACTACGATTACATCAAACCAAAATTTGGTAATAAAGCCAAACTACTGTTCACCGACATGGACAGTTTAGTTTATGAGATAGAGACGGAAGACGTCTACCGAGATATATCTCCGGACGTTGCTGCGTGGTTCGACACAAGCAATTATCCCATCGATCACCCATCCAACATTCAATCGGACGACAACAAGAAGGTGTTGGGTAAATTTAAGGACGAGAGCGGTGGTAAACAAATCGTCCAATTCGTGGGCTTGAGACTGAAACTGTATGCTTATCATCTAGAAGATGAAGAGATCAAGAAGTGCAAAGGAGTTAAAGCATGCGTGGTGAAGAAAAACATCTCTTTCTAAGAGTATAAAGATTGTCTGTTAGGAAGTGGTCCGGTGTATAAGACTATGAAATTGATTCGAAGCGAAAATCACGACTTGTATACCGAAATAGTCAACAAGATTTTGCTAATGGCCGACGATGATAAGAGATCCGTGTTAGACAATAAAATAAACACTTTGGCACTCGGACATTGGACTTTGGATCTAATTTTAGATGATATGATTGTGGATGATTGGATTCTAGATATGAGTAAGAATGATAGGATTCCAGAAAATCAACAGGAATTAGACGGATTCAAGATTATGGAAATTGATAGAGACATCGAGAGTGTTAGTTTAAAAAGAAAAAGAAAAAAATAAAAAAAAAAAAATAACGTCATTTTAGTGAATTATAATAAAATAAATAAATAAAAAAAATATATACGCATTTATGAATAAGAAAATAAAGATATCTGTAGAAAGTGTTGTCTTACCTAACGAACCCCTATCCAACATCGATCTGTTGAATGCGACAAAAGATTTGAAAATCAAAGATTTTCTAGGTGTGTTTTCCAGAGATGCCTTGCCGAAGAGAAGACCTCGACAATCGGAATGCGGAATTTTAAATCTAGACGATTGATCGGGTGAAGGCACTCACTGGGTGGCATGGATCAAGAACGGGAAGAAGAAAAATTTTTATTTCGACAGCTACGGAATCTTGCCGGCAAAAGAAATAAAGAACTATTTCAACAAATCGATGGATCGTTACAGCACAGAACAAGTGCAATCACCAGATCAAGTGTTTTGCGGTCACCTGTGTCTCTACGTTCTCAAGAGATGGTCTGAAGGAGATCGATTTCAAGACATCCTCAATGATTTACATTAGAGAGAGATTTTTTTTATAGTATATATAAAGATAATAAATTATTTTAAAAAAATTTTAATCGAATAAAAACGAAAAATAAAAATAAAATAGTTCATTTTTAAAAAACTGCGTTTTGAATATATTTTTCCTAAAAAACAAAAAAAATCTCACAACAACATGGCAGTCGATAAATTTGGTAGAAGTGACGACGAAAAAGTCAACCTAAGAAAGAAGAGGAAGACGTTCGAAGTCGATGATGGTTACGATGTTGCCAACTTGGACGAACATTATGTTCGGAGATACGAACCTCGAGAAGAACCTTTGAACATGAACAATAAGAAGCTCTACAATCTTCCTGAGCCGATAGATCTCGCTGATGCTGCGACTAAAAAATACGTTGACAGGGGGAACGCCGATTTCGAACGAATCCTGCTAGATAATTACGTGGATAAAACCATGACCGACGATCTCGATCTGAAATCCAAACGTTTGGTGAATGTCGCGAATCCCATAGATCCCCCAATGCCACGACCAAGAAATACGCGGACAACACTCACGCGAGATTCAGCAAACACCTGAGAAATAGATACGTTCAGAAAACGATGCACTTGGAATTGAACGCCAATTCTAACAAGATAACGAACGTGGCCACTCCCACGAATCCCAAGGACGTGGCGACCAAACACTACGTAGATCTGGAACAGAGAAAGTCTGACAGATGAGAAATGAAATTGGATCTGAATGCGGGATTCAACAAGATATTGAATCTGTCGAAGATCGACGACACGGTTGCAGACTCAACCACGGTCAACAAGGGGTACGTAGATTCTGTCGTGACACAATCACAAGAATACCTAGAATCGAAAATGGATGATCTCTACCTGAACAAACAATCTGGAAGAACCATGGAGGGTGGCATCAACATGAACGGTCACAATTTATTTGGTCTCGATCGTGATCCCGAATTCAATTCCAGCATGGTCAGCAGAAAGTACGTGGATGACAACTCAGTCTGGAGAAAGAGTGACATCATGGAAGGTAAACTAGACATGGGTGGACACGCGCTCACGAATCTACCAGATCCCGTGAACATGACGGATGCCTGCACCCTGATTTCGGTGGTGGAGAAAGTCAAATATGTTAGACAATTGATCACTGTGTGGGCTGAAGAGGCTGGCACGTTAGATGAAGGAAAAGCTGAGTGGTCTTTCGGAAATGGAGGTAGCGGATCGAAACATGGTCAGGTGGGATATCCCATGCCGCTGGGAGGTGAAATCCTTCGAATGTCTGGCTTCCTCGGATTTGAATAACACAGCGGTCGTCAATCTCATGGTGAATGGAGTACAGAGCGATAAGAGATACAGCGTCAAAAAGACTGAGAATCAACACGCGAATGTTAGCACGTTCGGCATGCCTATCAAAGTGAACGCCGGAGACAGGATTAATTTCATTACGAAAACCAATAATCCCGAAGCCGCCACTTCCGTGGTGAGTCTACTGATCGAACTAGTTCCTTTGAACAAACAGTGAACGCGTGGAAAATAATGAATTAAAAAAAAAAATATTGTGTGATTTATAAAAAAAAAAAAAAAAAAAAAAAAAAAAAAGTAAGGAGATTTAGAAAGATGTTCAATCTCTCTAGATCTCATTACTTTTATTTTTTTTTTGTTTTTTTTTTGATAACTTTTTATTATATATTATTATACAATATCTGAAATGTTTTTTTTCTTTAGTAAAAGAATTTTGTCACTTATGACGATGATTAAAATTGCATCCTTTTTTTAATTTTCTATCCATTTATGATTACAATTTATACACTTTGCGAATACGGTTGTTGGTTCATCACCAGATCTAGTTTGTTGAGATTCGATTTTTATTTGACGTTTCTTACATTTGCGACATTTTAAAATTGTATTTTTTATAATTTCTTCATTAGATCTTATGAGATCAAACTCTTCTTTTTCTTTTAAACGATATTCGTTAAAATCACAACTATTCCATACTTTTTTTGTGTTACGTTCTTCATATTCAATTTGAATCCATTTTTCCAAGTATTTTATTTTAACGTCGTAGTAATCTGAAGTGAACAGATGATATGTTGTTTTCGTGTCAAAAACATCGATTTTGTTTTCGAGATTTTGGTTTTTAATTAATCTTACATCCACATTTTTAACGTTTATTAATTTTTTTCACACACTTGTCTCTCATCGAATGAAGGACCAGGGCGAAGGCTTCGGTTTTTCTCAGAACGTTCCTATCGAATTGCATCTTGATCTGAATGTCTAAGACGCTACTCTTGAGTCGTTCACTCTGTTTACTGACGTCGAATACGAACATGGGATACATCGACTTGTATTCACCGGGAGATATGCTAGGATTGCTCATCAATTCGTCTAGACCGTGATACTTCTTTCTAAAATCAGCGGCATCGCCGTACAGTCTGCAGAAATCGTTCTTGTCGAACGACGCATTGTAATCGATTGCTGGATATCTCGTGGCGTTCAGAAACACTTGCATGTTTCTCAAACTGAAGTGATCGAACAGTGACACATTCTTTTCCTGAGACCCGTCCCTATCGGTCTGAAATGCAACCACGATGAAACGCGGTCTCTCGGAAGTGGATTTCACCGTCAATCTCCAATCGAAGTGATTCATGGAGGGAGGAATGCTAGCCGTGTCGCATTGTCTCATTCTAAATCCCACGGGTAATTTACTCTTGGATTCTATGATCTTGTAGAGATGCGCTTTTTCCACGATCGAAGGCTCCACGTGCGGAACGAACCACGATATCTTGTGTAGAGTTATCTTACCCGCATCGGTCGCAGTGAGTCTCACTATTGCATCGTCGTTTCCTTTTTGAATCAACGTCAGATTGTGTTTGAATCCGTACATGATCTTGTTGTAATCGTCCGCGAATCCGAAGATGTGTTTCAAAGGTATCCTGCACGAAAACGTTCCTTTAGGTCTGGACGTCTTGACGACGTAGTCGAATATCGCGGCGGCGCCGGCGCTAGCAGGGCCGACGGTGTCTTTCACCCACAACTGATTAAGTCCTCTGGATTTCAAAAAATCAGCAGGATATGTCAAGAGTCCGAACACCGTGGTGGCCTGACCGGGATGAAACACAGATTCTATCTCTTGTCCAGATAGCATGTACTTTATATTACTGAATTGATGCATGATGCCATTAATGACTAGAGTAACCGTGTCGTCGTCGGCGTAGTCACTCCCATCTTCCTTGGTGAGACGTCCCTGCACCACTATGTAACTCTCGCTAGGATGTATGAATAGATCTTGAGTTTCGACATTGATTCTTATCTCTCCCACATTGTTCAAACTCGTTCCGGTCACCGGTTCGTATTCGTGAACCTCATATTCTTGAATACTTTCATCTTTCACTATGCTTTGTGTTATATCTAGTATATTTGTCATTTGAAAGGATTTTTAGTTTTTTTTTGTTTATTAATTAACTTGCTTTCTTCATCTAAAAAGAGTTTTTAATTATTTTTTATTATTATTTTTTTCTCTCTTATATATATATGTGTGTAAACAAGAAAATGTTAAAGAAAGTAAATAAAAAAAATTTTGTTTTCTTTATCAAAACTTTGTCTTCTGTAATTGTTGTTCGTAAAACTTTCCGATGATCTCTTCTCCATCCAAAGCTTCGATTTCGTAAATCACCGGATCGGTGTGAAATATTTTGATTATCATGAAGATTTCCGAGGTCCATCGAGGAGTATAACCCTTTTCGAAGTGCTTCTTATAAGCGTAAATTCTCACTCGATCACCGACCGCAAATTTCGGCGTTCTAGACTTCTTCCTGATCTTAGATCTCTCAGGATATAGATTCGCGTAGACCTGTTTTTCGTTTCGAGGATCGCTAGCTTCCGTGGGAGTCATCATCATCGATTTGTGTCGGGTGTTGTTGTAATCTTTAACCAGACCGTTCAGAGCGTATGTGTATTTCTTGGTCGAATTCGCCGTGAAGTATCTGTGCATCTTTTCCTTCATCGTTCGATTCCAACGTTCCACCACGCTGGCTTTCTCTTCGTTTTCGATTGAGGAGAGGTCTACCAATCGATGAACGTGCTTGTTGTAGAACTCCTTTCCCTTATCCACCCACAATTTACTCGGTTTTCGAGAAGACGAGTCGAACACGCTCTTCAGAGCCTCGGCGACGCAAGGTCCCGATTTATTCTTCAAAGCTCTGATCCAACCGTATTTGGAAAACACGTCGATGACCGTCAATAGGTATTTGACGCCCTTGTTCCCCCTCGAAAACAATCTCATGTCGACCAAGTCGGCAGACCAAATATCATCCAAACCCTTCACGAACACCCTTCTCTTTCAAAATTTACGCACTATGGGTTTGTGTAATTCCTTGGCCAATTCGCTCGTCAATAATCATTTCTTCTTCTTTTCAGATGCGCTTTTTTTTTGAACGCCCCATCCGAATCGACATTTCGCACCGATCAGATTGCCGACCAGCGAACGTTCTATCTTCTCTCTCCTGGTCGGATTCGATATGCCTCTCAATTTCCCCAACATGTCTTTATCGCAGACGTCGTTGCGAGTCTTGGTGTCGGGATGTCCGGCATAGCACAGATCGTGATCATACGCGGCCGCGTCCACCCTATTCACAGGTTTGCTCCAAGATTTGGGTGTCAGATCAGCATTGAGTCTCTTGTTCAATTTCGTTCCGGGTCCCGTGAAACTGTGACCGGGCAGATGCATTTCGAAAGGTAGATTATTGATCATTTTATTCACGATGCCTTTACCTTTGCTCGCGTTCTTTTTTTTTTTGACGAATCGAGTCTTGACAGAACCACACACGTCGCAAATTCCGCGAAGCATCTGTCTGTCATTTTTAGTTCACACTTCTCTAGAATTACTCGTCTCGGTAACTCTCTTACACTTTACGCAATACATTTTTTAAGAGTTATTTAAATTAATTTCGTTTTTTTTTATTTTATATATAAATTTAATAATTAATTAATTCTGTTCTTATTATATATATTTTTTTTTCAATCGCTGCTCTTGAGTTCTATCATCTTACTGAATTCCTCCCTGACCTCTTTCCTCCCCTTTTCCATGAGAGAATCCTTCATCTCTTCCTTGATGATCTGACGAGTCTTGATTCTCACGGCTTCTTTCATGGAATCGTATTTCGTTTTCTCGCTCAATATCGTGAAGTATTCTCCGTCCGATATCCTACCGTCTTTCAACGCCATAGAGATCATTTCGGATATCGTGTTGATCTTGGAGTCGGCCAAGACGCGAATCTTGTCGTGTTTCCTCGCCTTCAGATATAATTTCCTACTCAAAAAGTTTCCGAGCGTGCTAAACAATCCGGCGGCGAGAGCCACTCCTTCTACGGTCAACACGATCGGAATGCCGACCGCAGTTCACAACAATCCGATGCCGGCCGCGTGTAAACCCATGGAAATCGCGATGAGTGTCGTGTCGATCGCGTTGACGAATTTCACGAAACGCGAATACTTCTTCTTGAGGGAATGACGAGAATCTCTCTCTCGAGTTAGATACTCTTGGATTCTACTGATTTGATCGATGCGATACCTCTCTCCTCTTTCTCTTTCTTCTAGCGACGGTGTCGTCGGCAAAACGTTGATCAGCTTCTCATCCTCATCGTCTACTAACGTCGGATACAATTTATTTCTGGTTCTCATTTTTGTATTTTTTTTTCTTTCTAATATTAGATAAAAAATTTTATGTGTGTATTTATTTTTATTTTCTATTCTCCCTTATTTTATATCAACGAGAAAACTTAGACGTATGCTTCATTGAACAATAACTTCCTGATGCATCCCTTGTCTTCTAAAGACAGACTTCAACGCGCCAATTTCAGTTCTTCCAAAACTGTAGGCTTGTCTTCATTCTTACAGAAGACTAATCTCTTCCAAAGCGTGATCACATCGTCGAATCTAATGCGTTCGAACGCCGGTTCGAAATACTTGACGACCATATCTTCCCTTTCCATCATCAGACATGAATGATTCTCGTGATCGAAGTCTAGATGATCCCGACATCCGACGCATCGTTCTAACAAGATGGGACGTAGTTCTTCGTTCACACAGATTGCGTATGCTCTCATCAGCATGTTTAAAAGAAACCTCGCTCTAATAGTCTGGGAACCGCACATGATTTACGCATTTTTTTTTATTATCTATTCGATTTGATGTATTTATTTTTTAAATAACTATTATTTATATATTTTTTTCTCTCCTATATATATCAATCACTTCTTTTTATTTCCTCGGGTATTCCCCCCACTCACGTCAGAAATGGAAGCGTTCAGTAGTTGTCTGTTAAGTTTTTTTTGGAAAAAATCCGGGTATTCCCCCGACTCACGTCAGAAAGGGAAGCGTCCAATAGTAGTCTGTTAAGTTTTTTGGGGGAAAAATCCACCGCCTCAAAAACAATAGCGGATTCTAGACCACTGGTCTAGAATCCGCAAACGTTTTTTTTTTTATGCTAGCCCAGAATTTTGCTCTCGTTCACCAACGATGGATCGATGGTCTGATCTGCGATGGGAACGTTGACAAAAATTTTTAAAGTAAAAAAAAAAGTGAAAATGTACAATTTCACTTTTTTTTAAAAAACGTGTAACATTCAACGTTCACCACGGGTATTTGAACGTTAAAAGTGCGATCTAGGAGTCACAAAAAACAGCGGATTCTAGAACACTGGACATTTTTGTGAACAAGCGTGCGATTTAACACTGAATCCCACGTTGGTAAAAGCATCGTTTACGTATACCGTACACGTACATGTACAAAGTGGTCGTGAATCCGCAATTATCACCTACTTACCGGTATGTAACGAGTTATTACCGATCGTGGCGCCTGAGGGGAAAATCGTCGATAGCCAAATCCAAGTCCGCAAAAGTATACCCAGAAATTATTTATTTATATCTTTTCACTTTTCCCAATTAAAAAGTGTTGAACATTGTTTTTTTTTATTGACAATATCTAATCAAATAAAAGTATTCAACCCTCATTCACGTGTGTGTTTTTATTCATAATTATTGTACAATATGGGTGCGAGAATATTATTCAGCCTCCAAAGAGACCGAAAGGAGGAGAAGTGTATATTACCAACAACCGACAGGATGTAACTATCGTCCAGTATATGTGGGTCAATAAAGGGGGTTCCAGATTACCCCGCAACAACCCTGTTCTCTTCGGGAGAGACTGTAGACTGAAACAGTAAGTGGGTGATAGTGTAGGCGATGAACTTTTTATGAGAGTGCCCTACCTCTCTTTAAAGAATGATTTTGCTTTGGTACACTATCTGGGTGATGAGAGTTTGGCTATTGATCGACCACACGGAAATGCCATTTTCAAAGAGCAAGTGTACAGACGAACGCTCAAGTCAACTCTAACTTCAATAAAAGAGCAACGCAGAGACAGTGAGCCAGCAAAGTTTTATCGGAATAACGTCACAAAAAACGCGAAACCATCAAATCAAGGAATTATGAATCCGAAAAATAAAAAACAAATTGAGAAGCAACGGTATGGCGTTAATAAACATCGGAAACTTAGTCACGATAAAGCCTACAACACACTGGAATTAGCTTATAACTTGGAACATTTTGTCATAGAATTAGCTTTTTTCCCTGAACTGAGGTTGGTTCTTGCAAACAAAGATTTGTTAACTGAAGTTGACCGTGTGTTTGGAGCCAGAGATTCGGACCCCGCTCTCTTGTCATATGACACGACGTTTTGCTTAGGAGACTTCTTCGTGTCCTCTCTGGTGATACAACATCCATTTTTTAAACATAATGTGTGCTTTCCAATTGCTTTCTTGGTGCATGACCGTAAAAACCAGAAGTCACGTGACACATTTTAGCGAGAAATGGTTAATCTACTTCCACATTTAACAGGGGTCAATCCTTAACTGGTAGAGTGCTAAATTATTTTTGGCCATCACAACTTTAACACAGGTCATTGCCTTGTTACAATTTATGGGAGAGTGCAGGCACTCTCCCATAAATTGTAACAAGGCAAACCCTCACAGACTAAATAATATCACTTCAAAGATAATACAAAGCACATCCACTGAATGTGAGCCTTCAAGCTGTGGTATCGGCACTTCAGAATAAAGCCCAAATATGGGCTTCCAGCACTCTACCAGTTAATAGTTACGGATCGTGAGACCAGTTACACAAACTCAATTCGTCACTTTGTTCCAAACGCCAAATTACTTCACTGTTGGAATCACATAAAGAGTGACATAAAATTCTGGATAAAAAAAAACATGGTAGAAAATCTGACGACATTTTCATCTACTCGAGTGATATTGACACCTTATTACGAAGTGCAAGTGAGGTTGATTTCGACGAGACACATAATGTGCTCAGTCCAAAATGGAGTGTGGCGTTCTGTGATGATTTTAAGGAGCATCTAGAAGAGCCTCTCAAAAGTGGTGGATGTAGGTTTATTTTGGAACAGTTCAATATCTTTGATTCGTACTCTGGAATCACCAACCACATCTCGGAGGGGTTTAATAAAGTATATAAGCATTTAGTTGAGTGGAGACAAGTTCCACTTGATACAATCACACTAGCATTCCACCAGCTTCAGCTGTTTTATAGACTCGAAATGCTTAGGGGATATTGCGACATAGGAAACATGGAACTGAAATCACAACATAGAAACAAGCTGGTCGATCCAGAAACCGTTAGCATGCCATAAAATGTAGTTAGTCCGTCAGATATCACAGCCTTCATTCACGGAGAGATCAACGAACAAAAGGAGTGTCAGTTGGAAGAAATAGACTCAAATATACTAATGAATGGCACGGATATCGGTGATAATGATGAAATTGAAAGACCAGTCTTGACGCAGCGAGCCATTGCAATTAAAGCGATACATTTGAATAAGGTTATTCACTGCCCACAAGCCAAGGCATTTGTTGTTACAGGCTCCCAAAATGACAAATACACAGTGACGCTGCATCCTGAAAAATGTGCGTGTCCAGCTTTGGGAACTTGCTGGCATATTTTAGCGACAAAAAATCAGTATCGGAATGGAATGCAATGATGAGAAGAGAAGATACAACTTATCTCAACTAACACGCAGTGCAAGAAAGAAGCCCAACAAAAATGCTGGGAAAAAAGGCCCAAGGCCATGTGACCAAGGTGACGACGAAAGGTTTGCGGTTCCCGCCTCAGATGCTAAACTGTTTGAGGGTAATGCTCATCCAATAAACCCAACCCCGCTATCTTCGGACTCGGTCAGAGCAAACCAAGTACAATCGATAAGTAAAGTTCAGAAAAAAACAAAATTCGACGAACCAATGAACTTGCCTGAGATAATAGTGATAGATCTCTCAATCATAGAGGAAGAGCCTTCTCTGCGCGATGGCGACGCCTGTGGGACCGAGATCAATTGGGTTTCCAATAGTCAAAGTAACTTAAAACTAACAGAATCTCACAAGAGGGAAATAGTGGACAAACAAATGTTGTGTAGTGACATAATGAATTATGCGTCGCATCTCCTGAAAACACAATTTCCTTATATCAATGGCTTTCAACCGACTGAGTTAGTACCTGTGTACAATGATGACAACGAGCAATGGGATTATGTGTTTCAGTTCAATGACGCGGTTTCACCAGCAGCCCAAATTCACCATACTGGCAAAAAGCACTGGGTACTTTCTATATTTGATGGTGATCAAGTTTACTTGTTAGATAGCTTGCGTGGAAAGAGCCTTGGTGCAAATTTGGAAATCCAACTTGGAAAGTTGTACAACAAAACTGATGTAGTTCTTCCACCTGTTCAACAACAAACCAATTCGGTTGACTGTGTTTTTTTCGCTCTTGCGTTTCTCGTAGATTATTATGGCAAAATCGGAACAAACTTCACCATTTATGACGCGCCAAAACTGCGTCCATGTCTCACTGAATGCCTAGAATCGGGGACATTTAGATCATTTCCAAAGACGTCGAGAAATGGACTCAAGCTGAGAATATCCTCAAAGGGTGTAATGCTGTACAACATTGAACTGGACTGTTCCGTTTGCTGTCTTCCAAATTTGTTCGATGATATGGTTCAATGTTGCCGGACTGATTGTTCGAAATGGTTTCATGTACGCTGTGGTAATATTATAGAGTCTATCACAGACAGTATGGTGCTTTTATGCAAGGAGTGTAGTAACTGAACATATTAACATTTGTCTTATGCAGTCAAAGTGGAAAGTAGGGCTATGTCAATAAATTTAGTATTTATTCTATTATATCTTGTTTGACAGAGCTCACTGAGCTCTGTCAAACAAGATATAATAGACTGACTGCCAATTTTACTTGTACTTCTTGTGTTTATTTTGCAAGATCTTGGAAGCTTGTATTCCCGACGTCGAGTCATAGGCGTATGGGACGGGGGGGGGGGGGGGGGGGGGGGCTGTCCCGAGTCTGGAAAGAATCTGATTTTTCGGGCAGTTTCATATTTTTTTCGGGCAAGTTTGCGATGAAAACATTATGAAAATTGCCCCAAAAATTCGATTTTCAAAATGCAACTTTAGAACTTTACCACATGGAACTTTTGGACCAAATTCAGCCAGATTCACCCCAAAAAGTGACCGATTTCCTCCTCAATTACAAGGTCGGAAGTGAGCACAACCATTAGTGAATATATTCCTGTATTCCATTTATTTTATTATATCTGGAATATACTACAGCTGTTTTTAGATCATTAAAAATACTAGTAATCAACATTAATTCTTGGAAAGCCCCCTCCGAGCTTTCCAATAATTAATGTTGATTACTGATATTTTCAATGGTCAAAGCTCAAAGTAGCTAAAACGGGAAAACAAATTACAGGGAAAAGACTGTTTAATTTTTCTATTAATTAAAAGTGTCATTTTGGATGATTAAAGACTGAAATATAGTAAAAGATTTCAGTTAAATTGATTTTCAATCGTGAAAACGTGTCCAATATTATATTTTTTCTCAATGTAATAAAATCAATGGGAATTTAAATGTTGTTGTTTTTTTTAAAATGGCCCTTAAATGTGTGGGTCGAATTCACCAACGACCAGAGAGAGAGAGAGAGCAGAGAGAGAGAGAGAGAGAGAGAGAGAAATCCAAGCAAACATCTATTTAACTCCAAACTATGGAATGACTCGAAAGCCTAACAATAAAACCTCAACCCACTGTGAATAAGTTATTGAAAAAGGAGCGTTCTTGTCCTAGCCTTCCGTTTAGCACATGCAGAATTTGGATGCTTTCTTAATTGAAGTATAAATATAGATACGCTCTCTCTCTCTTTTCTCTCTCTCTCTCTCTCTCTCTCTCTCTCTCTCTCTCTCTCTCGGCGACCAGGTTTCGGCAGCTGCATACACTTTTTGTGTTAATTTCTGTATACACCTTCCCGGACTCAGCTGTTGATGATTTTCGCCTCAGGCGCTTCAATCGATAAATAAGTTGTGTACAACATTAAAATTTGGACACACGTCAGAAATATACGAAACAAAATTACTACCGAATTTACGGGTGTAACTCGTGCCAGTTTCCTTCCAGAACTTGCCGAAAATATAAGGTTCATAACACCGCCGATCAAAATAAGAGACAAATCACGTGACCAAATAATCTTTCTGTTTTCACTTTTTGGTATGTTTGAAAGACATTTTTCACGATATAAGTTAGAAAATGGAAAAAAATGGATTTTCTCTTCCACTAACCGTAAAGGAGGCATCGAACATGTCTATCGACTGGTCACCCAAATGAAAACCCGCTATCAACAAGCAGCAAATAGGCGCGGCAGTCCTGTTAGACGTCGAAAAAGCATTCCACTCTGTTTGGCATAATGGAATGCACTACAAATTATCAAAAATGAGACTCCCCATGAAACTGCTTAGATTACTATCCTCTTTCTTAAATGATCGCGAAATTAAAGTCAGAGTGAACAATGAAATGTCTGACAGAGTCTCCCTGGAAGCAGGCACCCTGCAAGGATCCGTCCTAATCCCCCTCCTGTACATCTTTTTCGTAAATGACCTTAGCTTCTCCGATGACCGCGTTCAAGTTTCCCAATTCGCGGATGATAAGGGCCTCTGGGACTCTAACAATACGGCCAGTCTGCTCCAAAAACCCCTGCAACGCGATCTCGGCAAGCTAGAACAATGGTGTGCCAAATGGCGAATTAAGCTAAACGACAATAAAACCCAAAGAATCACCTTCACGCGCAAGATAAGTAAACGGGATTTTGACCTAAAACTTATGGATAACACCCTCCCAGAAAGCAAACAAGCGAAATTCCTGGGCATCACCATTGATCAAAAACTGTCCTTCAACAAACACACCGACGACATGGCGAAAAAAAAACACCAAACGCATTAACTTACTGAAAATGCTAAAGGGAACTTCATGGGGAGCCAATCAGTCCACCCTACTCAAATTATACAAAGCCTTTGTGCGCCCAGTACTCGAATACGGTGCAATCATACTTACTGACCTCAATCAAACTAATATGGGAAAACTCCAGAAGGTCCAAAATCACGCGCTTAGAGTTGCCCTCCGCGCCCCATGGGACACACCCATCAAAACACTCCACGACAGGGCCGATATCCCCACCATTAAAGACCGCCTAGCCACCCTGGCCGCGAAAATTCATGACCGGTTAGCCGAAAGTGAACTAATCTCCGAACTTGGAACCATTTGCGAAAGCCGACAAAAGCCCAAAAATTGCAATCAAAACTAAGACCGCTCGAAAAAGACTGGGGAACGAGCAGGTGAACTAACAGGCAGAGTAACAGCTTAACTGTGGCCTTCTAACAGAAAGGGCTGCCTTCACCGACTCAACGAAAATTACATCAGAATAAAATACTGTTAAAAACTAAATAATAAATAGGGAACGAGAAGGTGAATAAACAGGCTGAATATACAGCTTAACTGTGGCCTTCTACCAGAAAGGGCTGCCTTCACCGACTCAACTAAAATTACAACACGATTAGATACTGTAAATCTCATCTCCGGCCGGGGAGGGGGCGCGAGCGTTCTCTGTGGGCTGGGCTTCCCCGGCTGGAGGTGGGATTTGCAGTATTTGATCGTGATCCAAAATAAACTCAAGCTAATCTAAATATGGTCGAAACCAGCGAAGGACATAATAGAAACACCCTCGGGTGTGGTTTAGTGTCTAAACCTGTTACCCTCCCTCTACAAACTTACTACCACCCTAAGAAGGTGATCTGACAGGCGGTTTAACAGCTTAACTGTGGCCTTCTACCAGAAAGGGCTGCCTTCACAGTCTCAGCAAAAGATTAGATCACAAACTAAAACTTAATATGCTACTTTTATCTTCTTATTTTTACATATTCTAATGAAAACTAATTCTGCCTTCTTCTTTTAAGCAGGTACACAGAAGATGCTTTTTGACCAGCACCCCAATAACCGCTATGGACAGTCTAACCGTTATAGAAACGGTAACCCCCATGCTTCCTGAACATCCTCCACTCCATCCCTAAAAGTGGTAGACCACTTTAAGGGAAGCGAGCGTTGATCCTGCGTCCCGCCTCTGCCCCTTTTTGTATGCGCATTGCGCATCTTTTGTCACAACCTATTAGGATTACAATGCAGGCCTGCCCCCGAACCAGGGAAGTTCGGGTCTTCTTTCTGGTGGTCCCCGAAAGGGGTCGTTGTTGTTTCCTTTCAAAGAGTCCAACCAAATAGAGACAGCCTGAGGCAGACTATACTTGACAGTGATGGGCATCAATCAAAATCATCTCAGAAGTGGCAGACTATACTTTCCTGAAAATCGATCCACTCGCCTGAAAACCTAGAATCACTGCACCCTCGGGGAGAGGTAGTACCTTTGTGAGAGGACCCAACCTCCCACACAAGTCCTCACCCGAGGGTTCAACCGAAATATGTCAACGAAGCCATCACACCACAATCGGAGACACCTGCCGAGTACCCGAACCTTTTCCTCGTTTGACACGCCTAGACATGCGAAAATCAATCATTTACAGTCACTGGGGGTCGAAAGGGGCTTGTTCCCCATACCCCATACCAAAACCATTCCTTTGGGGCGTCTTCATCTCTCTCTCTCGGCGACCAGGTTTCGGCAGCTGCATACACTTTTTAGTGTTAATTTCTGGATACACCTTCCCGGACTCGGCTGTTGATGATTTTCACCTCAGGCGCTTCAATCGATAAATAAGCTGTGTACAACATTAAAATTTGGACATACGTCAGAAATATACGAAACAAAATTACTACCGAATTTAGGGGTGTAACTAGTGCCAGTTTCCTTCCAGAACTTGCCGAAAATATAAGGTTCATAACACCGCCGATCAAAATAAGAGACAAATCACGTGACCAAACAATCTTTCTGTTTTCACTTTTTAGTGTGTTTGAAAGACATTTTTAGCTCAACTTTGGCGAAGCCAAATTTGAGCTTATGCCATGGCCCGTCGTCCGTCTGTCCGTCTGTCCGTCAACAATTGGATACGGCTCGGGCTAGAGGCCGTATTTATGAACCAATCTTTACGAAACTTCTTGGGTACCTTTGTTATGACCGTGGGACGAGAACGAGTGTTTTTGGGTGCAGTCCGAAATTCAAGATGGCTGCCAGCCACCATTTTGTACCGACGATGCAGAAATCTGTTTTTTGTACAGAACTTCCATATGAAAGCTCTGATTTGAATAATTTTTGTATGAATGTTTAGTACCATGGGATACATCACATATAATACAGGTTTTTTTCTCGTGCGTACATTATGCAAATTAGACTAACTTTGATGTTTTTTGGTGTAACTTTCAGCACTGTAAGTGCAAATGCCAATACGGCTCGGGCTAGAGGCCGTATTTATGAACCGATCTTTACGAATCTCCTTGGGTACCTTTGTTATCACCGTGGGACGAGAACGAGTGTTTTTGGGTCTGGTCCGAAATTCAAGATGGCCGATGGCAGCCATTTTGTAAAAAATTTGGTGCAATCAGATTTTTGCACAGAACTGCCATATGAAAGCGCTGATTTGAATAATTTTTTGTGTGAATGTTTAGTACCATGGGATACATCACATACAATACGGGTTTTTTTCTCGTGCAGAAATTATGCAAATTAGATGAACTTTGATTTTTTCAGTGCTACTTACACACAGTAAGTACACATGTCAATACGGCTCGGGCTAGAGGCTGTATTTATGAACCGATCTTCACAAAACTTCTTGGGTACCTTTGTTATCACCTTAGGACGAGAATGAGTGTTTTGGGGTGCGGTCCAAAATTCAAGATGGCTGCCAGCCACCATTTTGTACCGACGATGCTGAAATCTGTTTTTTGTACAGAACTTCCATATGAAAGCTCTGATTTGAATAATTTTTGTATGAATGTTTAGTACCATGGGATACATCACATATAATACAGGTTTTTTTCTCGTGCGTACATTATGCAAATTAGACTAACTTTGATGTTTTTTGGTGTAACTTTCAGCACTGTAAGTGCAAATGCCAATACGGCTCGGGCTAGAGGCCGTATTTATGAACCGATCTTTACGAATCTCCTTGGGTACCTTTGTTATCACCGTGGGACGAGAACGAGTGTTTTTGGGTCTGGTCCGAAATTCAAGATGGCCGATGGCAGCCATTTTGTACAAAATTTGGTGCAATCAGATTTTTGCACAGAACTGCCATATGAAAGCGCTGATTTGAATAATTTTTTGTGTGAATGTTTAGTAATATGGAATACATCACATATAGTACGGGTTTTTCTCTCGTGCAGAAATTATGCAAATTAGATGAACTTTGATTTATTCAGTGCTACTTATACACTGTAAGTGCACATGTCAATACGGCTCGGGCTAGAGGCTGTATTTATGAACCGATCTTCACAAAACTTCTTGGGTACCTTTGTTATCACCTTAGGACGAGAATGAGTGTTTTTGGGTGCGGTCCAAAATTCAAGATGGCTGCCAGCCACCATTTTGTACCGACGATGCTGAAATCTGTTTTTTGTACAGAACTTCCATATGAAAGCTCTGATTTGAATAATTTTTTGTATGAATGTTTAGTACCATGGGATACATCACATATAATATGGGGTTTTTCTTGTGCGTTAATTATGCAAATTAGACTATCTTTGATGTTTTTTGGTGTAACTTTCAGCACTGTAAGTGCAAATGCCAATACGGCTCGGGCTAGAGGCCGTATTTATGAACCGATCTTTACGAAACTCCTTGGGTACCTTTGTTATCACCGTGGGACGAGAACGAGTGTTTTGGGGTCCGGTCCGAAATTCAAGATGGCCAATGGCAGCCATTTTGTACAAAATTTGGTGCAATCAGATTTTTGCACAGAACTGTCATATGAAAGCGCTGATTTGAATAATTTTGTGTGTGAATGTTTAGTACCATGGGATACATCACATATAATACGGGTTTTTTTTCTCGTGCAGAAATTATGCAAATAAGATGAACTTTGATTTTTTCAGTGCCACTTACACACAGTAAGTACACATGTCAATACGGCTCGGGCTAGAGTCTGTATTTATGAACCGATTTTCACGAAACGTCTTGGGTACCTTTGTTATCACCTTGGGACGAGAACGAGTGTTTCTGGGTGCGGTCCAAAATTCAAGATGGCTGCCAGTGGCCATTTGGTACCGAAATTAGGTCTAATCAGTTTTTTGTACACAATTTCTATACGTCTCAGGCTAGAGGCCGTATTTATGAACTGATCTTTACGAAACTTCTTGTGTACCTTTGTTATCACCGTGGGATGAGAACGAGTGTTTTTGGGTGTGGTCCGAAATTCAAGATGGCCACCAGCAGCCATTTTGTTCCAAAATTAGTGCAATCAGTCTTTTGTACAGAACTTCGGTATGAAAGTTCTGATTTGAATAAATTTTTGTATGAATGTTTAGTAACATGGAATACATCACATATAGTACGGTTTTTCTCTCGTGCAGAAATTATGCAAATTAGATGAACTTTGATTTATTCAGTGCTACTTATACACTGTAAGTGCACATGTCAATACGGCTCGGGCTAGAGGCTGTATTTATCAACCGATCTTCACAAAACTTCTTGGGTACCTTTGTTATCACCTTGGGACGAGAACGAGTGTTTCTGGGTGCGGTCCAAAATTCAAGATGGCTGCCAGTGGCCATTTTGTACCGAAATTAGATCCAATCAGTTTTTTGTCACAACTTCTACACAGCTCATATTTGTGAACTGATCTTCACGAAACTTCTTGGGTACCTTTGTTTTCACCTTGGGACAGGAATGAGTGTGTTTTGGGGTGCCTTTGTTATCACTGTGCTATGAGAACAAATATTTTGGGGTTCAGTCAGACCCACTCTGGGACTCCAAGATTTTTTTCTAGTTTAGCATCTGACTGTCACCCATCTTTACAATACTTTCCCTATACATTTGTTACAGCAACGGTCAGTATTTATGTACAGACCGTTACAATACTTTATATGTACCTTTGTTATCAGGTCATTACCTAGATGTTTGTCATTGCTGTGTCACATACTATACATGTACATGTCTTTGTCTTGACAAGTTGAGCTACAGTGTCATTGACACTTTCATTCACGATATAAGTTAGAAAATGGGGAAAAAATGGATTTTCATTCACTATTTCGACTGAAGATGGGTTTATACGACATATATATAAAAGTATCTCGTCAACACCTCGGCATTAATGAGATATTTTAATAATTGATTTCTGAAAAAAACAATTCCGGACTCGGCCTCGGCCTACACTTTTTAGTGGTAGCCGCGGTCCCCAATTCATATCTGCCCCCAAAAGGCGAACGCGAGCAAGTGCGCCGGTCTTTCATCGAAGGTTAATCGGCGTATGGCGTCCTGAAATCGAGTGCAACTAGTTTCGTTTTCCAAACTGATGTCGTTTACAAAAATCCGTTCGGCAATGGGTTATATCGTCAAGAGATAATTTGACTGAGCAAATATAAAATCACAAGGTTGTCTTTATATCCCTATAAAGCTTTCGTCCGAAATGTATTGTCATCCAGAATCTGTGTTATTCTTACAGAGGTCTTGAAGTTGAAAAGCCCTAGTTATCGAATTACCGATAACAACGGAGTTTAACTTAAGGTGCTACACAATAAGGGGCTATATAAATATTGTTTATTTTGAATTTATTTATTTATTTATTGATGTTTAAGGTCACATATTTATGCACACTGGCTAATCATGACCGTGACAGTTTTACGGGTGGAGGAAGCCGGAGTACCCGGAGAGAACCACCGAGCAACGACGAGCAGCTGCCAGCTCTCCAACATCGTAACTCCGCACTGCAGCACAGGCAGGGTTAGATTGGTTGAAGACATGCGTACCATCGACGTGCAGTACGCCTTAGTACACGGCGTCATCGTGCCCCCACATGGGCAATGGGGGTGAAGTGTCTTGCCCAAGGACACAACGCGGTTGCCGCAGGTGGGAGTCGAACCGAGGACCTCTCGGCTTGCAGCCTGCATCTCTACCTACTAAGCCACCGCGCCCCCTGTTTATTTTGAAAATTCTCTACTCTGATATTCCTTCAATTCAAATTAAATATACACAAAATGTACATCAAAATGAAGATTGAGATGTATAGAACATGAAACACATGCCGGGTGAACTCAGAGTTGACCATAGGCACCAGTGGTTCCTGGAAGTCTGCTACCCTATTCGTACCAGGACTGATAATTTAATAATATTTCACGAGAACAATTTGTGGCCAAATGTGATTGTGCTTTACATATCCAAGAACAAAGCTTGGGTATCAAAATTCTTTAAACCACAGCGACAGAGCTGCATGGGGTAGATTCCAAAACCTTTGCTTTTGTTTAAATATGAACTAACTTTCGATTTCCGGTCGACGTCATAGGGTGGAAAAAGCATTTATATACAACGCCATCTAAAATCAAATGAGAAAGATCGCCTTAATACAGTATACTGTTCATGATTCCTGTTGAAATTTCTTGGATTTACGATTTTGTTTTTCGATGGAAATTTGTGGTATCGAGTGATTTGTGCATGTCTGTTGAGCATGGAAACAACCATCTTCAATATAAAATGCAGACAGTGTTGTCCTTTTCCAAAATGCAGTCCTATAGCTGCACTAAAAAGTGTTTTGAATGCCTAGTTTTATTATTGAATATGTATATCTGAAGCACATTCGGCCGCGAGTTATTCTTGCGAAGACTTCCGGGAACCATTGGTGTCTGCTGTCAACTCTATGAGTTTATTACATATGTGTTTTGTGTTCTATACATTCCAACCTTCATTTTGATGTATAATTTGTGTATATTTAATCTGAATTTAAGGAATATCACAGGTGAGAATTTCAAAATAAACAAAATTCCATTACTTATACATTTGTATAGCCCCTTAAGTACTAGTTCTTCGATCTGAACATAGTGGCTGTCCCTCTACATTCAGTTTCCTCCCATTCAAATCTGTGATAAAAGTTCCCATCACGTTTCCATGGGTGGGAACTCGAAAATAGTAATATACATGTATATCAAGCTTTCGCCCTTATCACTAGCTGCATTCGATAGTACATGTATTTTCTTACATTTGTGCTGAGTAAATTGATCCAAACAATATGTTATCCTTTATTTATCGACATTTGAAGACGTTTGAGGAGACAACAATCACTTCAATGTCGTCCGTGTTACTTTTCGCTTGTATTGGCTATAAAATAATAACCCTGAGTTGGGCCTAAAGAAACATCAATGCAGAAACGGAAATGCGATTGCATTCACGCAGAGGAAGTGGATTATGTTCATTGTGTGGGGGCATTTTATTAGGAGTTACCATTTCCACATCGATATTGGTTTCGACAGCAACTCCGGGTTGCAGAAAAAACATGGGCGACATCGGACAGATTGTTTTTATGACTGCATCGGGCATTCTTTTTACAACTGTCGTACCACGAAAATGAGAACTAAAAAAAATGAAAAACAGACTATTTTAAGACATAACATGAGCAAGTATGGGAAGGTTTATGATCAGTGAATATACCAAGGCGATAGTGAACACAAAAAGGAGAAAGGTATATCAGTTCGTTTGGTATTATTGGGGCTTTAAACATGCAATTCAGAGTCTGCAATTAGGCAAGTTCACGCCAAGCCAGGTGGGAAAGTTGGGAAACCCTAAATCAGCTGTTTGGAATGTTTGCACATCAAGGGAGAATACTAAAAAAATACAAAAAACACAGGGATTTAAATACAAATGACTTGTACACTTCCGAACCCCAAATTGGCATGCATTTGCGCTAATTTCGATTAAGGTTATTATTTCAGGTTTATGGTTTTTCAAGGTAGTGATATTAATTATGTATTGTTGTGCCCAGAGATTGGAAAATGTTGAGTTTGAAATTTTGAAAAAAAATCACAGTTTACAGGCATTCACTGTACGGTACCACAGGGAATTGGTTCGATAAAATTGAACCTTGTATGCAAACAATTTGCCTAATGGAATCTCTGGGTACAGCACACTCAATTCCATCCAGTTCTTCAATTAACAGACACCATTTGACTTTTGAGACCGAAATGTCTTGTACTTTCCCTTACAAAATATTCCCAAACGTCTCCTTGGAAATATTTCGTAAGGGAAAGTACAGGACAGTTTTTTTTCCTTTCGCCATTACTGTCCTTAGAAAAATGGCGGATAATTCAAACACCGAAAAATACGGTTGTCAATCGCCGATACAGTTGCGGTCATCGGTAGTCACTTCACAACCGCAACCTCATTTGTGGTTAACCTCCCAGCACTAATGCAGGGACAGAGCTTTGTGTGGGTAAATCTCTCAGCTTTGTTTACATTGTCCATCTGTTTATATTTTCGGTCGAGGTCATCGGGAGAAAAAGCATCCATATACAATGTCATATAAAAGCAAGTAATGAGACAGATCACCTTAATACATGTACTACTCACTATTACAATTAAAACTAGAAGTCCTGTCATGAACACTGCGCTTATCTAGGCTTAATTGCGCGTTAGAATTGTGCGCAATTGCCATATCGAATGGCATCCAAAGCACGGGATGTTCTCCTGGTTACTCATAGCAAACACAGGCAATGTTTCTGCCAATGGACCTCCGGGTTACCCAGAGGTCCATTGGCTGAAACATTGCTTGTACACAGGCCATATGTACAGAATTTGATAGCCTCACTATGGTCTTAATGCACAGGGTAATGCGCAGATCGACGTGCTATTTATGCGCATTTCATGACAGGACTTCTAGTTTTAACTGTATTATATAGAGACTGCACAATTGCCACATTACTTGCAAGGTATCATGACACCTGTTAGAATTTCTTTGAATTACGTGATTGTTTTTCAATGAAAATTCACAATATCACGTGATATGCACAAGTCCGTCGGTCATGGAACCCACCTTCAATAAAATATTCAAACTGTGTTGTCCTTTCCCCAAATGCAGTCATGTCACTGCATTGTAAAGTGTTTTGAATCCCTAGTTTTGTTCTTGGATATCTGAAGCACATTTGGCCATGAGTTATTCTCTGGAAATATTATTTTATTATCAGTTCTGGTAGGAATACAGTAGCAGACTTTCAGGAACCAATGGTGCCTGCTGTGAAGTCTGTTAGGTGATTGCATTTACTTTTTGTGTTCTATACGTGGCAACCTTTATTTTGATGTATTATTTGTGTATATTTAATTTGAATTTATGGAATAGCAGAGGTGGGAATTTCAAAGTAAACAAATTTCCCTTACTTAAATAGCATCTTGATGGGTAATGTAAACAGAAACAATTTGAAGGAAATGTCCAGACAACACACTGTGCAAAAGGGCTATTGATTCTATTTTCAGTTCGACAAGCTTGTTCCAACGAGGGGTCATAACCTATGTTTGTTAGACAAAAAATGAAAAAAATAATGAAAATTAATTGGCGAATTTTGAGAATAGCTCTGGCCGTTACATTGGGTAAAGGGTTAAGATGCTAAATAAGTAAGGGAAATTTGTTTACTTTGAAATTTCCACCTCTGATATTCTATAAAATCAAATTAAAAATACACAAATTATACATTAAAAATTAAGGTTGTGATGTATATTACACGAAAAATATATCCAATCAACTCACAGACTTGACAGCAGGCACCAATGCTACCATATTCATATGTTGGGGAGTTGGACATTTGCTTGCCATTGCTCAGTGGTTCTCTCTGGGTACTTGGCCATTCCCCACCCATAAAACTCTCTGACACAAGGTGACCTTGGCTGTCAATCTCCCCACAAAATTGAAGTTCCATTTGAGGGGCTATCTCCCTTTTGTGATTTGAACAGTTTGATAAAATGGGTTGACCTCACTTACAATATGTACCCCAATGCATCATACTCTCTGTGGCTTAACCACAAAAAGTATGATTATCGGGGTAAGAACTTTGTTTTATGATAGCAGAGCCCACTTAATTGTATATCTTTTAACTGAATAACCCTGATATTTGAATATAATTTCCCAACACAAAACCATTTACCATACCTCCAATAGAAATTTTTCTTGTTAATTGAATATAAGTTATAGAGTAAACTCCTGTTAATTGAATAGAAAATCTTGTCACCTTGTCGCCAAATTATCCTGACACTCCCCAGTTTTACTTTGTTCAAAAACCTACATGTATTTGGCTTCTGTACATCCAATACAGGCATTTAATCTGTTATATCTTGTTTGACAGAGCTCATGGAGCACAAGAGATAATAGAATAAATTCTAAGTTCATATCCAGAATACAGAAAAATGACACAATCCCTGTTAATTGAATACCCCCATTAATTGAATAATTTTCATTGGCAAAGTGGTTATTCAGTTAACAGGGTTCCATTGTATTACATAAATGTTCTCATTTGCATGTAGTTTGTAAAATGCACAACTTTGATACTATTTTATAGCCTTGCGTATAATAAAGTATAAAAATTCCTATGCATTTCAAAGAAACTACATGTAATTGCATGGTCGTGGTGTTACAAGCTTTATATGTATATGTTACTCAGAGCTTATCGTTGTTTAATTTCTGACAGAATTAGGCTCCTGCAAAAAATTTGATTTGAAATTCGATTCAAAAGTCAATATTTGATTCGATTCAAAATCAGAAATTCAAATATTTTCAGATATACTTTGGCCATAACCGTGAATTTTTACAGATTGTAATTTATCACATTATTTTATATTGAGTATTGTTCGGAGTAGAATCATAACTTACTTGTAGCGGTAACAGTGTTCGTAGCGATGTAGCTACAACTGTACAAAAGTTGTAGCTGCATTGCTACAAACACTATTAACGCCACAATGTTCATTTCAACTTATTGTGAATTATGACCAATATTTTTCCAAGAAAACATGAAAAGTGAGGTATCAGCTCTATCAGCCAGCTTCGTTTAAAAATGTTTATTGCTGCTGTTTCAATCCTACAAAGTCAACAATTCAAATAGTTTCAATCAATAGCTAGTATACCGGTTTACATACCAAGTTATAGTTTAGGAAGTGGTGAGCCGAAAAATGCTCTCTACATAACTGCAGGGTTGGGGCGAATACAATGTAAATGTATAGAATATGAATACGAATACATTGAAATTTTATGAATACGAATATGAATACACAAAATTCCAAGTGTATTTGAATACGAATACTTTACAAAGTATTCATGAATACAAAAATGAATACATGAATACATTTTTTAAAATAATGATAAATTCATGTTTTTCGTGGCAGTTGGACATATAAAACTGTGCTGTGATGACAAACAAGAATAACCACATCATACAAATCAAATGCATTTTATTGAAACTATGAGCAAAAAATGGACAACCTTCTCAATATAAAAACTGACAAAAAGTTTCAAAATATATTGCACATGAAAACTACAAAAAATGTAATGGTCAATATTCTTTTTTAGTGGACAATATTACATATTTCACTGACAATTGATTTCCAAGCAGTTTTTTGTAACATAAATTCTAAAAACCTCACAATTTATTTTCTCTATTTAGAAAAGAAAATCAAAAATAAAAGAACTTTAATCCTTAACCCTTCAATGACCAAAACATTCCAGAAAATTCATTCATTTGAGGCTTCCACACCTTGAAATATCTTAAGAGGTTTCTCAGTAAAACCATGCATATATGGATATCATTGACATCGGCTGTTCAAGCAGGTTCCAATGATATCTCTATTTGCAAAGTTTCTTAATTGGACCATAACTCACTTAAGGGTATAAAAATTCTCTTATGCCAGGGCTTACCAATGGTCATTGTTTGACTAACAATTAGTTTACAAACAACTTTTCTATAACATGAATTCTAAGCATCTCACAATTTCCTCTATTTAAAAATGAAACATAATACTATGACAATATAATGTCTAGGGAAAAACACACTCATCACATAACTGACTGCAATCAGGTTTACATGCAACTTTACAGTAGGGCCCTGCGAAGCTTCGAGTATTCGATTCGATGTCGACATCGCTTTGGTATTCGTATATCGATCTCGAATAGTTTGCCGATTCGTTAGTCAAACGAAGCAACGAGGAAAATGAATCAGTGTTCGACAATGTTCATTTTGAGTTTTTAGAACGGGAAATTAAACGTTCGTTTTGTGACTTTTGCAAATTGGAGCTGTTTTAACTTGTAGCCTGTTCACGCCCCATCTATACAACCGAAATATCCAGCTATGGGCCTGAGCCCCGCTCCCAGTCCCAGAATCTTCTAACACAATAATGGGGGCATGTCGCCTGGAGCGCTTCCATTATTATGTCAGAAAACTGTGGGAGGAAAATCTCTTTAGTTTCTTTGCATTGTTCGGCGTTGGTACTTGGAAGTTGGAATGAAGTAAAAGCAATTTGTGTGAATGAGCACTGCGTCAATATTCGAGTTAGATAATGCAGAAACTAACACAGTTTAACGCCTTCGCTGCTTTTGATGTATACTGAGTTATTGAGTTGAGAACGGACCGAAATCTACAAGACCCGAATCCTGATAATACAAAAACAACCAAACATTACAGTAATGAGGTTCCTATAAGATGTACATGTATTTAGCCAGGCTAACGTACCTGAAGTTAGCGGCTGTAGCCGACTTCAACCCATGGGAATTAATGTGCCACTTGTATTGCATTTGTGCTTTTAATTCTCATGTTTCAATTCAGTGTTTTTTCTCAAATGTTTCTGGGCAGTAACACCTTAATTTCTGTCCATATTTATGTCTTGAATTTATTGTCGGGCCAAGTGAACATCTGAATGGCCATTCAACGTGAAAGAAAATTAAAACAACGCCAAGTTGTCAAGTTGTGTCAACTCTCTCTTCTCGCAGTGCTTTCCGGACATTTCTGCACAAGATAATGCCAGTTATAGTTATTTCTCGAGTTTATCCCGATTCGTTTCGAGATTCGATTCGATGTCGACATCAGTCCCGATTCGATTCGAGATTCGATTCGAACATAAATTTCCCGATTCGCAGGGCCCTACATTCAACGTGAAAGAAAATTAAAACAACGCCAAGTTGTCAAGTTGTGTCAACTCTCTCTTCTCGCAGTGCTTTCCGGACATTTCTGCACAAGATAATGCCAGTTATAGTTATTTCTCGAGTTTATCCCGATTCGATTTGAGATTCGATTCGATGTCGACATCAGTCCCGATTCGATTCGAGATTCGATTCGAACATAAATTTCCCGATTCGCAGGGCCCTACATTCAACGTGAAAGAAAATTAAAACAACGCCAAGTTGTCAAGTTGTGTCAACTCTCTCTTCTCGCAGTGCTTTCCGGACATTTCTGCACAAGATAATGCCAGTTATAGTTATTTCTCGAGTTTATCCCGATTCGATTCGAGATTCGATTCGATGTCGACATCAGTCCCGATTCGATTCGAGATTCGATTCGAACATAAATTTCCCGATTCGCAGGGCCCTACTTTACAGTGACAAATTCTAAATATCTCACAATATCTTGACTAATAAATCCCATTACCTTCCCTTTAATATCCAGTACCAATAAATTATTTACACCTTTACAGATCAATTTACAGTTTATTTCTTACAGGACTGTAGCAGAAAATTAGTGATAATTGAGTTTTACAGTTGTATGAGGATTAGAAATCCATGCAATTGACACTTAATGAACCTTTTGTTCTGCCAATAATCTTTTCTGATCAATATCAAACAACCTTTACAATGAACTTTCCTGCTCAGCCTAGGTATTAATTATTATTTGAGGTATTAATTATTATTGGAGGGAAAAAAACATGTGACATGATGTAAGTCTCAGCTTATCTATGATTTTTAATTTGAAAATTTCTATCATTTAAAAAAAAATAGCTGAAAAGTATTCATGAATACACCTCATATTTGACTGTATTTGAATACGAATACGAATACAAATAATACTTTTAAATTGCATGAATTCTGAATACAGCCAAATACTTCAAAAAATGTATTGAATACTATTCGAATACCAAATACGAATACCCCAACCCTGCATAACTGTTTGTCTTTTAATAATCAGGGTTATTATTTCTGAGAAATTTTTTTTTTTTTTTGATGACGTATCCATTAACTGTGAATCGATTCGAAGTTCAATTCGAAATTCGATTTATTTTCACCAATTCGATTTGATATTCGATTCAATCAAAATTAGCAATTTGCAGGTCCCTAGACAGAATCACATATTAACAGAATTACATATATAGAGGATATGGAATGAGTGTTTTTCTCATATAATATTTATGAAACGAGTCTAAGAATTTTCCATTTGGGCGAGCCTCTGGCGAGCCCAAATGGAAAATTCGGACGAGTTTCATAAATATATATGAGAAAAACACTCATTTCATATTCTATTTATCATATGACACACACACACACACAAATTTGGCACTTAGTATGACTTTTCAACCCATCACCTAACTTGAGTTGCAGGCGGCACTTGGAAAAAACATCCTCGTATAACTAAAAATTTTCATTTTTTGCTTCCAAAACATAGGGTTATGACCCCTCATTGGAACAAGCTCGTCGAGCTCGTTTCAATGAGGGGTCATAACCTAGGTTTTGGAAGCAAAAAGTGAAAATATGAAAGAAAATGAATGGCGTTTTTGTTGTAGGTAAAAGATTAATACAATATAACCCACCCTAAATAGGACACATAACGTAAATTCTCCCTACTAAAATTATGCAAATGTCACCCAGTTGTATTTTGTTTAGCCAATCAAATTGTCCAGTTTTGAAATTGACCAATGAGAGCTCCCAACTCTAATTATGCAAATTATGAAAATGTGGCCCAGTTGTATTTTGTTCAGCCAATCAAATTGTCTAGTTTTGAAATTGACCAATGAAATCGAAGGAAGGCTTTATTTATCTCTGATTAATATGAAAGCAAAATATCAAATGTTTTAAAGTGAACAAAACGGACGAGTCATATGATAAATCTGTATAATATGTATCGGGAGAAAATAAAATATGTCGATCAACTTTATCGTTCAACTTTGTATGTAATTTTCACACAACACAATACATGTAGTGCAAAAATACTTATAGTTTAGATCCTAAATTTCATAATAATTTCCCAAATGCTACCACAGAACTCAGTTTGATACTCATTTTTCAAATCCAGTTGTCACTAAGCACACCTCCCCAACAAAATTCTTGGCTATGCAGCTTCCAAACAGCATAAACATACATATTTTACTTCTTACAGTAATATCATAAAAGTGGCATTTTTCTCAGTCAGATTCTGCTTGCGTCACAGCACACTTATACACCAGTGTGTCAAACTTTTTTAAATAAAATATCGTGAAATCAAGTCTGACTCACGTAAAAAAACAAACAAAGGTAGTAGAGATCGGCAGTATAATGTAAAATACCCTTTGGTATTGTATCAAGGTCAGTACTGACTTACTGTGCCGGGGGAATCTCAAGCTAAAAAAAAATTTGGTGTTGAAAAATATTCCCGACATTTATTAAAAAAATAAAATAGGGCAAACAACAGACGGTTACGTAAATTCATGACAAGAAGAGCCCATGGACTGTGTATTTCTAAAGAGAGTCAGTCCCAAGTGGTCATTCGATTTGACAAAAAAGCTGCAAGAAAATACCTCGGGAGGCATTTTCTCTCAACTTTTTGTTACCTCAAATGACCGATGGTGAGTGCCTGTGTTACTTTCAACATTTTAACAATGTGTTGGCTTTGTTAGGGCTGCATGGTATTCGAAGCTGAATACCGGTATCGGTATTCAAAAAAATACCATGTTATACCAGTATAACGAAAGACTGTTCAGATATCTGAACATTATGTTACATACATATATTTTTGGTTATTATTTATTGGTGTTTAAGGTCACATTCTTATGCACAATGGCTAATCGTGGCTGTGTCAGTTTTACAGGTGGAGGAAGCTGGAGTACCTTGAGAGAACCACCAAGCATCGATGAGCAACTGTCAGCTCCTCAACATTCTAACTCTGTTCAAGGTCCTCTCAAGCAGGATTATAGCTGTTGAAGACATATACCATTATTTATTTTTTATTTATGTATTTATTGGGGTTTAAGGTCACATACTTATGCACAATGGCTAACCGTGACCATGACAGTTTTACGGGTGGAGGAAGCCGGAGTACCCGGAGAGAACCACTGAGCAACTGTCAGCTCCTCAACACTCTAACTCTGTTCAAGCTCTGCTCAAGCAGGGTTACAGCACATGAAGACATGTGCACCATTGATGTGCAGTACGCCTTAGTACACGGCATCATCGTGCCCCCATGTAGGCAGCCGGGATAAAGTGCCTCGCCCAAGGACAAGGCAGGTCTTCCTGGATGGGGATCAAACTCGGGACCTCTAGCATAGAAGTCCATCAGTCTACCACTGAGCCACCATGCTGAATTGGGAGTTGATCCTTCATAGTCGGAACAAATAAGCAGGACTTGATGATGCAGCTCAAATGACTCTTTACCCGATGCAGACGATATCAGAATGGATTTTTTTAAGTATCACTTAATCAAATTTTTCAAATAATATCCAACAAAACGTCGAGCTCGATCCAATAAGGGGATCACATGATATGGTTTTGTTGAACTTTTTTCAATAATAATATTTGTTCAACTCCACAATTTGTGTATGACCCGGGAGGATGCGGCCAATTCATTATATACAGGAATAATATTATTCGTTCGGGTCTACAGTTAAAAAACTCGGACCATCTTGAAAATTGAACTATCGGTAAATAAAAAATGACGATAAACCAATATTTTTGCAATTACGCCGGTATTCAATCGATACTGGTTTGAATACCGGTATGTATCGATTTAATGATATACCGTGCAGCCCTAGGCTTTGTCCACTGTAAAATGTGGATCTGAAGCTGGACAGTATATCAAAAATACCATTTGATATTTATATTGGTGTGAGTACAATCTCAGTACATATACGTTGTTGACATCAAACAGCGTACCAATACAGAGTTAAATCATTCTGAAAATAGTGATACCAAAACCGAATTTAAAACTAGAAGTCCTGTCACAATTACACAGAAAATGCTCGTCAGTTAATGCACTCCTAACTGCAGAAGAATGAAGTAGCCTGAAATACACAAGAGCGTCTAGGCAATGCAAAATTGAATGCGGTATTAGCCAGGTCGGTAGTGAAGTCATGAACAGAGCTGATCACAAAGAAAGAAAATTTGAGAGCACAGTATGTGGAGGGTAGAATACTACCGTACTAAATTCCTGTGGGATAGATTTTTCACTTGGTAATTAATTACAATTTCTGAGGACAAAACTCAAGAAGCACTTGCAAACTTGCACAACATGACCTCTGGGTTGCACCTGAAAGTTTGTAAGTGTTTCCTGTACTGTTATGAACAATTATAAATACTTTTCGAGAGGAGAATATATGGTGCTGCGATTTAGTAGTAATCCACTCTCTTCATTCTGTATATATAGTTGACTTTTAGTATCTATTTACATTATTACATATACATGTATACCCAGTAGAGGTTAGGAATGATGTTAATGATCTCTATTTACTAGTATAGAATTATTCAGAGTTGGACCAGGGTCGTGGCAACAAGGGGGTGGTGTCAACCCCCCCAATCCTGGCCAAAATTTCCTATAGTTGGAAACTCGGAGGGCAAGTCAAGAGTAGTCGTAAATTCCATCTATCTGGATTTTAGAGCTTCTTTGGTGATGCTGATGTCTCCTTTACTTCCGCAGATCTCAACTCAGTTTCAAATCAGCAAAAATTCTAACTCTTACTACAGTTAAAACTAGAAGTCCTGTCATGAAATGCGCACAAATAGCATGTCGATCTTCGTGTTAATCTACGTGTTATGACCATAGTAAGGCTATCAAATTCTGTACATATGGCCTTCGTGCAAGCAATGTTTCAGCCAATGGACCTCCGCGTAACCTGGAGGTCCATTGGCAGAAACATTGCCTGTGTTTGCTATGGGTAACCAGGAAAGCCTGCCGTGCTTTGGATGTCATTCGATATCGCAATTGCGTACAATTCCTACGTGCAATTAAGCCTAGGTAAGCACACAGTTCATGACAGGACTTCTAGTTTTAACTGTATTTACAACTACAGTGTGTGCAATATTGAGCTTCATAAGTAAGCATGAGGTCAATAGGTACCAGATTTCTATAGTACGTTTACTTATCATAATAAAAAAAAATCCTCGAAATGCACTTCAAGAAAATCGCATTATGTAAAATTGTTAACCTGAGTTAATTCCGTCATTCACAATTACAAAATGATGAAACATCGAAAATTTATCATTCCTGCATAAGATCATTTTTAATGTTAGGAGAGTGTGAATTGCTCGGGGTACGGAAAAAAAAACCCTGGGAAAAAAAGCCCAAAGGAAAAAAGCCCCTTGGTAAAAAAACCCTTGGAAAAAACCCCCTCGAGAAAAATGCAAGTGTGGAAAAAAAACCCACTCCCATTATTTTTATTATTATTATTAAACATCTACTCCCATTGTTATAAATTTATTATTATTATTATTACTTTTATTATTATTATTGTTATTAAACATCTACTCCCATTGTTATAAATTTATTATATTTAAACTAAATATGTCTTTGATGTCTTATTAAGAATTAATATAATAGTTCAGCCAGTTCCAATGATATCCATATTTGCATACTTTCAAAAAAAAAGTTGCATTGGGTAAAGGGTTATGTAACGTATTCAGTGCTGTAGGGCAGCTTGCCTTACAAATTAAATGGTAGACATATTTAATTAATGTATTTAGTGCTGTATTTAATGTTGTGGGGTCAAGTAATTAACGAGTGAAAGTATGCAAATATGAATATCATTGGAGTTAGCTGCTTCAGCCAGTTCCAATGATATCCATATTTGCATACTTTCAAAAAAAAAGTTGCATTGGGTAAAGGGTTACATAACGTATTCAGAGCTGTAGGGCATCTTGCCTTACAAATTAAATGGTAGACATATTTAATTAATGTATTTAGTGCTGTATTTAATGTTGTGGGGTCAAGTAATTAAGGAGTGAAAGTATGCAAATATGAATATCATTGGAGTTAGCTGCTTCAGCCAGTTCCAATGATATCCATATTTGCATACTTTAAAAAAAAAGTTGCATTGGGTAAAGGGTTATATAACGTATTCAGTGCTGTAGGGCAGCTTGCCTTACAAATTAAATGGTAGACATATTTAATTAAAGTATTTAGTGCTGTATTTAATGTTGTGGGGCCAAGTAATTAACGAGTGAAAGTATGCAAATATGAATATCATTGGAGTTAGCTGCTTCAGCCAGTTCCAATGATATCCATATTTGCATACTTTCAAAAAAAAAGTTGCATTGGGTAAAGGGTTACATAATGTATTCAGAGCTGTAGGGCATCTTGCCTTACAAATTAACTGTTGTGCTGATTTTAGAGAGAGTGATTAACAGGTGGAAATATGCAAATTTGAATATCATTGAAATGTATTTTTTACTATATAACATACAGATATTTTGTACTATAGAACATACAGATATTATGTTAATTGTATTCTTCACTAATGAACATATTGTCATACAAAAATAAAGTCACTAAAGAAAACGTTTTTCTGTTGTCAATATGAAGGGGGTTTTTTCCAAGGTTTTTCTTTTCTTGAGGGTTTTTTTTCCAAGGGGTTTTTTACCAAGGGGCTTTTTTCCTAAGGGTTTTTTTCCCAGGGGGGTTTTTTCCTACACTCGAATTGCTCAAAGTTCTCGGCTTGAGCATTTGTTTACCACATATTCAGTTCCCAGAATAATACCAAATAATAATAACCTGATAATTCTATCATAAATGTGTTGGCATTTCAGTTACTAGAATCAATTTTAAGCACCCTTCCATGGCTTCATTTTCAAAATTTTTCTTAGTAGTGAATTTCCAGCTGGTGGAGGGACTGAGAGGGGGAAAGCCCTCCCAGTTGGAAATTCACTACCCCTCCCCCCCACCCCCACCCCCAATTGGAAACCTCTAGATTAGCCATGTCCCTGAGTTGAACAAGCTCTTTTCTACAGTAATTGAGTAATGCAGATGATGCAGTTTGATAGGGACAAATGGACACTTACTCAGCATGCTATTACTTCAAAATATTGCACAATACAGTGACAGGATTCAGGGATTATTTTGTGTATCTACTGGGGCCATTTATGGGACCCTTTCCCAATGGCACTGATTTTTCCCAATTCTCGAACCCAAATTTCCCAGTCTCAGTTCCCACACAAACAAAAATTTAATGTACAACTGGTTCCCTGAACTGGGTAGTCAGAAGGCCTCAGAAAACTACTGGATTTCTGATGCCTTATGGCCATCCAGTTCAGGACACCAGATGTATATTAAATATAAATTGTTTGCCTAACGAAGTCTCTTAATTCAAAGGCAAATGATATATTTTTCTTCAATAGTATAAGAACAGTTTAACAGAACATGTACAGAGAATTCGTGAACATGATTCCATGTGACTGTTATATAACTTAAAGTATACATGCAGTTGCTTATGTGCCTGTCTATATGTTCTCTGCTCCATTCGAATTTAAAATTTCTTAGTCTTTGTATGTTTGTCCTCTCCAAAACAAATTCCCAATTTAAGCCCCTATGATGTAAATTTTCCAAATCGCATGGGCTGCCCTGGACCCTTTCCCAAAGAGGGCAGAAGAGTCCCTGGGATTAGTAGTTTCAACTGTAGCATCCTGGATTCAATCTATTGCATAACATGACAGGTGAGGTTTTATAATGGAAGTTAATTTTGACCGGCTCATGACCTACATGTATCCATGATTTGTGAATATAAACTAAAGTAAAATACAGTTAAAACTAGATGTCCTGTCACAAACTGTGCACTTATCTAGGCTTAATTGTGCATAGGAATTGCGTGCAATTGTGATATTGAATGGCATCCAAAGCATGGCAGATTCTTCTGGTTACTCATAGCAAACACAGGTAATGTTTCTGCCAATGGACCTCCGGGTTACCCGGAGGTCCATTGGCTGAAACCTTGCTTGTGCACAGGCCAATGTACAGAATTTGATAGCTTTACTATGGTCATGACGCGTAGATTAACGCACAGATCGACGTGCTATTTGTGCGCATTTCATGACAGGACTTCTAGTTTTAACTGTACATGGACTCAGTTCACAATCATTTTGTGTATTTACAGTTTTTTCTGCAAGGGTCTGTGACTGTACAGAATTTGATAGCTTTTCTATGGTCATGACGCGTAGATTAACGCACAGATCAACATGCTATTTGTGCGCACTTCATGACAGGACTTCTAGTTTTAACTGTACATGGACTCAGTTCACAATCATTTTGTGTATTTACAGTTTTTTAAGCAAGGGTCTGTGACAAGCTTATACATTTGTGCCATCTAGGTTTAGGCACTTGACGATATCTACACAAGTAAAAACACAAGATACAACATGAATAGAAACGTTTTGTGTAGTCTTTCTGGACAAGGCTTTTCAATGATCAGAAATTTCACATGGAACAACAGAATCAGTACTGGACTTGATAAAGTATTTGGACTACAACCAGCCCCTTTTGAGAAGTTATGTCAGCATCCGTTACAGCAGAGAACATACAGAACAAAGACTTTCAGCAAACAACTTTATGTGTCAAGAACAGAAGGGTTACAACAGTGGCATGTATTAAACAGGTGTACTAAATGCTGTTCCAAGATATTAATTCCATCAGTTAATCATTTGAATTGGAAATTTGTACAGAAACTTCATTCTGGAAGTCCGGTTTCGGAACCAGCAATTCAAAAGCAGATTCAAAAATTATCTACAAAACGACCAGCTCGGAAGAAAACTGCTGGAAAATATGGTGAGAAGGTAAGGGCTGTGTACAATACATCAGCCATGGACTAGTTACTTTCCGTGTGTGTGCATTGTTTCCATAGATGTAATAATATTACATTCCAAATACTAATTATAGGAATGAGCATCAAAAATTTAATTAATGAAGCACTTGGTATAAACCAGTGCTTCATTAATTATAATTTTGCTGCTGATGATTTTTATTACCTGGTAAACACTAAGATGTCTATTACCTGGTAAACTCTTACATGGATATCCCTGCCCACGCATGGATTACAACAGTCCACGGCAACAGTACTGTTTAATGCTTTACAGTAGAATCTGCTGACATGTAATTGGATATCTTCTGATTGAATAGCCTGTTAATTGAATAGAACTTTCATAAACAAATCCATTTACCACACCTGTATTACAAATTTGACCTGATAATTGTATCGAGGTTATAGAGTAAGATCCCATTAATTAAATAAAAATCTTGTAATATGTCAAGAAATAACCCTGAGAAATTCCCCCTTGTAATAGACCTATTTGGTTTCAGTACATCCAATACAGGCATTTACATGTAAATTATTTATTTATTTATTGGTGTTTAAGGTCACCTACTCATTTACAATGGCTAATCGTGTCAGTTTTACAGGTGGAGGAAGCCGGAGTACCTGCAGAGAACCAACTGTCAGCTCTTCAACATTCTAACTCTGTTCAAGCTCTGCTCAAGTAGAGATACAATGGTTGAAGACAGGTGCACCATCGACGTGCAGTATACTTTAGTACACAGTGTCATCGTGCCCCCATATTGGCAACCGGGATAAAGTGCCTTGCTCAAGGAAACCAGACTGGTCGTCCCAGGTGGAGATCAAACTCCGGACCTCTAGCATAGAAGTCCAACAGTCTACCACTGAGCCGCCGCACTCCATTTACATGTAAATGGGCCTTTAGAAGAGAGAAACTCAGTGAATACCTTCTCCATCTTTTTTATCTAAAGGTGGTTTCTCTGCGATCTGAGAATCATTTCTACTGCAGGGAGAAGTGAAGAAGTATTACAGGAATGTCAATACATTATAAAATCACCAGATATTGAACAACTTGGGGTCATATACATTACGTGGAGAGTGGATTGTAACTAAATCACCTGCAGAGTGAAGTTATCACCCAAGCTATAACTTTCAAATTTTGTACAGTTAAAACTAGAAGTTCTGTCATGAAATGCACGCAAATAGCACGTTGATATGCGCGTTAATGAGCGCGTTATGGCCCAAGTAAAGCTATCATATTCTGTACATATGGCCTGTGCACAAGCAATGTTTCAGCCAATGGACCTCCGGGTAACCCGGAGGTCCATTGGCAGAAACATTGCATGTGTTTGCTATGAGTAACCAGGAGAACCTGCTGTGCTTTGGATGCCATTCGATATGGCAATTGCGCGCAATTCCAACGCGCAATTAAGCCTAGATAAGCACACTATTCGTGACAGGACTTCTAGTTTTAACTGTATATATCGACAAAAAACACAAGTAATGTTTCAGCCAATGGACCTCTGGGTATAACCCAGAGGTCCATTGGCTGAAACTTTGCTGGTGCTGGTTATGCTTTGCAACAAATTTGCAATTACTGCTTGGGTGGAATATCCACTCTGTGGGTGATTTAGTGATAATACACTCTCCACGTACTGTATATATAATGTGAGGGTTAGGGTTAGCAAATCAAACCTTTACTGACCTAATGGTAATGAATTCTCTTTAATTGCTAAGGTAAGTCAATATGTTAATAAAATCATGCCAGGTTTTATGGGTTAGGGTCAGTAACATAAGGGTTTGGGTTAGCTAACTCAAATCCAAGTTTGACTGAACTAATGATAATGAATTTTCCCTAAAAGAGAGCCGATCACTTGAAGTCACTTCTTTGACAGGTTGCCTCAAAAGAATGCTGATAAACTCATTCAGACAATTCTTGAGTTTCATGATAAAATGGTACAATAAATGCCCCAATTCACCAGAAAAACAGGGCCAAGATGCTTTTTGGTAACATCAGAATATGTACATTAACCCTTTACCTAATACAGAAAGAAGACGACAATCGCAAATAAAATTATTGAATAACTAATTTTTTTGACTTTTGTGTCAAAATCATAGCTTATGACCCCTCATTGGATCGAGCTCAATGAGCTCATTTCAATGAGTGGTCATAAGCTATGGTTTTAAGACAACAATTTTTTTAAAATAATGAAAATTGAATGGTGAATTTTGTGAATAGTGCTGGCCAGTTTTGGCTGTTACATTGGGTAAAGGGTTAACCATAAAAAGTTGGAAAATTGTTAGAAATTTTCTTTTCAACCTACTCACAATTAATTGTTTACAATTGGCTGTAATGTAAGTGCAAGCCCTACTTCGGAACTAACTCAAGCATTAAGAAACTTTTCCAAACAAGTTGGAAAATTAATAGAGTGCAAAAGCAGAAAAAGATCAAAAAAGGGTCAAGCGAGACCGGCACTCGAAATTACAGGTACTCTCTTTGCACACACACCTCTTGCGTTACCAAGTGCATCCGCAACGTCAATTCCTTTTATTTCCACCATTGTACTGGTCGGAAATTTTGTGACTCGTGCTATTATTTAGCTGTTATCTTCAACTTATTTGTATGGTGCTATCTAATCTGATTATGTGCAATTGGATTGTATCCTTTTCAAGCTTCTAAATTATTCACTATTTGATGATATTTTTGATAATTTTTGCTTGCTTTTTCACACATAGTCTTGTTTTTCCCCCACGTGTGAACACAACCATTGTTCTGTTTTCCGTCGGTGGGAAGCTTGATTTCATTTATCATATTATGCCTAAGACTATTCCTTGTTCCTCTTGCTTGCAGGTGAAACATGTGGACGACTCTCATTCCACATGTGTCACTTGCAACAATTGTACACAGGCCCAATCATGTGGTACTTCTGGGGTCTGGTCCTCAGAATTCTGGGCTTCTGTAAACAAGGTGGTTCTGTCTAGAGCTAGAACCCCTCGTTCTCGGGGTAAGGGTAGCCATGCCTTATCAGACATTTCTGTGAGTGCACATGGTGACTCTGTCACACAGGATGCTGATCTGTAATTTTCTGTGGCGAGTTCCTCTGCAACTGTTGACGGTGCTAGTGCGGTGATACCTGAGGTGGAGACCGTAGTCTCTTTGTTTTCTGATGTCACTCTTGAGGCGTCTGTTTTCGTCGAGAGCTTCTCCGAGGTCAGCTCGGTGACACCCTCCGTTTGCCTCCTACGCCGTCGACAGTTGCTGAGGAAGTTGTTACTACAGATCCTATTCTGTATGATGGTGGCTCTTCCATCTCTTCTGGGGATTGTATACAGTCTCGGGGGTCCGAGACTGTATCTGCTGGTGTGTCTATGAGCTCTCAGCCTCCCTTGGCTTCGCGGCGAAGCTGTGCGGGTTTGCTGTCTGCTGCATCTCATCTGGCTAGGTTTTCTCCTAGTCGGTTGAGCCGTTTGGTCGCTTCGGCAGCGATTCCTCACCCCTCAAGCGAATCGTTTATTGTTCCTCCTTACCCTGCTAGTGTGCCGACTAGCAGGATGTGGCTTGGACATTGGCATGCAGGGCCTGCTGTTCAGCAGAGGTCAGTGACAGCTCCGGTTAGCTGTCACTCTTGGAACCTTCCTCCGGTGATTCCTTACTGTGTTCCGAGTCTGGCTATCGATCGATGCTTGCCGTCGGTCTCAGAGGATGGCAGTTGGGGCCTTCTGCCGCGCAGAGGCTAATGGCAGGTTCCTGTCATTCTTGGGACAATCCTCCTGTGTCTTCTCATCATGTCCCAGGTCCAGCTATCGATCGATGTACGCCGTCGGTCTCTTTAGAGGATTTGTAGGCAGGGCCTTCTGTTCTGCAGAGGTCAGTGATTGCCCCTGGGGTCACAGTCAGGACTATCCTCCAGTGTCTTCTCACCATCTCCCTATTCTGTCTGCCAATCGCTGTTCGTCGTCAGTCCCTTCTGAGGATTTGGGTTCTTCTACCAGCAGGGTCCATTGGGAAGACACTCCGTCGGGCGATGCTTCTGCGACGGATTCTCAGGGTGACCTGCGTCAGACCTTTTTGGTGCTCGCCCGGTTGCTTTCTAGCAACCCTCAAGTTGGCTTCCCTGTGCCTCCTGAGGCACAACCTCCTTGCCTGGCCCTATGGATACTGCACAGTATTCACAGGAGGTTTCTGCTGGTCAGCCCGAGTTGGGCTACGTCTCTTCTGCTACAGAGGATGACAATTTTCTAGAAGGTGATGGGGCCCCCCTCGTCAGTCTTGGGGCAGGCTTTGGATTTTGTCTTTGGCTTATTGCCGGACATTCAGCCTTCAGACCAGCCATCAGTGACCGTTCAGACGTGGTCCTTTGTGGAGCGCTGTAACCCTGTTGAGCCATCTAGCTCTGGGGCTTTGCGTCCTCTGCAATTGGCTCAGGTTGTTGAGTCCTTCCAGGGCTTGGACGCCAAAATGCATTTTAAGGCCCTCAAGGGTTCTTTCTTTTCATGAGCTGATGCCTTTCTGCCTCCATCACGGTTTCGTGTTTACGATTCCGTCTGTCCACCAGTCTTCCAAGGGATGACTATTGTGGATGAGGATTCTTCTTCCCTCGGGTTGACTAAGCCTAAGTCGGCAGTTCTCCCAATGTCGGTAGTGAGTCTATGGTGGGCCTGTCCCGAGAGATGCTGGGTATGTTATCTCTCGCGGACCATGTTGTTGCTGCCCTGGCAGAATATTTTCCACCAGGGGAGTTTGATGATGCTCAGACGGCTTTTCGCATTTTGTCACAGGCACTTATGAACTTGACACATGCTCATGCCTGTAACACAGCTAATTTGGAGCTGGCACGCCGGGATGCAGTGTTGGATTCCTCTCCATCCCTTCCTTCTGAGCAGCGTGCTGTTCTGAGGTTTGCTTCTTTGGTTGGACCTCAGTTGTTCCATGGTTCCGTGGAGAGGTTCTGGTCCTTCCGTGGTGAGGTTCTTCATCAGTCGAAGGACCAGCTTTTGCTACGACAGCTGGACCAACCTGCTGCTGCGGGTGGTGGTCATTCCAGGCCCGCCAAGCGTCCTGCTGCATCTGCCACATCAGCGACGCCTTCGGCTCTGCCTGCTCCTTCAGCACAGAAGAAGCGCCGATGCGGCCAGGCTCGGTTTGCCGTTCAGTTCATCAGGGCGACTTTGCTGCCAGTATCGACCTGAAGGATGCCTAATTCCATGCACCCATTCATCTGGCGTCACGGAAATACCTTCGTTCTCGTTTCAGGATTGAGTCTATCAATTCAAAGCTCTCCCATTCGGATTGAACCTGGCTCCCTGGGCCTTCACCCGACTGATGCCACATGTGCTTGCTTTTCACCATACTAGTCCGATGTCCGGCAGTTTCTTTGCCTACTAGCATCTCTGGGTTTCAGAATCAATCGCGAGAAGTCAGATCTCCTTCCTTCTCAGCAATTTCGTCATTTGGGGATGGATTTTGGATTTTGACACTCTTCACAATGTGGTGTCGGTTCCCAATGCACGGGCGACGATTCTTTCTGCCTTGACTCGGAACCTGCTTCAATCTTCCTCGGTCTCGGACAGGACTTTCCTTCGGATGCTGGGCCTTTGCGGTTTGGTGACAGATCTCATTCCGCTCAGTCGCTTGTTTGTCTGACCTCTCCAACACGTCCTGTTGGATCATTGGCATCCGAATGTAGATCCGCTGGACCTGGAACTTCCTATTCCTCGGTCCCTGCTTTGTCACCTCCACCCTTGGGCCGATGCTACCTTGCTGACACAGGGTGTTCCGTTGGATCTTCCTTTGGCCAATCGCATCCTTACTGTGGATGCCAGCAATCGGGGTTGGGGTGCGACGTTGGATCCTCTCGGTCTGGCCACTCACGGTGAGTGGGACAGTGAGCAGGTGGGCCTTCATATCAACCAGAAGGAGCTCCTTGCACTTCTGTTGAGTTTTCGGCTTTGGATCCCTCACCTGTTGGACCACATTGTCCTACTTCTTTCGGACAATTCGACAGTAGTCGCCTACATACGGAATCAAGGAGGCACACATTCGATTCCCATGTATCGGCTATCTCGGGATCTTCTTCTATTGGTGTGATGTCAATGCTCGGGTGTCCATTCGGCACATTCCCAGGTGTCTCATTGTCCTAGCAGACTCCCTGTCCCGATGCGACAGTGCCCTTCCAACCGAATGGATGCTACATCAGTCGGTGTTTCAGATGATTTGCAAGCGGTGGGGGCGTCCTCTCATCGACCTTTTCGCCACTCGCTGGAATCGTCAGGTAGAGACCTTTGTCTCTCCTTGTCCAGATCCTCTGGCATTTGCGGTAGACGCTCTGTCTCTGGACTGGACAGGTTGGATCGGCTATGCCTTCCCTCCTCCACCAATTCTTCCTCAAGTATTGGCAAAGATTCGTGCTTGCAGTTGCAGGATCATTCTGATCGCACCTTTGTATCCACAGAGGGTGTGGATCAATCTGCTGCAGCCTCTAGGCAGATCAGCCGATTCGTCTACATTTACGTCGCGATCTTCTTTCCCAGGGTCATCCCAGGAAGTATCAACAACCTGGCGAGCCTGTCCCTTCATGCCTGTCTTTTATCAGGTCCTGTCTCCGACGTAGATGTTTTTCGAGACGAACAGTGGAGTGCATTTCTGCATCGCGGCGACATTCCACTGGCATGACTTATGCTGCGAAGTGGAAGGTTTTCTGCTGATGGTGTACAGATCACAATGTGGATTACCATGATCCGTCAAATCGCTCAAATTGTGGATTTTCTGGTATACATTTTTGACTCCAAGGGCCTCCAGCCTATTCGATTAAGGGCTATCGGTCTATGCTGTCTGATATTTTCTCTTATGTGGGAAAGTGGTGCATCGGTCATAATCTTTTTCTCTCCAAACTCATTCGGCACTTTCCTTTGAAGAGGCCTCGAGTTTTGCGTCTTACACCCAAATGGAACTTGGCATGGGTGTTGCACTGTTTGGAGGGGGTGCCATTTGAGCCTTTATCTGAGACCGATATGCGTTTTCTCACCTATAAGACGGCTTTCCTTCTAGCGTTTGCTTCTGCTCAATGTGTCAGTGAGCTTCATGCGCTATCTGTTGATTCTGCTTTCTTCACAAATGAGGCTAACAGTGTCACCTTCACTATTGATTGCTCTTTTCTGGCCATGAATCAACTTCCTGATTCGGTACCTCCTCCCATCTGCATTTGGGCTCTCCCTGCTGTCGATGGCCGGAGGCCTCTTCTTTGTCCTGTTTGTGCGATCAAGACTTACATTAATCGCACTCAGTTCATTCGGAGGGGTCAGAAGAGATTCTTTCTGTCTTTCATTCCTAAGAGGCCGTCTATCTCTTCCCATTCTATTTCCAGGTGGATCTGTCTTGCAATCAAGCTGGCTTATTCCCCCTTGTCTGCTTCGGATCTTGTTTCGAACCAGTTTAATGCTCATGAGGTTCGTGCTATTTCTACATCCTGGGCGTTCGCCAATTCTGTTTCGCTCAGGGATGTTATGAATGCGGCTTACTGGAGGAATGCTTCTACCTTCCCCTCCTTTTATCTCTGCCACCACAGCAGCAATCTGAGGACCTTTATTCTTTAGGCCCTCTCGTTGCTGCTCAGGCTGTTGTGCACCCTCGTTAAATTTGTTTTTATCGGGTTTGTGCTTCGTTAGGCCTTGTTCTTTTCAGGTGCCTTCTCTCTATCTTTATTACAGGTTTTGCTTATTGTTCTCAGCCCTCCTTGCTTTTCTTTCTGCTGCTCTTGTTGGTATTGGTTATTCACCTCCTCCTATTGTTTATTCAGCCAATTATAAACAGTTGTGAGTAGGTTGAAAAGAAATTAAAATTTTTTAGTAAATTTTGTTTCTTAACATACCTACCACAATTGTTTACTGGAGGCCCACCCTCCTTGTGGATATCTTTGATTTCGATGCCTCCCCGCTAAATCACAAACTTCTCATTGGCGGAAATACGGAATTGACGTAATGGTTGTTGCATATGCACTCAGTAGACGCAAGAGGTGTGCAGAGAGAGTACCTGTAATTTCGAGCGCCGGTCTCGCTCGACCCTTTTTTCGTGCTTTTGCACTCTATTACTTTTCCAACTTGTTTGGAAAAGTTTCTTAAAGCTTGAGTTAGTTCCGAAGTAGGGCTTGCGCTTACGTTACAGCCAATTGCAATTGTAAACAATTGTGGTAGGTATGTTAAGAAACAAAATTTACTAAAAAATTTTAATTTTCATTAATTTCTTGTGTCTGGTAGCAGTGATTGGCCATCCCATGGCATTGTACAAGTTTTAATTATTTTTTATTCAAGTGCTTAAAAATATTTTCAACAACAGCATTAGTGTTCAAACGATTACCAAAAATGGCTGCTGACCAATTACCGGTTGTTTGAGCTCGCAAATGGCTGATTATGATTGTAATTGAGTGTACTTGTGGCAGTCGCATACCAGTCGCGTCACGATTGTGAGTAGCATGCACTTGGGTGGTACACATGGCTCACATGATTCAATGAAGTTCAACCTTCACATTTCCAGTATGAACTGGCGATTGCCTCAAGTATGCTCACTTGTAAGTGATACATGTCGTTTAACTTGTATACCGGTATCCCATAAAGGTGCATCTAGAGAGATTAAGAATACACATTGTGGTTTTTTTCTAAATTTTATATTGAATGGTATATTTAACATCATTTTACATTAACAATTGAACATTTTGCAGAAGATAATAAAATGCGGTTTATGAATCATTACAAAATGCTTGGCAACAATTGGTTGAAGAGATATTCCAAGTGCCATTGCCATTGTCATCCGATTGCCCACAATTGGCTGATTGTGGTGGCCAGTTCTGCTAATCAGTTGAACATTAAATAGTGTTCAACCGATGATCGGAACCGGCCACCACAATCGGCCGATTATGGGCAATCGGATGACAACGCAACGGCTCCTGGAACATCGGTTCAACCGATTGTTGCCAAGCAATTTGTGATTTTTCTGAATCACATTTTATTATCTTCTGCAATTGTTAATGTAAAATGATGTCGATGATACCATTCAATAAAGTTGAAAAACAACCACAATGTGTATTCTTAATCTCTCTAGACGCCCCTTTACGGGATATACGTGTTAAGCGACATGAAAAACTTACAACTGAGCACACTTGCAGCAATCGCCAGTTCATACCGGAAAAGTGAAGGTTGCACTCCATTGACTCAGGTCGCAGTAAAATTACCAGTCGCGCACACTTGGGCAGTAAACAAGGCTCTGAGAGCCACGTTTACCGCCCAAGTGTGCGCGACTGGTAATTTTATTGGGACCCCAGTCAACGAAGTTTAATGTTCAGTTTAATGTAGTTCTTTCGAGCCTCGACTTGTCTTGTAGTGCACGGTATTACAATCGGAATCGGCATCAGAATCAGCCGATTGTGGGCTCAAATAACCGGTAATTGGTCAGCGACCATTTTTGGTAATTGGTTGGACACTAACAATAAACAGCATATCATTTGACACTGAGCTTGTACTAGTAAGGGGTCACATGAAATAGTTTTCTTCAGATTTTTTTAAAAATACATGTAACTTATTTTCTACTTCTCAATTTGTAAATTATGTTGGCAGATATGGCTGATTTGTTAGGTAAAGGGTCAATCAAATAATTCCCACTGGCAAAGCAGGTATATGTACATTTATTATGTCAGCTCTTAGGATCAACCAATCAGCATGGATAAATGGTGGCGGCTAGAGCTGTGGGTTTTTAAATTTCTTGTTCGGTTTTGGTTTTTCAGGTGGATTAAAACCTCGGTTCGGTTCAGTTTTCGGTTTGTTCATGAGGCCAAGTAAAATTCAATAAAACTCATTCTTATGTCCGGAGTCATAACTGAATGGTAGTGAAATTGAGTGAAACTCAATGAATGCCCGAAGTAAGCTATAATACATGAAGAATCAGGAAGGCCAATATAATAATTACCTAAATATACAGAACTTTTATTGTGCTTGGCCATTTTTCGAGGTCTGACACCTACACGTAACTTGAGGAAAGCTGCAAACACAACTAAACTGAAATGTGGGAAATTCACAGAATGTAGCTTTCCCAGAGTAGTGAGAGTAGGCAGTGACTGGGTACTCTCACTACTCTGGGATGGCTACATTCTGTGAATTTCTGCAGCAAGAGAGTATTTAATAAAAAACGAAAAACCTTAGATTACGGGATGTTGACGTTTTCGGTTTCGGTTTTTTAAAAAAACTAAAAACCTCGGTTCGGTTTCGGTTAACCTATGGCTCTAGTGGCGGCATATGAAGCCAATCAGGTCGATGATGACATCATTGGTGACCCCATATGAAATCAATATTAGGTGTGTGTCCACCATATTGTGTTTAGAAATAACATACAACCGCCTCATCTCAAAAATGGCAGTCTTACTGTAACAGCAAACGTTCTGAATCGTCCATTGAATGTGATTAAAGTTTCATTAAACTCTCTTGAACAAAAAGAAATAATCTGTTTATAACATGTGTCCCAAATTGAGAAACTTATTTCGATCAATAACACCATTCGATAGCACTGTGGTTTGCTTTTCCGGATGGACAGTGTGATTGCCTTTGACATTCGATTGTTGTGAGAATTCCAGATACAAACCAACCTAATGAGAAAATAAAATGCTGGGCCAATTAATTAAAGAGACATACTGGATTTTTTCTGCTGACATAATAAATATGTTACGGGATGTTTAGTGGTCGGGTATGGTGTCATGTGAGGTGCAGTGAGATCAATATTAGGCCCGGCTAACGCCTTGCCTAATATTGATCTCACTTCGCCTCACATGACACCATATCCAACCACTAAATGTCCCGTAACTTACATGTATAGTATAGCCATGTTTATAACAAGGTTACTGTACAGTTAAAACTAGAAGTCCTATCACTGTATTGTGTGCTATTGTGAAGTAATAGTGTGCTGAGCACTGGTAAGTGCACTTTTTATCCCCATCAAGCTCAAAACTGCCCCATTGGCATATCTCAATTCCTGTGTGATCAATTTGACTGGGTTGTGAACCAGTCATGAATCTCTGTACTTATTATACAGTTGTATCTCTGCGTGTGGATAAGGTAATGTTATTTCCAAAATGCAGTTACATTTACATTGTATTTCAAATATTTTTTTTTTATAGAAAAGCGTGAAGTCTGTCGTAGCTTATGCTGCAGCTGAGGAATACAATCTTGAGTCATTGCAGAAAGCATTAGACAAACAAGGACTTTATCTAGAACAAGCATTACCTGAAGGTACAGTGAATTACTTTTAAATTTTGACCCCTAAGTCCCCATACACCTACAAACAGGACCTTTTATCTTGCTCTGAAAAAGTTGTTCCAAGTGTATTCTTCCTTGAAAAGTCCACTGTTAGGCTGCTTTTAGCTTGACAGCGTTTTTACATCATTGTTGGCTGCCTATACAGGCAGCCAGCAATAATATAGGAACACTCTTAAGTCATCTGCAGGGGGCACAGTGGCATTGCGGTAATCTGAGTTCTTGTCAGATCACCAAAGTTAAGCAACATTGAGCCCGGTTAGTCCTTGGATGGGTGACCGTCAGAGCGATCGATTCAAACTCCTGCGTTGTGTCCTTGGGCAAGGCACTCAACACTGCTTGTCCACATGGAGGCATGATGATGCCATGTACAAAGGCATACTGCATGTTGATGGTGTGCATGTCTTCAACCAATCTACCCCTGCCTGTGCTGCAGTGCAGAGTTATGATGTTGTGGAGCTGGCAGCTGCTCGTCATTGCTCGCGGTTCTCTCCGGGTACTCCGGCTTCCTCCACCTATAATAAAACTGTCACTGGCACAATATGACCTTGGCTATTAAAGTGTAGTTAAACAGTAATAAATAAATAAGTCATCTGCAGCTGTGTTCATGTATGTTCATGTATGTATGGTAGTTATTAATATATAATTAATCTGAAGACTTAATGGCTAACCTGTTGAGTATCTTCTTGATTTTTGTGGGATAAAATCCAGTCATGGCTACTGTGAAGTGTGAAGTTTTTTTTATTGGATCTGATGACACCTTTAACAGGAAGGGTCACCTTGTTTTACAGTTTTTATGGGTGAAGGAAGCCAGAATACCCAGTGAGAACCACCAGGCTGTGGCAAGCTACTGCCAGACTCCCCAACATACTAACTAGCACCCCCAACATACATGTACTAACTATGTACAAGCAGGGTTAGTATTGGTTAAAGACAAGTGCACCGTCTGGGTTAGCTTTTTGCTTTTCTGCAGTCAGCTATGCAATTGTAGAATCTAACCTTTCGAAAAAAAACAGTGTATCTTCGATACAGTTTTCTTTGCCTGATTCCGCAATCTTTGATATTGCTGCTCTTATGATTCAGTTCTATTATGGTATGCCCATCATTTTTCTGTCTGTCCAACGAATGGAGGCTACAATGTTTTCCAGGTTCATTACTGTTGACTGTAGGGAGGTTTCGTTCAGTAACCAGCATTCTAGCATATCCAACATGGCTGCCATGACAGTTATATGTATCGTGGATTTTTTTTATGATTTTTGCTTTTCCCAGCAATAACTTTAAAAACAAATGATCAATGGATCCATTGTTTTTTTGTACTGTTGACTATACGAAGAATCCCTTTCAATAACCAGCCTTGTGACATATCCAATACAGTGGAACCCTATTAATCGAATAGCCACTTTGCCAATAAAAATTATTCAGTTAACAGGAGTATTCTGTTAACAGGAATTGTGTCACTATCCTGTACTCTAGAGATAAACTTAGCATTAATTCTATTATATCTTGTTTGACAGAGCTCCATGACCTCTGTCAAACAAGATATAATAGATTAAATGCCTGTATTGAATGTACTGAGGCCAAATAGGTCTACAAATAAAGCAAAATTGGAGAGTCAGAATAATTTCTTGACAGGTTACAAGAATTTTTATTCAATTAACTGGAGTTTACTCAACCTATATTCCATTTACAGATCAAATTTGTACTCGAGGTATGTTAAATGGTTTTGTGTTGAGAGATTATGTTCAATTATTCAGTTAAGAGATATCCAATTAAGTGGGCTCCACTGTATAGCCATCTTGCATTTCTCAGATTTTTGCTTGTTCTAGCAATAACTTCGGAAATTGAACAAATGACAAATGACCAATTTTTTTGATGCATTACTGTTCATTATAGGCAGATTTGTTTTGTTAATCTGTGGTCTGGCATTGTGAAGATGGTAGCCATTTTTGTATTCTTTATGACTTTTGCTTGTCTGTGCAAAAACTTGAAACTCAAATTACCAATGGATCAAATTTGTCAAGTTCTTGTCGTAAATTGAGATGCAGTGTGTGAGATAGATTTGGCCTTACTCTCCTTAATTACTTTAGCTGGAGCTACAGGTAGTGAGGACAATATGGCTCTCCTAAAATAATCAGGCCTGATATAATGATACAGTACAGTCGCCGTGGATTGGTCGTAATCCACACGTGGGTAGTTATGTCCATGCATCTGTTTACCAGGTAGTAAAAATCATCATTAGCAAAATTTTAATTAATGAAGCACCGGGTTGTACCCGGTGCTTCATTAATTAAATTTTTGATGATTATTCCTGTAATTAGTGTTTGGAATCTAATATTATTGCGTCCGTGGAAATATCGCCCACGCATAGAAAGTGACCAGTCCATGGCGACTACTGTACCACCACCCAGCTTGCTCGTTATTTTATGAAATCTCTGTTCAACATGGTAATTTAGTTATGACCAGGTTGCAATCTTATCACAATCTGAGTGAAAAAGAGAAAACTAAACAGACCTTAAAATTTGTTCTGAGCAAACCCTGCTGCAATGATCAATTTTCAGTGCATACGGTAAATAATTTAGAATTTGAGGGAATTGTTATACCCCAGTGAGTGCAACTGTGAATATTCCACTGTAAACAAGCCTGGAAGTAAGCTTACTAGCATCTGCAGAATGAGGTCCCCAGAAGATGAAATTAGTGATGCTACCATGCACAGCAACCTCAATCTGAATCAAGGTCTCAGACTCAAACAGAAAAATGTACACAGAGGATATATTGTGGGATTCCAGCCCACTGTATGGAATAGCATCAGTAAATGCACCCCCTGGGGAACCTCATTTTGCAAATGACAGATTGCTTATTACCAGGCTTGCTTACGGATGTTTATAGTGAGGGTTTGGTTAGGCTACACAAAGTAGATCTTCTATTTCTCAGGCAAGGTTTTGTAAAACTGCATGCGGGCGGACGTTTTTTTATTTTATTAGCTCACCTGAGCGAAGCTCAAGGGGAGCTTTACTAATCACTTTCTGTCCGGCGTCCGTCGTCCGGCGTCCGGCGTCCGTCGTCCGTCGTCGTCCGTCCGGCGTTAACTTTACATTATCGACTTCTCCTCCTAAACCACTAGCCCAATTTTATTCAAATGTTGGCTAAATGTTTATTACCTAATGCCAATTCAGATTTGTTCAAATGAAGTTGCCCCTCCTCCTGGGTGGTGCCACGCCCCCAAGGGGCACCAAAATCTTTGTAAATCTTCTTCTCATGAACCAGCAGTAGCAGAGACTTGATATTTGGTGTGCAGCTTCCTTTTGAGGTGTAGACTCAGATTTGTTCAAGAGAAGTTTGTGGGGCTATACTTGGCGTTGTTATGAGAGGGGCAAAATTTTTTGCCCCGCCCAAAATTTCTATTTTCCAAACCGAGAGGCTGATTTGAACCAAATTTTATGTGAGGGCTTATTGGGTCATGAGTACTTGATTTATGCAAAAAAAATTTTTCCCGCAGCCCCGTGGGAACCGCAGGAACTAAAAATAGAAAAAATTTAAAACGCCCATATCTCCAAAACTGCACGGCACTGAGAATTTTTATTTGGTGTGCAGCTTCCTTAGGACCAACAGAAAGGATTGGTAAAAAAAAATTGCCATCGGTTTTATCATAGTGTACAGTTTCGGGACTTTGAAAAAGTGCTGAGTCAGCACTTTTTAACACTGTAGGCAATGGGAAAAACATTAAAAAATCATCTTCTCCAGATCCAGCAGGCAGAATCTTTTGATATTTGGTATGCAACATTGTGGGGTGGATCTGATTCAAGTTTGTTCAAATCGGCCCCCTGGGTTTATATTTGGGCTCAGTATAGGAGCCCAAATTTGAACTTACTGCATTTCAGGCAAATTTCTTTGAAAATCTTCTTCTCCAGATCTAGCAGGCAGAATCTTTTGATATTTGGTATGCAACATTGTAGGGTGGATCTGATTCAAGTTTGTTCAAATCGGCTCCCTAGATTCATATTTGGGCTCACTATAGGAGCTCGAATTCGAATTTAGTGCATTTCAGGCAAATTTCTTCAAAAATCTTCTTCTCCAGATCCAGCAGTCACAATCTTTTGATATTTGGTATGCAACATTGTGGGGTGGATCTGATTCAAGTTTGTTCAAATCGGCTTCCTAGTTTCATATTTGGGCTCACTATAGAAGCTCGAATTCGAACTTAGTGCATTTCAGGCAAATTTCTTAAAAAATCTTCTTCTCCAGATCCAGCTTCAGAATCTTTTCATATTTGGTAAGCAACATTGTGGGGTGGATCTGATTCAAGTTTGTTCAAATCGGCCCCCTGGGTTTATATTTGGGCTTAGTATAGGAGCCCAAATTTTAACTTAGTGCATTTCAAGCAAATTTATTAAAAAATCTTCTTCTCCAGATCCAGCAGGCAGAATCTTTTGATATTTGGTATGCAACATTGTGGGGTGGATCTGATTCAAGTTTGTTCAAATCGGCTTCCTAGATTCATATTTGGGCTCACTATAGAAGCTCGAATTCGAACTTAGTGCATTTCAGGCAAATTTCTTAAAAAATTTTCTTCTCCAGATCCAGCAGGCAGAATCTTTTGATATTTGGTATGCAACATTGTGGGATGGATCTGATGCAAATTTGTTTAAATCGGCTCCCTAGATTCATATTTGAGCTTACTATAGAAGCTCGAATTCGAACTTAGTGCATTTCAGGCAAATTTCTTAAAAAATCATCTTCTCCAGATCCAGCAGGCAGAATCTTTTGATATTTGGTATGCAACATTGCGGGGTGGATCTGATTCAAGTTTGTTCAAATCGGCCCCCTGGATTCATATTTGGGCTCACTATAGAAGCTCGAATTCAAACTTAGTGCATTTCGGGCAAATTTCTTCAAAAATCTTCTTCTTCAGATCCAGCAGGCAGAATCTTTTGATATTTGGTATGCAACATTGCGGGGTGGATCTGATTCAAGTTTGTTCAAATCGGCCCCCTGGATTCATATTTGGGCTTAATATAGAAGCCTGAATTCGGACTTAGTGCATTTCGGGCAAATTTCTTAAAAAATCTTCTTCTCCAGATCCAGCAGGCAGAATCTTTTGATATTTGGTATGCAACATTGTGGGGTGGATCTGATTCAATTTTGTTGAAATCGGCTTCCTAGATTCATATTTGGGCTCACTATAGAAGCTCGAATTCGAACTTAGTGCATTTCAGGCAAATTTCTTAAAAAATCATCTTCTCCAGATCCAGCAGGCAGAATCTTTTGATATTTGGTATGCAACATTGCGGGGTGGATCTGATTCAAGTTTGTTCAAATCGGCCCCCTGGATTCATATTTGGGCTCACTATAGAAGCTCGAATTCAAACTTAGTGCATTTCGGGCAAATTTCTTCAAAAATCTTCTTCTCCAGATCCAGCAGGCAGAATCTTTTGATATTTGGTATGCAACATTGTGGGGTGGATCTGATTCAAGTTTGTTCAAATCGGCTTCCTAGTTTCATATTTGGGCTCACTATAGAAGCTCGAATTCGAACTTAGTGCATTTCAGGCAAATTTCTTAAAAAATCTTCTTCTCCAGATCCAGCTTCAGAATCTTTTCATATTTGGTAAGCAACATTGTGGGGTGGATCTGATTCAAGTTTGTTCAAATCGGCCCCCTGGGTTTATATTTGGGCTCCGTATAGGAGCCCAAATTTTAACTTAGTGCATTTCAGGCATATTTCTTAAAAAATCTTCTTCTCCAGATCCAGCAGGCAGAATCTTTTGATATTTGGTATGCAACATTGTAGGGTGGATCTGATTGTGATTCATGAACATATTTATTTGTAAAGTTGATAGAATCTTAGACAAAATTTGCAGAAAAGATCTACTATAGAAGGGGTGGTATCCAGGGTGAACCGTTTACCCAAATCTAGCAGTACTAATGCATTATTCACACAAATCTTCGTTCAAATTTTATGACCCCTCATTGGAACACACGCATTCAGCTCATTCCAACAAAGGTCATATGCCATGTTTTCGAGACAAAGGAATAAAAATTTTACTTATTCATGAAATTTTTAGGCAACTGTTGTCTGTTATTCACATTGCTTCATGAAATTTCAGTACTTTTAGAAGTTACCTCAGTAATCAAGGGTTAATTCCCCTTAATTAAATGTCGCCTCTAAAAAACAACCACTTTGCATATCTTACCTTTTTACCAGCATAACTGCCAAAACTTGTCAGCATTCTTCGCAAAAATCGCTATTCAAATTTTAATTTTTGTCTCTTAAACATACATGTACTTATCGCTTGTAAATACCCCATTGGAATGAGCTTTTTGAGCTCATTCCAATGAGAGGTCGCACACCATGCTTTTTGAGTCAAATAAGCAATTTTTTTAGTTATTCCAGAATTTCATACGTAAAACACAGCTTTATGACTTCACATTAAAATGAGCTCTCTAAGCTTGTTCCAATCAACATTCACGCACTATGTCTTTCACACAAAAAATAAAATTTTCCATTTATTCAGGAATTTTGTTTGCAAGAACACTCTTACCCCCCCCCCCCCCCACACACACACACACAAACACACACACACACACACACACACACACACACACACAAACACAGACACACACATCTAAAAGTTCGTCAGCAAAAAAACAGTTACTTCAATTTTTAAATGCATTATAGGAACAACTTGCCTAATCAAAATTAAATACTTTTGCATCATTCTGTATCTAGAACAAACCATTTACCATATCTTTACGCAAAATTCTCCAGCATCATTCACAAAAAAACACCATTATTTATATATTCACATTTCTGTCTCAAAAATATACCTGATCTTCCCATACCCCTATTGGAATAAGCTGTTTGAGCTTGTTCCAATGATGATAAAAAAAAATAAAATTTGTGAAAATTTTTGTTTTCTTGCATGCAAATATATACATGTAGCACATGGAAGATATCCACAGTTGGGGAGAGATGTCCAAGGCTATCTCTTCACATTCCTTGTTTGTGCTTCATGCTAAACCAGTTTGTCTGCAGAGATAAATTTGCTTTATTAAAAATCATTGGAGATTGGCCACACACCAATGATTTTAAATAAAACTAATTTTAGGTAACAAATGTTGAACTTCAAACAAAATCTATCACTCAACCAGTTAATGTTGATGAGGCATGACATGGTGAAGGTGACCTAAAATACTTCTTAGAGTCACTTTGTCAGGTGAGCGATTAAGGCCACGTGGGGCCTCTTGTTTTTGTAATTTTTTGCCATCAAAAGTTCATGTTCTCGGTTGATTTTATGTTTTAGGCCTCATAATCTAAGAATAGCATAGGCGATGGTGTATTTCATCCCTTGATAGCAACAAGGCTTTGCAATGCTAAAACATTGCAAAGCCTTGTTGCACTCAAGGGACAAATTTATCAGTTTTATTAACTTGGGTAAATTATCAGACATAAACAATGCATTCACTTTTTAAAAGAAATTTTGTTGTAACTTGGTAGGATGACTCAGCACAATGTCTAGATGAGGTTGTCCCATTTTGGTTGCAATCGGTCAATCGTTATGGCTAAACAGACCCAAAGCCCCAAAACCTTTAGCACAGTCTACAGGCCGTATTTATGAAAGGATTTCATTGTAACTTGATACAATGACTCGTTTTGGAATAATTTCACTGTAAATTGGTAACTTTTGTTGATATACATTAACTGTGAGGGCCACATACATTAACTGTGAGGGCCACATTAACCCACCCCTCAATTCTTTGGAACAGTCTACACCTCATATTATTTTTATTGAAAACATAGCATACAGGGAACAGAAATTAACATATTCCCAATTATTACAAGTCTTGTCTTATTTCATAATCCTTTCATAAACATTGAACATTATCCTTTTCATCAAACAACACACAGACATGTTAAGCTACAGTGTCATTGACACTTTCATTATTATATTTTTATACTGTGCCAATGACCCAGACATAGCTGGTGCTAACTCTTAAAATATAGGGCCAAACACAAATTTTGCCCCCCAATCCCCAAAATTTGCATCTAAAACCCAAGAAAACATGTCCTGAATGGCCCTCCACACTTCACCTCCACTGCGCATGCGCAGTGTCAAGGACGTTCCAAAATTGGCGCCATTAATCATTCTTAGTTTGGCCCTTCATCAGTTAACATCTGACTGATCTTTGTGCTTGTAAATCTCAGACACATAAATATTAATGAAATGGTGATTCTAAGGAGGATATAGAAGGAGGAGAGGAAAAATGTGTGACAGAAAATTATCAGGGCTGTAACTTAAAATTTTTTAATGAAATTATGTTAAGTTACCTATTTTCGAGGCAGCAGCCATTTTGTTGTCATTCTTGTTATCAAATTACACTGCTTGTTCAGTGTTTTCCTCTCTCCCTTTCCTTTAAGTCCCCTCTTGCTATTCTCCCATGCTTTTGGCATATTTTCTGTAATTTTATTACTAAAATTTCTTGGGAGTTTTAGCTGAATAACAGAATGAATTCTGTTCTTTTCCCCATGTTTACGTCTTCACCTATGGGTGGTTAGGTGTAGTGTTCTGCATCTACCATCTGATGTTCTGCAGTTTCTTCCCTGGAAGTCTCTGTTTTGCATCAGATAGTGTATTTTTGGTAACTGATTTCGGGCCTGGGTGCCTGGAGTTTTATTCTAGTGTTTTTACACTTATTGTTTACATTTACAACAGCCCTCTGTGTGAGGGGGGATTTTTTGAAAATAATATCTTGATGTTAATTTAATCATAACTAGATACATTATTATTGTTCGTAAGTGTTGCATAAATTGTTTAAAATATTTTTAAAATTTTTGTCCACACTTAGGCTTGGGATCCATTGGGGCTCAACGTTACTTTTCAGAAACTTGGGCTGTTCTGAAAAAATATTTTTTCAAAATTTTTTGATTTCAATTATTTTTTCTATGTTAATGGATCATATTATTATGTATTTTGATTGTCAGGGGTTGGTGCGAGTACTTGGACTTTGTTTTCTTTTCACATTGAAAGGATTTTGATCAATTGTGATAAGAGGAAATCTTCCTCTGACTTTTATAATCATTGTATATGTAGTCAGTGTTCTCGCACTAGCTCCCGTTCTGTATGTGATAATTTCGATGACAACATGGGAAGCGTGTGTCACGGTATGTTAGTGGGGAATTGGACATTCCGGTCCTTTCCCTGCAGGGTCACTCTACTTTATCAATTTCTATTTCAGACGATCAAGATTAGGGTGATGTGTCCGTGATGTCTTCCAAAAGTGTGCCTCCATCGTCACAATTAATGAAGAGCTAGCGGAAAAGTGCTCATGTATATACGCCAATTGCCTAAGAGGACCCTAGTAGGTTCGACGGCCTTTGACGTCCGCTAGCTCGCCCGGTGTAGCGTCCATTCATCGAATGGTTCGGCAGCCGGGTTCGTCCGTTGCGGTCTAGAAGGAGTTTTGGGGTGATGCGAGCACTATAAATCAACCAAATGCACACCCAGTGACGGCGGATTAGAGGGAGAACGGAGGAAGCCTTTTGTCCGGTTCCTAGCTCGTCCAGGTGCATCCGGACGGCGAGCGAGAGAGGCACCTCTCTCGTACAACAACGTCTGGCCCCAGATGTTGTGGTACAAAATGTTTCGCATTCGGAGCATACGTCCGCCGCTCGGGATGCTCCGACATATAGTCAGTCCGGAGAGACTGTCAATAAGGCTTCCTCATTCTCATGGTAGCGCACACGACCGCTCTTGGCTACGTGACCTCGGATATCCAGTCAGCTTCGCCAATCGGAGAATCATCGGCGACCAGGTCATACCATCCGGTAGCCAGGGACACGAGGCCTGCAGACTCCGGACGTTCGCATAAGAAAGTGTGCGGGAGTCAACGTACACGGAGCTTCCGGCGGCAATACATCGTAAGACCGCTACTGCACAGGCCTCGGTGACGGACGTGCTATCCCAAATAGCACAGCTTATTGCAGCATCCCAGCAACAACTGAATCTGTCGCATCATGTATTATCCGACGATGCTGGGTCGGGACGCTCCGCGGAAGCAGGTCCGGACGTCCGAAAATTTCATCCGGTCTGACGGGATGCCGAAAGGGATTCGGAGGATTTCGAGCTTTCCCTTTCGGAACAACATATGCTGTTGTGTATGTCATCTGACTTTATCGTCTACAGGTTCTTTCGTCGGACCAGAATGCTGCGATGCCGGATAAGAAACTGATAGCGTCGGTGGACTTAGAAATTTTTTGGTTCGGTTCAGGGACATCGTCCCTCAGTTCCGACATAGTCCAATAATGTCACACAAACTTTCGAATTATTGAACGACGCTATATATTATTATTATATGCTTGCTATTACCAAGAATTTCTGGTTTCTTGTTCGCAAAGTTACGGAGATGTCTTTCAAAGTGTGCCTCTGTCGTCATAGTTAATGAAGAGCTAGCGGCAATAAGTGCTCATGGAATAGGTCTATCGCCTAAGAGGTCCCTTGTAGGATCGGCGGAGTGACATTCGCTAGCTCACCCGGTGTAGCGTTCATTCATCGAATGGTTCGGCAGCTGGGTTCGTCTGTTGCGGTCTAGGAAGGAGATTTGGGTGATGCGAGCACTATAATAACTTTAGTACTCACCCAGTGACGACGGATTGAGGACAGATCGGAGGAAGCCTGTTAGTCCAGTTCCTGGCTCGTCCAGGTCTGTCCGGGCTGTGAGCGAGAGAGGTCCCTCTCTCATACAGCAACATAGGGGACCGCTTGTTGTGGTTCAGATATTTCGCATTCGGAGCATATGTCTGCCGCTCGGGACGCTCCGTTATATTGACAGTCCGAGAGACTGTCGATAATGCTTCCTCATCCTCACGCCAGCGGACACGACCGCACATTGGCTACGTGACCTCGAGTATCCGACCAGTTTCGTCATGCAGTGATTCCACGGCGAACAGGTCACGCCATCCGGTAGCCAAGGGACACGAGGCCTATACACTCCGTTCGCTCGCATAATAGAAGTATACACGGGGTAACGATCACGGAGCTTCCAGCGGCAATGCATCATAAGACCGCTTCTCCACAGGCCTCAGTGACGGACGTGCTATCCAAGTTAGCACAGTTTATCGCAGCATCCCAGCAATCGACAGTATCTCGGTCGGATCAGGAATTATCCGACGGCGCTGGGTCGGTGCGCTCCGCTGTTGCATCAGGTTCGGACGACCAAACGCTTTATAGGGTCCGACAGGATGGCGAAAGGGATTCGGACGATTTCGAGTTTTCCCTTTCGGAACAACGGAAGCTGCCATACATTTCTTCCGGCATTTTCTTCCAGTGGTTGTTCCTTCGGACTACATTGCTGCGATGTTGGATAAGAGACTTATAGCATCATTGGACACAGAATTTTGGATCGGTTCAGGGACATTGTCCCTGACTTACCGATGCAGTCCAATAATATCATTAGAACATTTGTATTATTTATCGACGCTATATATATATAAGCCTGCTACCAAGCATGATAGTTTAGTTTCTTGTCCGCAATGCTCAATTCTGCCTTTTATCATTTCTAGGAATAATTTATTTTGGCAGAACAGGGCATACAGAGAGTTTATATGCGTCTAGACGGTGGGGTTAAAGACTGGAAATTATCTTTTTCGCCGTCTATGTATTTTCCAACCACAATGTTGGAAACGACAATGATGTCTAATAGACTTAACTTAGACGCTTTATCATACGTAGTCCACCTTACTGAGGCGTTATCATTACGTCTTCAAGAGAAAGAATTCCGGGATATGATCCTCAATGTGATTTCTTTCAAGGGCAGTAGTTCGTCCACGTATAACTCCGCCCTTCAGTGGCAACCTGGAGTTGGTTAGACGTGACGCAGCCCTAGCTACATTCACGCGCGTGGATAGTAAGGTGAAGAACTCTCTAAGAGTCGCTTCGGTCTCGGAGAAGCTTCTCTTTGACGGCAACTTTTCAGCAATCCATGAATTGCTCGATATACATGTCCTCTTGTCTATCTAGTGTAGCAAGAGATTCAGACTGGGGCAAACATTCGGTGGTTGACTCAGAGAGTGCCACTGCAGTTGCCGGATCCGAGTTTTATAATTATGACAGTTGCCAGTCAAACAGGTTGGGGTACAATATTGATCCCAACGGATTCGTAGTGCCAGGGTTTTTGGGTTCCGCAGTCTCTAGGCAAGCACTTATCTTCCACGGAATAATGTTTTTTAGGCTTGCTTTATGTCACTGGATGAACATTATTCAGAAACGCATGTCCAAATCCTGTCCGATAATACAACAGTAGTTGCGTATCTCCGGAAGCAGGGAGGCACTCATTCGATTCCGTTATTCAATTTAACGGAAAGAATCCTTCTGTTTGTTATAGTACACCAAGTTCTGCTTCGGTCCGTCATATTCCGGGTCGTCTGATTGTATTACCGGACTCCCTTTCACATAAGGGTCGCTTGTTGCCGTCAGAATGGACTCTCAACAAACGAGTATTCAATCAGATTTGCTATCAGTGGGAGCGCCCAATGATAATTTATTTACGACACAACTTGCTAATCAATTGCAGACGTATGTGTTTGCATGTCCGGATCTCTGAGCTTATGTTGTTAACGCTCTATTGATCTAATAGGACGGAATGATAGGATATGCGTATCCTCCTGCGCTGTTGTTTCAGCAAGTATTGCTAAGATAAACAACCACAATACATTTCTGTTGATAGCATCTCTGTCTTCACAGAGGCCGTGGGTAAATTTACTCAGATGTCTACTGTGGGACTTAACGCGAAAACTTCCTCCATGAGAGGATCTTCTTTCGCTGGGGAAAATCGTGTCATCTTCTTCACAACCCGCAAGGTCTCAACCTTCACGTATTCCGTTGTGTGGTCCTTATTGCATTGTAAGCATTGTACTGGACGAGCTTTGGACGCGATTTCTTACTGTAGGAGATCCTCTTCTTCGCTATTCTATGCGGCTAAAGTGGAGGCTCTTCCGTCGTTTGTGTAGGGATCACTATGTTGATATTGTTGATCCCTCCATACTAGTCATTGCAACTTTCTAGTATACTTGTTTGACAAGATCTACTGCAGCCTGTTACTATTAAGGTTATAGGTCTATGTTATCTCATACCTATGCACTCTATGATAGTTTACAATTGAGTCTTATGTCTCCTTATCTAAGTCAGTTAGTAACTTTTCGATAAATAGACTTAGAATCATTAGATTAAATTTCTATATGGAATTTAACTTCGGTTCTTATTTAGCTACTAATCATTTGAGCCTCTGGAAACAGTAGTTTTCAAATTCTGACCTTTTAGACAGTAATTCTGTTGGCTTCTCTTTTACTGAAGAGTCAGTGAGCTTCATGCACTATCGGTGGATGGTTCTCGCTTTCGTAGTTTCGGAATCTCTACTTCCTTTACTATTTAGGTTGGATTTTTGGTTAACAGTCAGGCTCCTAATAAATATCCGGAACCTATTGTTATTAAGGTCCTTCCGTCTTCGTACGGGCATAGGCCTTTACTCTGTCCGGTTAGAGTTTACGTATTTATAAACAGATATCTGTTTATTACTACGGACATAAGCTTCTTCTGTCTTTGATGCCTAATAGAAGGACGTTACGCTCCATTCTATTGCTAATGGATTCAATTAACTATCGGTACTGCTTATGGTGTATCATTGACTCAGCAGTTGTGCTTGAGATTTCAGCTCATGAAGTAAGAGTTCTTTCTACATCTTGGGCTTACATTAATAGTGTCGCTATTATAGATTTTTGAAGGCTGCTCATTGCGCTCAGCCATCCACATTCATGAATTTTTATCTCAGAAATATCGAGTCCATTTCTGGAGGCCTCTATTGTTAGGTCTATTATCTACTGCTCAGAATGTCATTCACTTAACAGTTGCTACTACAGCTAGGTAGGCTGTCTGTTTCGGCAGTGACTCCGTTCTGCTGCCCTCTTCGCTCTGCGCTATTTGACCCAGGGCAAGAAAAAGGGGGGGGGGGGGGGGTGTTCCCTTGGGTCACCTGTTTTACTATGAAAACAAGGGGATACCTCCTCCGGAGTTAGTAATTCTGAGCTGTTACTGGGATGGCTTTTTAGTGAGAAGTTTATGTTTTAAAAATTCATTCAGGTCTTAGTTTTTAAAGTATAGCTTTTCAATATAGCACGTGTCAAACGGACGTTATTATACAATCCTTGGACACTTTTAAGGAGTATAAAGAGTCTCTATTCTCTAGACTTACTTTATTTATTGGCTTACTTTAAAAATTATTAGTATAAGGATTATACTAGATATTAATAGAGTACATGGATGTATGATGCTCAATTTTGGAAGGTGTTGTATCTTTCTAATTTATCATAAATAAGAAAGATACATGTAAGGCCTAATACTTCTTTTTCCCTAGAGGGGATGACTCTATTTTATATAATTGAGCGTATTCCAACTTGCTCTATGTCCTAAGCTCTCCAGCCTTTTTACTATTCAGCTATGTCTGGGTCATTGGTACAGTATAAAAATGTTAAAAAATTTATAGTAATTTATATATTTTTTATACTTACCAATGATCCAGACGGGGATGGCCCTCCCAGGAGTTGGGAACTCATACCTCCCCGCTGAGTACATAGCGCTTACCAGGCACTGGTTATAAGAATGATTAATGGCGCCAATTTCGGAACGTCCTTGACACTGCGCATGCGCAGTAGAGGTGAAGTGTGGAGGGCCATTCAGGACATATTTTCTTTGGTTTTAGATGCTAATTTTGGGGATTGGGGGGGCAAAATTTGTGTTTGGCCCTATATTTTAAGAGTTAGCACCAGCTATGTCTGGGTCATTGGTAAGTATAAAAAATATATAAATTACTATAAATTTTTTAACTTTTTCAAATTTCCATTGGTTATAAAAAGAGAGCATGCGGCAGCCAAAAGGACCATGCAGGAGGGCCTGAGAGACAGATTTTTAACTTTTTTAGGCCTTACCTATATAGACTTAACTAGACATCTCAGCTAAGTCCAAGCCTTACTTACCTTATTATGAGAAACAAACAACTTTGTATCAACACATTACAGAATCTGTGCCGAGAATGAGACAAGCAGTTTGTGGGAATCAAAGTTGATTTTTAGATTAACTTGACAAAGTCAAGCTAAGCTATTACCATCACGCATGCGGAAGTCTGTGAGTCTGTAGGTCTGTTCACATTTTCCTTTAGCATGAGCTACACCCCGTAGTTCTTATCCGATTGTCACAAAATTTCATATGCCGGTTTGGGATCATGTCTAGATGAGAAGGTCCCCTTTTGGTTATGGTCAGTCAATCATGGTGGCTGCCCAAGCCCAAAACCCAAACACCTTTAGCACAGTCTACAGGTCGTATTTATTAAGGGATTTCATTGTAACTTGGTAGGATGCCTCTGTATAATACCAAGATGAGAACGTCCCCTTTTGGTTATGATCTGTCAACCGTGTCAACTGCCCAAGCCCGAAACCCAAAAACTTTTAGCACAGTCTGCAGGTCATATTTAATATGGAGGGATTTCATTGTAACTTGGTAGGATGACTCTGTATGATGTCAAAATGAGAACTTCCCCATTTGGTCGCGATTGGTCACAATCATTCAGCCATGACAGCTGCCCAAGCCCAAAACCCGAAAACTTTTAGCACAGTCTACAGGTCGTATTTATGGAGGGATTTCATTGTAACTTTGTAGGTTGATTCCATATAATGTCTAGATGATAACGCCCCCTTTTGGTCGCGATTGGTCAACTGTGATGGCTACAGGGTCCCGAAGCCCAAAAACCTTTAGCACAGTCTACAGGTCATATTTATTAAGGGATTTCATTGTAACTTGGTAGGATGACTCCAGATAATGCCTAGATGAGAACGTTCCCTTTTGGTCACGCTCATTCAACCATGATGGCAGCCCGAGCCCAAAACCCAAAAAGCTTTAGCACAGACTACAGGTCATATTTATGAAGAAATTTTGTTGTAACTTGGTAGGATGACTCAGCACAATGTCTAGATGAGGTTGTCCCATTTTGGTTGCAATCGGTCAATCGTTATGGCTAAACAGACCCAAAGCCCCAAAACCTTTAGCACAGTCTACAGGCCGTATTTATGAAAGGATTTCATTGTAACTTGATACAATGACTCGTTTTGGAATAATTTCACTGTAAATTGGTAACTTTTGTTGATATACATTAACTGTGAGGGCCACATACATTAACTGTGAGGGCCACATTAACCCACCCCTCAATTCTTTGGAACAGTCTACACCTCATATTATTTTTATTGAAAACATAGCATACAGGGAACAGAAATTAACATATTCCCAATTATTACAAGTCTTGTCTTATTTCATAATCCTTTCATAAACATTGAACATTATCCTTTTCATCAAACAACACACAGACATGTTAAGCTACAGTGTCATTGACACTTTCATTATTATATTTTTATACTGTACCAATGACCCAGACATAGCTGGTGCTAACTCTTAAAATATAGGGCCAAACACAAATTTTGCCCCCCAATCCCCAAAATTAGCATCTAAAACCAAAGAAAACATGTCCTGAATGGCCCTCCACACTTCACCTCTACTGCGCATGCGCAGTGTCAAGGACGTTCCGAAATTGGCGCCATTAATCATTCTAAGTTTGGCCCTTCATCAGTTAACATCTGACTGATCTTTGTGCTTGTAAATCTCAGTTTAAATGATGCCAGACACATAAATATTAGTGAAATGGTGATTCTAAGGAGGATAGAGAAGGAGGAGAGGAAAAATGTGTGACAGAATATTATCAAGGCTGTAACTTAAAATTTTTTAATGAAATTATATTAAGTTACCTATTTTCAAGGCAGCAGCCATTTTGTTGTCAATCTTGTTATTTAGTTACACTGATTTTTCAGTGTTTTCCTCTTTCCCTTTCCTTTAAGTCCCCTCTTGCTATTCTCCCATGCTTTTGGCATAGTTTCTGTAATTATTATTACTAAAATTTCTTGGGAGTTTTAGCTGAATAACAGAATGAATTCTGTTCTTTTCCCCATGTTTACGTCTTCACCTATGGGTGGTTAAGCGTTGTGTTCTGCATCTACCATCTGATGTTCTGCAGTTTCTTCCCTGGAAGTCTCTATTTTGCATCAGATAGTGTATTTTTGGTAACTGATTTCGGGCCTGGGTGCCTGGAGTCTTATTTTAGTGTTTTTACACTCATTGTTTACATTTACTACAGCCCTCTGTGTGAGGGGGGGATTTCTTGAAAATAATATCTTGATGTTAATTTAATCATAACTAGATACATTATTATTGTTCGTAAGTGTTGCATAAATTGTTTAAAATATTTTTAAATTTTTTGTCCACACTTAGGCTTGGGATCCATTGGGGCTCAACGTTACTTTTCAGAAACTTGGGCTGTTCTGAAAAAATATTTTTTCAAAATATTTTGATTTCAATTATTTTTTCTATGTTAATGGATCATATTATTATTATGTATTTTGATTTTCAGGGGTTGGTGCGAGTACCAGGACTTTGTTTTCTTTTCACATTGAAAGGATTTTGATCAATTGTAATAAGAGGAAGTCTTCCTCTGACTTTTATAATCATTCTATATGTGGTCAGTGTACTCGCATTAACTCCTGTTCTGTATCTGATGATTTCGATGACAACATGGGAAGCGTATGTCACGGTATGTTAGTGGGGAATTGGACATTCCGGTCCTTTCCCCGCAGGGTCACTCTACTTTATCAATTTCTATTTCAGACGATCAAGATTAGGGTGATGTATCTGTGATGTCTTCCAACAGTGTGCCTCCGTCGTCACAATTAATGAAGGGCTAGCGGAAAAGTGCTCATGTAAATACGCCAATTGCCTAAGAGGACCCTAGTAGGTTCAACGGCCTTTGACGTCCGCTAGCTTGCCCGGTGTAGCGTCCATTCATCGAATGGTTCGGCAGCCGGGTTCGTCCGTTGCAGCCTAGAAGGAGTTTAGGGGTGATGCGAGCACTATAAATCAACCAAATGCACACCCAGTGACAGCGGATTAGAGGGAGAACGGAGGAAGCCTTTTAGTCCGTTTCATAGCTCGTTCTGGTCCATCCGGACAGCGAGCGAGAGAGGCCCCTCTCACGTACAACAACATCTGGCCCCAGATGTTGTGGTACAAAATGTTTCGCATTCGGAGCATACGTCCGCCGCTCGGGACGCTCCGACATATAGTCAGTCCGGAGAGACTGTCAATAAGGCTTCCTCATTCTCATGGTAGCGCACACGATCGCTCTTGGCTACGTGACCTCGGATATCCAGTCAGCTTCGCCAGTCAGAGAATCATCGGCGACCAGGTCACACCATCCGGTAGCCAGGGACACGAGGCCTGCAGACTCCGGACGTTCGCATAGGAAAGTGTGCGGGAGTCAACGTACACGGAGCTTCCGGCGGCAATGCATCGTAAGACCGCTACTGCACAGGCCTCGGGGACGGACGTGCTATCCTAAATAGCACAGCTTATCGCAGCATCCCAGCAACAACTGAATCTGTCGCATAATTTTTTATCCGACGATGCTGGGTCAGGACGCTCCGCGGAAGCGGGTACGGACGTCCGAAAATTTCATCCGGTCCGACGGGATACCGAAAGGGATTCAGAGGATTTTGAGCTTTCCCTTTCGGAACAACATATGCTGTTGTGTATGTCATCTGACTTGATCTTCTACAGGTTCTTTCGTCGGACCAGAATGCTGCGATGCCGGATAAGAAACTGATAGCGTCGGTGGACTTAGAAATTTTTGGTTCGGTTCAGGGACTTCAGCCCTCAGTTCCGACATAGTCCAATAATGTCACACAATCTTTCGAATTATTGAACGACGCTATATATTTATTATTATATGCTTGCTATTACCAAGCATTTCTGGTTTCTTGTTCGCAAAGTTACGGAGATGTCTTTCAAAAGTGTGCCTCTGTCGTCATAGTTAATGAAGAGCTAGCGGCAATAAGTGGTCATGGAATATGTCTATCGCCTAAGAGGTCCCTTGTAGGATCGACGGAGTGACATTCGCTAGCTCACCCGGTGTAGCATACATTCATCGAATGGTTCGGCTGCCGGGTTCGTCCGTTGCGGTCTAGGAAGGAGATTTGGGTGATGCGAGCACTATAATTACTTTAGTACTCACCCAGTGACGACGGATTGAGGACAGATCGGAGGAAGCCTGTTAGTCCGGTTCCTGGCTTGTCCAGGTCCGTCCGGGCTGTGAGCGAGAGAGGTCCCTCTCTCGTCCAACAACATAGGGGACCGCATGTTGTGGTTTAGATATTTTACATTCGGAGCATATGTCCGTCGCTCGGGACGCTCCGTTATATTGACAGTCCGAGAGACTGTCGATAATGCTTCCTCATCCTCACAGCAGTGCACACGACCGCTCATTGGCTACGTGACCTCGAGTATCCGATCAGTTTCATCATTCAGTGATTCCACGGCAAACAGGTCACGCCATCCGGTAGCCAAGGGACACGAGGCCTATACAGTCCATTCGCTCGCATATTAGTAGTATGCACGGGGTAACGATCACGGAGCTTCCAGCGGCAATGCATCGTAAGACCGCTTCTCCACAGGACTCAGTGACGGATGTGCTATCCGAGTTAGCACAGTTTTTCGCAGCATCCCAGCAATCGACAGTTTCTTGGTCGAGTCAGGAATTATCTGATGGCGCTGGGTCGGTGCGGTCCGTGGTTGCATCAGGTACGGACGACCGAACGCTTTATAGGGTCCGACAGGATGGCGAAAGGGATTCGAAAGATATCGAGTTTTCCCTTTCGTAGCATCGGAAGCTGCCATACATATCTTCCGGGATTATCTTCCAGTGATTGTTATTTCGGACTACATTGCTGCGATGTTGGATAAGAGACTTATAGCGTCATTGGACACAGAATTTTGGATCGGTTCAGGGACATTGTCCCTGACTTACCGACACAGTCCAATAATGTCATTAGAACATGTGTATTATTTATCGATGCTATATATATATATAAGCCTGCTACCAAGCATGATAGTTTAGTTTCTTGTCCGCAATGCTCATTTCTGCCTTTTATCATTTATACGAATAATTTATTTTGGCAGAACAGGGCATACCAAGAGTTCATATGCGTCTAGACGGCGTGGTTAAAGACTGGAAATAATCTTTTTCGCCGTCTATGTCTTTTCCAACCACAATGTTGGAAACGACAATGATGTCTAATAGACTTATCTTAGACGCTTTATCATACGTAATCCACCTTACTGAGGCGTTATCATTACGTCTTCAAGAGAAAGAATTCCGGGATATAATCCTCAATGTGATTTCTTGTGAGGGCAGTAGTTTGTTCACGTATAACTCCGCCCTTCAGTGGCTGCGTGGAGTTGGTTAGACGTGACGCAGCCCTAGCTACATCCACGCGCGTGGATAGTAAGGTGAAGAACTCTCTCAGAGTCGCTTCGTTCTCGGAGAAGCTTCTCTTCGACGGCAACTTTTCAGCAATCCATGAATTGCTCGATTTACACGTTCTCTTGTCTATCTAGTGTAGCAAGAGATTCAGACTGGGGCAAACATTCGGTGGTTGACTCAGAGAGTGCCACTGCAGTTGCCGGATCCTAGTTTTATAATTATGACGGTTGCCAGTCAAACAGGTTGGGATATAATATTGATCCCAACGGATTCGAAGTGCCTGGGTCTTTGGGTTCCGCAGTCTCTAAGTAAGCACTTATCTTCCACGGAATAATGTTTTTTTAGGCTTGCTTTATGTCATTGGATGAACATTATTCAGAAACGCATGTCCAAATCCTGTCCGTTAATTCAACAGTAGTGGCGTATCTCCGGAACCAGGGAGGCACTCATTCGTTTCCGTTATTCAATTTAATGGAAAGAATCCTTCTGTTTGTCATAGTACACCAAGTTCTGCTTCGGTCCGTCATATTCCGGGTCGTCTCATTGTATTACCGGACTCCCGTTCACTTATGGGTCGCTTGTTGCCGTCAGAATGGACTCTCAACAAACAAGTATTCAATTAGAGTTGCTATCAATGGAAGCGCCCAATGATAATTTATTTACGACACAACTTGCTTGTCAATTGCAGACGTATGTGTTTGCTTGTCCGGATCTCTGAGCTTATGTTGTTAATGCTCTATTGATCTAATAGGACGGAATGATAGGCTATGCGTATCCTCCTGTGCTGTTGTTTCAGCAAGTATTGCTAGGATAAACAACCACAATACATTTCTGTTGATAGCATCTCTGTCTTCACAGAGACCGTGGATAAATTTACTCTGAGGTCTACTGTGGGACTTAACGCGAAATCTTCCTCCATGAGAGGATCTTTTTTCGCTGGGTAAAATCGTGTCATCTTTATCACAACCCGTAAGGTCTCAACCTTCACGTATTCCATTGTGTGGTCCTTATTGCATTGTAAGCATTGTACTGGACGAGCTTTGGACGCGATTTCTTACTATAGGAGAACCTCTTCTTCGCTATACTATGCGGTTAAAGTGGAGGCTCTTCCATCGTTGGTGTAGGGATCACTATGTTGATATTGTTGATCCCTCCATACTAGTCATTGCAACTTTTTAGTATACTTGTTTGACAAGATCTACTGCAGCCTGTTATTATTAAGGTTATAGGTTTATGTTACCTCATACCTATGCACTCTATGATAGTTTACAATTGAGTCTTATGTCTCTTTATCTAAGTCAGTAACTTTTCGATAAATAGACTTAGAATCTCATTAGATTAAATTCCTATATGGAATTTAACTTCGGTTCTTATTTAGCTAAGTAATCATTTGAGCCTCTGGAAACAGTAGTTTTCAAATTCTGACCTTTTAGACAGTAATTCTGTTGGCTTCTCTTTTACTGAAGAGTCAGTGAGTTTCATGCACTATCGGTGGATGATTTTCACTTTCGTAGTTTCGGAATCACTACTTCCTTTACTATTTAGGTTGGATTTTTGCATAAGAGTCAGGCTCCTAATTAATATCCGGAACCTATTGTTATTAAGGTCCTTCCGTCTTCGTACGGGCATAGGCCTTTACTCTGTCCGGTTAGAGTTTATGTATTTATAAACAGATATCTGTTTATTACTACGGGCGTAAGCTTCTTCTGTCTTTGATGCCTAATAGAAGGACGTTACGCTCCATTCTATTGCTAATGGATTCAATTAACTATCGATACTGCTTATGGTATATCATTGACTCAGCAGTTGTGTTTGAGATTTCGGCTCATGAAGTAAGAGTTCTTCTACATCTTGGGCTTACATTAATAGTGTCGCTATTATAGACTTTTGAAGGCTGCTCATTGCGCTCAGCCATCCACATTCATGAATTTTTATCTCAGAAATATTGAGTCCATTTCTGGAGGCCTCTATTGTTAGGTCTATCATCTTCTGCTCAGAATGTCATTCACTTAACAGTTGCTACTATAGCTAGGTAGGCTGTCTGTTTCGGCAGTGACTCCGTTCTGCTGCCCTCTTCACTCTGGGCTATTTGACCCAGGGCAAGAAAAAGGAGGGGGGGGGGGGGGGAGGGTGTTCCCTTGGGTCACCTGTTTTACTATGAAAACAAGGGGATACCTCCTCTGGAGTTAGTAATTCTGAGCTGTTATTGGGATGGTTGTTTAGTGAGAAGTTTATGTTTTAAAAATTCATTCAGGTCTTAGTTTTTAAAGTATAGCTTTTGAATATAACACGTGTCAACGGACATTATTATACAATTCTCAGACACTTTTAAGGAGTATAAAGAGTCTCTATTCTCTAGACTTACTTTATTTATTGGCTTACTTTAAAAATTAGTAGTATAAGGATTATACTAGATATTAATAGAGTACATGGATGTATGATGCTCAATTTTGGAAGGTGTTGTATCTTTCTAATTTATCATAAATAAGAAAGATACATGTAAGGCCTAATACTTCTTTTTCCCTAGAGGGGATGACTCTTTTTTATATAATTGAGCGTATTCCATCTTGCTCTATGTCCTTGGCCCTCCAGCCTTTTTACTGTTCAGCTATGTCTGGGTCATTGGTACAGTATAAAAATGTTAAAAAATTTATAGTAATTTATATATTTTTTATACTTACCAATGACCCAGACGGGGATGGCCCTCCCAGGAGTTGGGAACTCTTACCTCCCCGCTGAGTACATAGCGCTTACCAGGCACTGGTTATTAGAATGCTTAATGGTGCCAATTTCGGAACGTCCTTGACACTGCGCATGCGCAGTAGAGGTGAAGTGTGGAGGGCCATTCAGGACATGTTTTCTTTGGTTTTAGATGCAAATTTTGGGGATTGGGGGGCAAAATTTGTGTTTGGCCCTATATTTTAAGAGTTAGCACCAGCTATGTCTGGGTCATTGGTAAGTATAAAAAATATATAAATTACTATAAAGTTTTTAACTTTCCTTATGAAAATCATTTTGCAAAATTCTGATTCTCATATGAACAAGCTTGGAAATAAGCAATATGTCATTTGTAGAATGAGGTTCCCAGAAGGTGAATTTGCTGATGCTGTCCCACGCAGTGGGCTAGAATCCCCCAAGTTATTGCCTGGTTACCTCTTTCTGTGCAGGATAGCATCACCAAATTCACCCTCTGGGACCTCATTCTGCAGATGACAGTCTGCTTATTTCCTGGCTTGCACATGAAGTTTAAGCTGAGAACTTTTGCGATCACAATACTGTACACATTTTTGCATTTTCAGATGCATTTGATGCTCTTCATTTGAAAGCCAAGTACAATGTTGATTGTGAAGAGAGAGAAATGTTCTTCTTCAGGTATGCTTTTATGTAAATGTCATTTAACTACAATAAGATTATAGTAGATGTTGTGTTTCTCAGGCCATTTTTTTGTAAAATTGCATGTGGGCAGACGATTTTTTTATTTCATTTTTTGTAGTTATTTCTTTGCCATAAAAAATTCATGTTCTTGGTGTGTTTTATGTTTTAGGTCTCATAATCTACAGAATAGCATTGGTAGTGGTGTATTTTGTCCCTTGAGTGCAAGAAGGCTTTGCAATGTTGAAGCATTGCAAAGCCTTGCTGCACTCAGGGGACAAATTTATCAATGTTATTAACTTGGGCAAAATATCAGATGTAAACCATTTACGTTTTTTTTTTTTTTTTAAGTTTGCATTGGTTAGAAAAAAGAAAGCATGCAACAGCCAAAAGGACCATGCTGTAGGGCATGAGAAACAGATATTTTAACTTTTTGAAGGCCTTAGTCAAGCAAAGTGCTCACAGTTTGCCTGTCATCTGTTGTAAAAATATTTTTGGAAATACTTTCTATAAAATTTTATCCTTTTTTAGCTTAACTTGACAAAGTCAAGATAAGCTATTGCCAACACGCGTGCGGAAGTCCATTAGTCTGTGAGTTTGTTCACATTTTTCCTTTAGCACAGGCTACACCCTGTCAGATCGTCACAAAATTTCATATGCAGGCTTGGGATCATGTCTAGTTGAGAACTTTCCCTTTTTGGTCACGATCGGTCAACTGGTATGGCTGCCTGAGCCCCAAACCCCAAAACCATTAGCACAGTCTACAGGTCGTATTTATGAAGGGATTTCATTGTAACTTGGTAGGATGCCTCTGTATAATGTCTAGATGAGAATGTCCCCTTTTGGTCATGATTTGTCAACCGTAATGGCTGCCCAATCCCGAAACCCAAAAACTTTTTAGCACAGTCTGCAGGTCATATTTAATATGGAGGTATTTCATAGTAACCTGGTAGGATGACTCCGTATGATGTCTAGATGAGAACTTCCCCATTTGGTCGCGATCTGTAAACCGTGACGACTGCTGAGCCCCAAAATCCGAAAACTGTTAGCATAGTCTACAGGTCGTATTTATGAAGGGATTTCATTGTAACTTGGTAGGCTGACTTCATATAATGTCTAGATGAGAACGTCCCCTTTTAGACGCGATTGGGCAACTGTGACGGCTACAGAGGCCCAAAGCCCGAAAACCTTTAGCACAGACTACAGGTCATATTTAAGAAGGGATTTCATTGTAACCTGGTAGGATGACTCCAAATAATGTCTAGATGAGAATGTCCCCTTTTTGGTCGCAATCATTCAGCCGTAATGGCTGCCTGAGCCCAAAACCCAAAAACCTTTAGCATAGTCTATAGGTCGTATTTTATGGAAGGATTTCATTGTAACTTGTTAGGCTGACATCATATAATGCCTAGATGATGACATCCCCTTTTTGGTCGTGATTGTTCAGCTCTGATGGCTACAGGGGCCCGAAGCCCGAAAACCTTGAGCACAGTCTGCAGGTCATATTTATGAAGGGATTTCATTGTAACTTTGTAGGATCACTCCAGATAATGCCCAGATGAGAGTGTCCCCTTTTTGGTCGCGATCATTCAACCATGATGGCTGCCCGAGCCCCCAAAAAACTTTAGTACAGACTGCATGTCGTATTTGTGAAGGGATTTCATTGTAACTTGGTAGAATGACTCAGTATAATATCGAGATGAGGACGTCCCTTTTTAGTTGCAATCGGTCAGCTGTGATGGCTACACAGGCCTGAAGCCCGAAAACCTTTTAGCACAGTCTACAGGCCATATTTATGAAGGGATTTCAATGTAACTTGATAGGATGACTCATTTTGGAATAATTTCACTGTAACTTGGTAACTTTCGTTGACATACATTTACTATGAGGGCCACATACATTAACTGTGAGGTTCACATTAACCCACCCCTCAGTTCTTTAGTACAGTCTACACCTCATATTATTTTTTATTAAAAACATAGCATACAGGGAACAGAAATTAACCTATTCCCAATTATCACAATTCTTGTCTTATTTCATAATCCTTTCATAAACATTGAACATTATCCTTTTCATCAAACACAACACATAGACAAGTTAAGCTGCAGTGTCATTGACACTTTTCATTTGATTCACAGTATGTGTAAGTGACTTACCAAACGTGTTCATGCTGTTGGGTGCCAATTTAGCCTCTTGCTCTAAAAAATTAATTTGGCACTAAAAATATCCAGTTGGCTCAACTTTTGGCACAAAAAGTATGCTTGCACATACATAGAAAAACCACTACAGACTTTTGATTTTGAGGTGTGCAACTGTGTTTGTACACCATAATGCACCTGCATTCCAAAAGCAGTAATCCGCAAAGTACGTGCCTCATGATTCTTCAGATGCACTTTAATCCTTTACCCATCGTTATGGCAAAAACTAGCCAGCTCTATTCACAAAAATCGCCATTTAATTTTCATTACTTTTTTATTTATTTTTCTCAAAAACATAGGTTATGACCCCTCGTTGGAATGCGCTTGTCAAGCTCGTTCCAATGAGGGGTCATAACCTATGTTTTTGAGACCAAAAAAATGAGTTATTCAAGAATTTTGTTTACAAGTGTTGTCCGTTTTTTCATGTTAGGTATAGGGTTAATGTGGCAGACGGAAGTATGACTTGGCAATAGCAGTGTTAGAAGCTAGCCACTGAGATGCCATTACATCAGAACAGACTGTGAGTGACCTAGCAGCTTATTTTTAACTTGTCAGTGTGTATTGTGGTGCCGACTACATGAAAGATACTTCATCAAAGCCGGCTTTGATATTTAATTCCAATGTTATCACTCACCATGCATAAGCAACTCACAGTGAACTATTTGTGCCAAATCTTCCTGATTTTTGTGATTATTATCAATGTGATATCCAGCTACCAAGGCTATGCTTTCTATCGTGAACAGGACTCCATCATGCTTGCGATATGAAGCACAGCCTTGGGGGGCTAGATTCTTAAAATTTTTATAGTTTTTCCTAACCAGAGGGTATGCCCCCTCATTGATAGTGTGCAGTTGAAACTAGTCCTGACATATTGTGCACTATTTTGAAGTAGCAGCATGCTGAGTAAGTGCACTTGTGTCCCTATCAAACTGCACCATTAGCGTAACTCAATTCCTGTAGTAAAACACCGTGCCCAACTTTGTTCAATTCTATACTAGTAAATAGAGATCATTAACATCATTCCGAGCCTCTACTGGGATACATGTATGTGCAATAATGTAAATAGATATTAAAATTCAACTGCATATACAGAATCAAGAGAGTGGATTACTGTTGAATCGTAGCACCATATATTCTCCACTAATAATAAAAGTGAAAGAATCACTTGCAAACTTTCATTATATGGACCAGGTGATGAATGTTTGCAAGTGGTTTCTGTATTTTGTCCTCAGAAATTGTACATAATTGCTGAGTGAAAAATCTACCCCACAGTGAATTTGTCGTAATCCACCCTCCAAATACTGTAGACTCTACAGTATTTGGAGGGTGGATTATGACAAATTCACTGTGGGGTAGATTTTTCACTTTTATACAGTGTAGAGTCTATTTTTTTTTTCTGTTTGTTCAGATCAGGTTGTGACTTCACTACTTATAGTGCATTATATTTTACCTTGCAGGGTGCAAATGCTCTGGTGTATTTCAGTTAGACTACTTCAATCTTCTGCAGTAAGGAGTGCATTAGCTAATGAGCATGTTCTGCACTAATTGTAATGGGACTTGTAGTTTCAACTGTATGCCTCCTCAGTGAATTTTAAGCTGGAACAAAATGGGGGCACGAGAAAGGTGATCACTCACCTCAAATTAAATTTGTAAGAGTGAAAAGTGGAGGTGCATTGATTCAATATGTTTTTAATGTTTTAACTCTCAGTTTACTTTTGTTAGGATATAATGGGAATATAGTACCATTGTACATACAAATGGAAACCAGTAATTACTCCAGTGTTGAAACTACTCAGGGATTCTAGAGTCAATTTGTCAATGCCTAAAAGTCGAAGTCGACTAGTCGGCACCCCACTTTCTGCCGCCAAGATTTACAAAGTAATATCTCTGCTGTTGAATATTTTTATCCACTTGTGCACTTTACTGATGCCGGTTGATAAATAATAAATTTAATGGCATGAGAATCTCTCTAGAATCCATAACAGATGTACGGAGACAAGATCAAGTAACTACTCCGTTAACAGTATTAACATACATGCAGTGTGACCACTGTCATTGAGTTCAAAGGAGCCAATGCAACACAGTTAACTTTCATGTCTCCTTTGATCTGAAAGTCTGTATATGTTGTCTCATTATTAATGTTGTTGACTTCACTCTCTGAACAGATCAACATAATTAATTAAACGTAATTGTTTTAACTCTCCGTCAATAGAACTGGCATCGGAATTGCATTATGTTGTAATGTTTTTATATGAAATAACACATGTTCTAACTAGTCGACATGGAAATCCAGTCGACATCAGGCTATATCAGCATCAAGAACTACTAGTCAACTAATCGTTTCAACACTAATATACTCAATTCTAAACAATGTATGTTTCAGAATAAAATTAATAAACTTCCTTAATTGAATTGATTTATTTTATTGATATCATTTCATTTTTTTGAAGTGTTGTATGAACTAGACTAAATCTTTAGCTTGAAAAAGCACAACTTGTTTCACTGTTAACTCCTTGCATGGCCGCTGGCAGATATTCCTGCCTAGGACATGAATTATCTTGTCGCTGAAGTAAGTATAATTTGGGCACATTTAACCAAATCTATTTTTATACTGTACCAATGACCCAGACATAGCTGGTGCTAACTCTTAAAATATAGGGCCAAACACAAATTTTGCCCCCCAATCCCCAAAATTTGCATCTAAAACCCAAGAAAACATGTCCTGAATGGCCCTCCACACTTCACCTCTACTGCTCATGCGCAGTGTCAAGGACGTTCCGAAATTGGCGCCATTAATCATTCTTAGTTTGGCCCTTCATCAGTTAACATCTGACTGATCTTTGTGCTTGTAAATCTCAGTTTAAATGTTGCCAGACACATAAATATTAGTGAAATGGTGATTCTAAGGAGGATATAGAAGGAGGAGAGGAAAAATGTGTGACAGAAAATTATCAGGGCTGTAACTTAAAATTTTTTAATGAAATTATGTTAAGTTACCTATTTTCGAGGCAGCAGCCATTTTGTTGTCATTCTTGTTATCAAATTACACTGCTTGTTCAGTGTTTTCCTCTCTCCCTTTCCTTTAAGTCCCCTCTTGCTATTCTCCCATGCTTTTGGCATATTTTCTGTAATTTTATTACTAAAATTTCTTTGGAGTTTTAGCTGAATAACAGAATGAATTCTGTTCTTTTCCCCATGTTTATGTCTTCACCTATGGGTGGTTAGGCGTAGTGTTCTGCATCTACCATCTGATGTTCTGCAGTTTCTTCCCTGGAAGTCTCTGTTTTGCATCAGATAGTGTATTATTGCTAACTGATTTCGGGCCTGGGTGCCTGGAGTTTTATTCTAGTGTTTTTACACTTATTGTTTACATTTACAACAGCCCTCTGTGTGAGGGGGGATTTTTTGAAAATAATATCTTGATGTTAATTTAATCATAACTAGATACATTATTATTGTTCGTAAGTGTTGCATAAATTGTTTAAAATATTTAAAAAATTTTTGTCCACACTTAGGCTTGGGATCCATTGGGGCTCAACGTTACTTTTCAGAAACTTGGGCTGTTCTGAAAAAATATTTTTTCAAAATTTTTTGATTTCAATTATTTTTTCTATGTTAATGGATCATATTATTATGTATTTTGATTGTCAGGGGTTGGTGCGAGTACTTGGACTTTGTTTTCTTTTCACATTGAAAGGATTTTGATCAATTGTGATAAGAGGAAATCTTCCTCTGACTTTTATAATCATTGTATATGTAGTCAGTGTTCTCGCACTAGCTCCCGTTCTGTATGTGATAATTTCGATGACAACATGGGAAGCGTGTGTCACGGTATGTTAGTGGGGAATTGGACATTCCGGTCCTTTCCCCGCAGGGTCACTCTACTTTATCAATTTCTATTTCAGACGATCAAGATTAGGGTGATGTGTCCGTGATGTCTTCCAAAAGTGTGCCTCCATCGTCACAATTAATGAAGAGCTAGCGGAAAAGTGCTCATGTATATACGCCAATTGCCTAAGAGGACCCTAGTAGGTTCGACGGCCTTTGACGTCCGCTAGCTCGCCCGGTGTAGCGTCCATTCATCGAATGGTTCGGCAGCCGGGTTCGTCCGTTGCGGTCTAGAAGGAGTTTTGGGGTGATGCGAGCACTATAAATCAACCAAATGCACACCCAGTGATGGCAGATTAGAGGGAGAACGGAGGAAGCCTTTTAGTCCGGTTCCTAGCTCGTCCAGGTCCATCCGGACGGCGAGCGAGAGAGGCCCCTCTCTCGTACAACAACGTCTGGCCCCAGATGTTGTGGTACAAAATGTTTTGCATTCGGAGCATGCGTCCGCCGCTCGGGACGCTCCGACATATAGTCAGTCCAGAGAGACTGTCAATAAGGCTTCCTCATTCTCATGGTAGCGCACACGACCGCTCTTGGCTTCGTGACCTCGGATATCCAGTCAGCTTCGCCAATCGGAGAATCATCGGCGACCATGTCATACCATCCGGTAGCCAGGGACACGAGGCCTGCAGACTCTGGACGTTCGCATAAGAAAGTGTGCGGGAGTCAACGTACACGGAGCTTCCGGCGGCAATGCATCGTAAGACGGCTACTGCACAGGCCTCGGTGACGGACGTGCTATCCCAAATAGCACAGCTTATCGCAGCATCCCAGCAACAACTGAATCTGTCGCATCATGTATTATCCGACGATGCTGGGTCGGGACGCTCCGCGGAAGCAGGTACGGACGTCCGAAAATTTCATCCGGTCCGACGGGATGCCGAAAGGGATTCTGAGGATTTCGAGCTTTCCCTTTCGGAACAACATATGCTGTTGTGTTCTTTCGTCGGACCAGAATGCTGCGATGCCGGATAAGAAACTGATAGCGTCGGTGGACTTAGAAATTTTTTGGTTCGGTTCAGGGACATCGTCCCTTAGTTCCGACATAGTCCAATAATGTCACACAAACTTTCGAATTATTGAACGACGCTATATATTATTATTATATGCTTGCTATTACCAAGCATTTCTGGTTTCTTGTTCGCAAAGTTACGGAGATGTCTTTCAAAGTGTGCCTCTGTCGTCATAGTTAATGAAGAGCTAGCGGCAATAAGTGCTCATGGAATATGTCTATCGCCTAAGAGGTCCCTTGTAGGATCGATGGAGTGACATTCGCTAGCTCACCCGGTGTAGCGTTCATTCATCGAATGGTTCAGCAGCCGGGTTCGTCCGTTGCGGTCTAGGAAGGAGATTTGGGTGATGTGAGCACTATAATAACTTTAGTACTCACCCAGTGACGACGGATTGAGGACAGATCGGAGGAAGCCTGTTAGTCCGGTTCCTGGCTCGTCCAGGTCTGTCCGGGCTGTGAGCGAGAGAGGTCCTTCTCTCGTACAACAACATAGGGGACCGCTTGTTGTGGTTCAGATATTTCGCATTCAGAGCATATGTCCGCCGCTCGGGACGCTCCGTTATATTGACAGTCCGAGAGACTGTCGATAATGCTTCCTCATCCTCACAGCAGCGCACACGACCGCACTTTGGCTACGTGACCTCGAGTATCCGACCATATTTTTATACTGTACCAATGACCCAGACTTAGCTGGTGCTAACTCTAACAAAACCAGGGCCAAACACAAATTTTGCCCCCCAATCCCCAAAATTTGCATCCAAAACAAAAAGAAATCATGTCCTAAAGGACCTCCATACTACGCCTCTACTGCGCATGCGCAGTGACGCAGTCGTCCCGAAATTGGCGCCAATTATCATTCTCTGTTTGGCCCTTCATCAGTCAACATCTCACTGATCTTTGTGCTTGTAAATCTCAGTTTAAAGGATGCCAGACACGTAATTTTTGGAGAAAATGTGATTCTAAGGAGGATAGAAGGAGGAGAGGAAAAAGAAGTGGCAAAAAAAATAATCAGGGCTGTACTTAAAATTTTTTGATGAAATTATGTTAAGTTGCCTATTTTCGAGGCATGGGCCTCTTGTTGTCATTCTTGCTAATTGTTGCACTGCTTATTCAGTGTTTCCTCTCCCCTAGCCTTCTAAAGTCCCCCCTTGCAATTCTCCCATGCTTTTGGCATATTTTTGAGAAATTTCATTTTTAAAATTTCCTGGGAGAGTTGCTTGGTTACAGAATGTTTTCTGTTATTTTCCCCATAGTTACGTTTTCACCCATGGGTGTATAACGTTTGTGTTCTGCATCTTCCATCTGATGTTCTACAGATTCTCCCCTGGGAGTCTCTGTTTTGCATCAGATAGAGTGTAAGTGATGACTGATTCCGGGCCAGTTTTTTCAGTGCCTGGAGTCATGTTTTCTAGTGTGTTTACACTGTTTGTTTTCATTGGCAACAGCCTTTTTTGAGGGGGGCTGTTTGCCTTTGTTGTAGTTTATCTCATTATAAGATACATTTATATTATCCGAAAGTGTCTCATTAATTATTTTATATAAATTTAAAATTTTTGACCACACTTTGCCATCGGATCCATCGGGTCTCAACGTTACTTTTCAGCAACTTGGGCTTCGCTGAAAAAATATTTTTTTCAAAATTATTTTGTTTTGCAATTGTTTTTTCATTTATTAATGGATCATGTTATTATGTATCTTTGTGTCAGGGGTTTTTGCGAGTAACTAGGACTTATTGTTGTTCTTTCACAATGAAGGGACGTTGTTCAAATTGTAATAGGAAGAAATCTTCCTCTGACTTTCATGATCATTGTATTAATTGTAGTCGGTGTTCTCGCATTAATCCCTGTCCTATATGTGAACATTGGGATGAGAAACATTGGAAACGTGTGTCACGATATGTTGTTTCTGGAGAAAGAGCGATGCCGGCTCTTTCTCCGCAAGGTCACTCTACTCTCTCAGTTTCTATTTCAGAGGAACCAGAACAGGGTGATGTTTCCATGTTATCTTCTTCAAGTGTGCGTCCGTCGTCACAAATGAATTCAGAGCTAGCGGCAAAAGTGCTCATGGAGATTAGACAAATGTCGTCCGCTAGCTCGCCCGGTGTAGCGTCCATTCACCGAATGGTTCGGCAGCCGGGTTCGTCCGATGCGGTCCAAGAGGAAATTTTGGGTGATGCGAGCACTATAAACATAATAGATGCACACCCAGTGACGGCGGATAGTAAGCGAGAACGGAGGAAGCCTTTTAGTCCGGTTCCTAGCTCGTCCAGGTCCAGCCGGGCCGCGAGCGAGAGAGGTCCCTCTCTCGTACAACAACATCTGGGACCAGATGTTGTGGTACAAAATGTGTCTTTAGCGGAGCATACATCCGTCGCTCGGGACGCTCCGTTGTATAAGCAGTCCGCAGAGACTGTTAAGGCTTCCTCTTCTCGTCAGCGCACACGACCGCACCTTGGCTGCGTGACCGCCGATATATTACCAGCTTCGCCGATGAAGGATTCTTCTGCGACCAGGTCACACCATCCGGCAGCCAGGGATTCGAGACCGATGGACTCTGGACGTTCGCATAGGAAAAGTATGCGGGAGCCATCTGATGCGGAGCTGCCCTCGGCGAAGCAGCGAAAGACTGCGCCTCCGCAGGTCTCGACGCCGGACATTCTTGTGCAGATAGCACAGCTTATCGCAGCATCCCAGCAGCCGACAGAAACGGTGTCGGATCGAGAATTATCCGACGGCGCTGGGTCGGTACGCTCTGCCGAAGCATCGGGGGCGGACGACCGGGAACATCATGAAGTCCGACCGGATGGTGAAAGGGATACGGATGACTTGGAGCTATCCCTTTCGGAACAACATAAAGCTGCCGTGGACTTCATCCGGCACTTTCTCCCTCAAGTTGTTCCGTCGGGCCAGACTGCTGCGCTTCCGGACAAGCGAATTATAGCGTCATTGGACTCTGAATTTTTTGAGCGGTTCAGGGACATCGCTCCCGAGTTTCCGTCGCAGTCCAATAATGTTGCTAGAACATTTGAATTATTGAACGACGCTATATTTAAACTTGCTTCCAGGACGGGGAAAGCAGGTTTCTTGTCCGCTAATACTCTCAACCTGCCTTTCATTAATGCAAGGAATAAATTCGATACGGCAGGACAGGGTATACCGAGAGTTCCTCTGCGTATGGACGACGAGGCGGAAGACTTGGAGCTATCATTACCGTCGTCAGCTTCTATTCCAACCGCGGTGTTGGAAACAGCTATTGCGTCTAACAGAGCCAATTTAGATGCCTTATCTTACGCAGATCACCTTACTAAGGCGTTATCACTGCGCCTTCAAGGGGAAGAGTTTCAGGATATACAATCCTCTTTAAGACTTCTTTCAAGGGCAGTAGCTTATTCCACGTGTAACTCCGCCCTTTCAGTGGCAAATCTGGAGTTGGTTAGACGTGACGCAGCCCTAGCTACATCCACACTAGTGGATTCTAAGGTGAAGAACTCTCTTAGAGTCGCTTCGGTCTCAGGAGAACTTCTCTTTGACGGCAAGCTTTCCGCTATTTATGATAAAATTAAAAAGAAAGCTAATGATTCTCTGTTGTTCAGATCGGCTCCTAAGAAGTCGGATACAGCAGACACGAATAAGACAGGCACTTCTGGGTCTAATGCGCCCAAGAGAGGTTCCTATAGAGGTTCCGGTGCGTCCTCTTGGTCTTATTCGAGAGACCGTCAGGATAGCGACTCTCGTTCGGGACGTCCTTCTGGCCGGGACAATCGGTCGGACGCCCCGAGGTCGACGAGGCGAGGTGCGGGTCGTGGAAGACGTGGTTTCTCCTACCGCAGGCCTCGCAGGTCCAGGAGGTGATGGCTTAAACCTCTATCGCGTTCCGGTTGGCGGAAGGTTGTCGAGTTTTTCACAAGAGTGGGCGTCGATTACGGACGACCCTTGGGTGAGAGGAGTGACTTCGGAAGGTCTGAAGATATCCTTCAAACGAAAGCCTCCATTAACTCGAAGTCCAAAGTGGACTCATCTTCCGTCAAATCCACAGAAAAGAGACGCTCTGTTATCAGAGGTGCAGTCTCTTTTAATGAAGAACGCGGTAGAGGTCGTAGAAAACCAGGAATCTCTGGGATTCTACAGCCATCTGTTTCTGGTTCCGAAACCAGACGGCTCGTTCCGTCCAGTCATAGATTTGAGCTGGATAAACAAGCTGATCGTCGCTCCGAAGTTTTATATGGAGACGATTCGATCGGTCAGAGCGAGTATTCGGGTGAACGATTATGCAACGAGCATAGATCTCAAAGATGCGTACTTTCACGTCATGGTACATCCGACATTCCGAAAGTATCTACGCTTCGCAGTCCTTGGAGTGGTGTATCAATTCCGGGCGATGTGCTTCGGATTGAATCTAGCACCCTGGGCTTTAACTCGGGTAATGAACTCGGTAATGATCTACTTCCGAGCTCATTCGTCTGCGGTAACGTCGGCCTACCTGGACGACATTCTTCAGAGGTACGGCAACGAGTTAACGCTTCAGAACGATGTTCAGAATCTTCTTCTATTGCTCCGACGTCTCGGTTTTATAGTAAACGAGGAGAAGTCGGATCTGGTGCCGTCCAAGTCATTCACTCATCTGGGAATGAGCTTCGAGACGCACAACAATCTCGTTCGTCTGCCGTTAACCAGAGCGAAATTAGTCAGTTGTTACGCTCGCTATTGTCTGCACGCAGACAAAGTCACGGCGAGAGAATTTATGAGACTGATAGGTCTGTGCGGAGCCGCCGCGGATCTCATTCCGATGGGGCGGCTACGCACACGTCCTCTTCAAATTTTCCTGACTCAGAATTGGAGTGTGAAAATTCATTCGCTCGATGTAGACGTTCTCTTGTCAGATCAAGTGAAACAAGAGATTCAGACTTGGGCAAACATTCAGTGGTTAACTCAAGGAGTTCCGCTGCAGTTGCCGGATCCGAGTTTTACCGTTATGACGGATGCCAGTCAAACAGGTTGGGGTGCATCATTAATCCCAACGGATTCGAGATGCCAGGGTCTTTGGGATCCGCAATTCCTGTGCAAGCACATAAACATCAAGGAAATGATGTCAATTTGGCTTGCGTTACGTCACTGGATGGACATTATTCACGATGCTCATGTCCAAATCCTATCCGACAATACAACAGTAGTGGCGTATATACGGAATCAGGGAGGCACTCATTCAGTTCCGTTGTTCAATCTAACGGAAAGAATCCTTCTGTTTGCGTTAGAACATCACGTTCTTCTTTCGGTCCGTCACATACCGGGTCGTCTGAATGTGCTAGCAGACTCCCTTTCACGAAAGGGTCGTTTGTTGCCGTCGGAGTGGACTCTCAACAAACAAGTATTCAATCAGATTTGCTACCAATGGGAACGGCCAATGATAGACTTATTTGCGACACATCTCAACAATCAGTTGCAGACGTATGTGTCTCCGTGTCCGGATCCAAGAGCATTTGCAGTAGACGCTCTGTCGATCCCTTGGGACGGAATGATAGGATATGCGTATCCTCCAGCGCCGTTAATTCAACAAGTATTGCTAAAGATAAAACAATCTCAATGCAAGATTCTGTTGGTAGCATCTCTGTCGCCACAGAGACCGTGGATAAATCTACTCAGGTGTCTGTTGTGGGACCTACCGCGGAAGCTTCCTCCACGAGAGGATCTTCTTTCGCAGGGGAAATCGCGCCAACTCCATCACAACCTGCAGGGTCTCAACCTTCACGTTTTTCCGTTGTGCGGTCCTTCTTGCATGGCAAGCACTTTACAGGACGAGCAGTGGACGCGATTTCTAACTGTAGGAGGACCTCCTCTTCGCTAAACTATGCGGCTAAGTGGAAGGTTTTTCGTCGTTGGTGTAGGGATCATTCTGTAGATATATTTGATCCCTCTATACCAGACATTGCAAACTTTCTAGTATACTTGTTTGACGAAATCAAACTGCAGCCTGTTACTATAAAGGGTTATAGATCTATGTTATCTGATACCTATGCACATCATGATAGTTTACAAATTGGATCTAATGTCTCTTTATCGAAGTTGGTTAGAAACTTTTCGATAAATAGACCCAGAACTCTTAGATTAATTCCTAAGTGGAATTTAGCCTGGGTTCTCCTTAAATTGAAGGAAAAGCCATTTGAACCTCTTGGGACAGTCGATTTCAAATTCTTATCTTATAAGACAGCTTTTCTCTTAGCTTTCTCTTCTGCCAGAAGAGTCAGTGAGCTTCATGCACTATCGGTGGATGATTCTCATTATCGTAGTGTTGGGAACACTATCACCTTCACTACTAATGTGGGTTTTTTAGCTAAGAATCAGGCTCCTAATAAATATCCGGAACCTATTGTTATTAAGGCTCTTCCGTCTTCAGACGGGCGTAGGCCTTTACTCTGTCCTGTTAGAGCACTACGTATCTATAAACAGAGATCTCAGTTTATCAGAAAGGGACGGAAACGTTTCTTTCTGTCTTTGATGCCTAATAGAAAGGACATTTCAGTCCATTCTATTGCTAGATGGATTCAGTTAACTATCCATACTGCTTATGAAGATTTATCTTCTTCTCAGCAGTCTGTGCTTAAGATTTCTGCTCATGAAGTAAGAGCTCTTTCTACTTCCTGGGCTTATGCTAATAGTGTTGCTATTACAGATTTAATGAAGGCTGCTTATTGGTCTCAGCCATCCACATTTACGAATTTTTATCTCAGAAATATTGAGTCCATTTCTGGAGACCTGCATTGTTTAGGTCCGTTATCTGTTGCTCAGAATGTCGTCCACTAAACAGTTGCAACTATAGTTATGCAGGCTTTCTGTTCCGGCAGTGACTCCGTCCGGCTGCCCTCTTTCCTCTGGGCTATTTGACCCAGGGCAAGGGGAAGGGGGGGGGGGGGGGCGGGTGTTCCCTTAGGTCACCTGCTTTATAGTGAAAAGCAAGGGAATGCCTCCTCCAAGTCAGTATTTCTGAGTCGCTTCCGGGGTGGTTTTAAAGTGTAATATTAATGTTTAAATTCATTCATGTCTTATTTTTAAAGTGTAGCTCGGTGTGAAGCATTTGTATATGTCAAGTGTCAAACGGGCTTTAATATACAATACTCGGACACTTTTAAATGACTATAAAGAGTCTCAATTCTCTGGACTACTTTATTTATTGGCTTGCTTTAAAAATAATTAGTATAAGGGTTATACTGGATGTTAATAGAGAACATGAATGTTATTGTGCTCAATTATTAAGGGTAGTGTATCTTTCTAATTTAATATTAAATAAGAAAGATACATGTAAAGCCTAATACTCCTTTTCTCCTTAAGGGGTTACCTCTTTACTATATAGTTGAGCTTATTGGATTTTCCTCTATGTCCTAGGCCCTCCAGCCTGTTTACTATTCAGCTAAGTCTGGGTCATTGGTACAGTATAAAAATGTTAAAAAATTTATAGTAATTTATATGTTTTTTATACTTACCAATGACCCAGACGGGGATGGCCCTCCCTGGAGTTGGGAACTCTTGCCTCCCCGCTGAGTACATAGCGCTGACCAGGCACTGCCAGTAAGAATGATAATTGGCGCCAATTTCGGGACGACTGCGTCACTGCGCATGCGCAGTAGAGGCGTAGTATGGAGGTCCTTTAGGACATGATTTCTTTTTGTTTTGGATGCAAATTTTGGGGATTGGGGGGCAAAATTTGTGTTTGGCCCTGGTTTTGTTAGAGTTAGCACCAGCTAAGTCTGGGTCATTGGTAAGTATAAAAATATATAAATTACTATAAATTTTTTAACTTTCCTCATGCAGTGATTCCACGGCGAACAGGTCACGCCATCCGGTAGCCAAGGGACACGAGGCCTATACACTCCGTTCGCTCGCATAATAGAAGTATACACGGGGTAACGATCACGGAGCTTCCAGCGGCAATGCATCGTAAGACCGCTTCTCCACAGGCCTCAGTGACGGACGTGCTATCCAAGTTAGCACAGTTTATCGCAGCATCCCACCAATCGACAGTTTCTTGGTCGGATCAGGAATTATCCGACGGCACTGGGTCGGTGCTCTCCACTGTTGCATCAGGTTTGGACGACCGAACGCTTTATAGGGTCCGACAGGATGGCGAAAGGGATTCGGACGATTTCGAGTTTTCCCTTTCGGAACAACGTAAGCTGTCATACATTTCTTCCGGCATTTTCTTCCAGTGGTTGTTCCTTCGTACTACATTGCTGCGATGTTGAATAAGAGACTTATAGCGTCATTGGACACGGAATTTTGGATCGGTTCAGGGACATTGTCCCTGACTTACCGACGAAGTCCAATAATGTCTTTAGAACATTTGTATTATTTATCGACGCTATATATATATAAGCCTGCTACCAAGCATTATAGTTTAGTTTCTTGTCCGCAATGCTCAATTCTGCCTTTATCATTTCTAGGAATAATTTATTTTGGCAGAACAGGGCATACAGAGAGTTTATATGCGTCTAGACGGCGGGGTTAAAGACTGGAAATTATCTTTTTCACCGTCTATGTTTTTTCCAACCACAATGTTGGAAACGACAATGATGTCTAATAGACTTAACTTAGATGCTTTATCATACGTAGTCCACCTTTCTGAGGCGTTATCATTACGTCTTCAAGAGAAAGAATTCAGGGATATGATCCTCAATGTGATTTCTTTCAAGGGCAGTAGTTTGACCATGTATAACTCCGCCCTTCAGTGGCAACCTGGAGTTGGTTAGACGTGACGCAGCCCTAGCTACATTCACGCGCGTGGATAGTAAGGTGAGGAACTCTCTAAGAGTCGCTTCGGTCTCGGAGAAGCTTCTCTTCGACAGCAACTTTTCAGCAATCCATGAATTGCTCGATATACATGTTCTCTTGTCTATCTAGTGTAGCAAGATTCAGACTGGGGCAAACATTCGGTGGTTGACTCAGAGAGTGCCACTGCAGTTGCCGGATCCGAGTTTTATAATTATGACGGTTGCCAGTCAAACAGGTTGGGGTACAATATTGATCCTGACGGATTCGTAGTGCCAGGGTCTTTGGGTTCCGCAGTCTCTAGGCAAGCACTTATCTTCCACGGAATAATGTTTTTTAGGCTTGCTTTATGTCATTGGAGGAACATTATTCAGAAACGCATGTCCAAATCCTGTCCGATAATACGACAGTAGTTGCGTATCTCCGGAACCAGGGAGGCACTCATTCGATTCCGTTATTCAATTTAACGGAAAAAATCCTTCTGTTTGTTATAGTACACCAAGTTCTGCTTCGGCCCGTCATATTCCGGGTCGACTGATTGTATTACCGGACTCCCTTTCACGTAAGGGTCGCTTGTTGCCGTCAGAATGGACTCTCAACAAACAAGTATTCAATCAGATTTGCTATCAATGGGAGCGCCCAATGATAATTTATTTACGACACAACTTGCTAATCAATTGCAGACGTATGTGTTGGCATGTCCGGATCTCTGAGCTTATGTTGTTAACGCTCTATTGATCTAATAGGACGGAATGATAGGATATGCTTATCCTCCTGCGCTGTTGTTTCAGCAAGTATTGCTAAGATAAACAACCACAATACATTTCTGTTAATAGCATCTCTGTCTTCACAGAGACCGTGGGTAAATTTACTCAGATGTCTACTGTGGGACTTAACGCGAAAACTTCCTCCATGAGAGGATCTTCTTTCGCTGGGGAAAATCGTGTCATCTTCATCACATCCCGCAAGGTCTCAACCTTCACGTATTCTGTTGTGTGGTCCTTATTGCATTGTAAGCATTGTACTGGACGAGCTTTGGAGGCGATTTCTTACTGTAGGAGAACCTCTTCTTCGCTATACTATGCAGCTAAAGTGGAGGCTCTTCCGTCGTTGGTGTAGGGATCACTATGTTGATATTGTATTCCTCCATACTACTCATTGCAACTTTCTAGTATACTTGTTTGACAAGATCTACTGCAGCCTGTTACTATTAAGGTTATAGGTCTATGTTATCTCATACCTATGCACTCTATGATAGTTTACAATTGAGTCTTATGTCTCTTTATCTAAGTCAGTTAGTAACTTTTCGATAAATAGACTTAGAATCATTAGATTAAATTTCTATATGGAATTTAACTTTGGTTCTTATTTAGCTACTAATCATTTGAGCCTCTGGAAACAGTAGTTTTCAAATTCTGACCTTTTAGACAGTAATTCTGTTGGCTTCTCTTTTACTGAAGAGTCAGTGAGCTTCATGCACTATCGGTGGATGATGCTCGCTTTCGTAGTTTCGGAATCACTACTTCCTTTACTATTTAGGTTGGATTTTTGGTTAAGAGTCAGGCTTCTAATAAATATCCGGAACCTATTGTTATTAAGGTCCTTCCGTCTTCGTACGGGCATAGGCCTTTACTCTGTCCGGTTAGAGTTTACGTATTTATAAACAGATATCAGTTTATTACTACGGACGTAAGCTTATTCTGTCTTTGATGCCTAATAGAAGGACGTTACACTCCATTCTATTGCTTATGGATTCAATTAACTATCGGTTCTGCTTATGGTGTATCATTGACTCAGCAGTTGTGCTTGAGATTTCGGCTCATGAAGTAAGAGTTCTTTCTAATCTTGGGCTTACATTAATAGTGTTGCTATTATAGATTTTTGAAGGCTGCTCATTGTGCTCAGCCATCCACATTCATGAATTTTTATCTCAGAAATATCGAGTCCATTTCTGGAGGCCTCTATTGTTAGGTCTATTATCTACTGCTCAGAATGTCATTCACTTAACAGTTGCTACTATAGCTAGGTAGGCTGTCTGTTTCGGCAGTGACTCCGTTCTGCTGCCCTCTTCGCTCTGGGCTATTTGACCCAGGGCAAGAAAAAGGGGGGGGGGGGGGGGGGGAGGGTGTTCCCTTGGGTCACCTGTTTTACTATGAAAACAAGGGGATACCTCCTCCGGAGTTAGTAATTCTGAGCTGTTACTGGGATGGCTTTTTAGTGAGAAGTTTATGTTTTAAAAATTCATTCAGGTCTTAGTTTTAAAGTATAGCTTTTGAATATAGCACGTGTCAAACGGACGTTATTATACAATCCTCGGACACTTTTAAGGAGTATAAAGAGTCTCTATTCTCTAGACTTACTTTATTTATTGGCTTACTTTAAAAATTATTAGTATAAGGATTATACTAGATATTAATAGAGTACATGGATGTATGATGCTCAATTTTGGAAGGTGTTGTATCTTTCTAATTTATCATAAATAAGAAAGATACATGTAAGGCCTAATACTTCTTTTTCCCTAGAGGGGATGACTCTATTTTATATAATTGAGCGTATTCCAACTTGCTCTATGTCCTAGGCCCTCCAGCCTTTTTACTATTCAGCTATGTCTGGGTCATTGGTACAGTATAAAAATGTTAAAAAAATTTATAGTAATTTATATATTTTTTATACTTACCAATGACCCAGACGGGGATGGCCCTCCCAGGAGTTGGGAACTCATACCTCCCCGCTGAGTACATAGCGCTTACCAGGCACTGGTTATAAGAATGATTAATGGCGCCAATTTCGGAACGTCCTTGACACTGTGCATGCGCAGTAGAGGTGAAGTGTGGAGGACCATACAGGACATGTTTTCTTTGGTTTTAGATGCAAATTTTGGGGATTGGGGGGCAAAATTTGTGTTTGGCCCTATATTTTAAGAGTTAGCACCAGCTATGTCTGGGTCATTGGTAAGTATGAAAAATATATAAATTACTATAAATTTTTTAACTTTCCCTGTAAATTGAGTGGATTTTTTGACCAATGATTTTTTAAGTTAAATTTAAATGAGTTTTTGATTAAATACAGTCATGGCTGCTTCACAGCAGCCATGACTAGATCTGCTGAAAAATACTCAGCAGGTTAAGAGTTAAGTTCATAAAAGTGTCCTTGGTTACAAAATTTGGACAAAAAAAAACATTGGCAGTGAACTACCCAAATAAACCTGGCTGGCTGGCAAGGCACCGCAAAATTTGTCACTGAAATAAGTTCTGGAAATACAATGAGAATTCTAATATTCCAGAAACATTAACACAAACCTTTTAATTTTAAAGTATTTATACATAGTCATTTATGAGTTAACATGACAAAAATATTTAAGCAAGCTATTATTTGAAAATGGAATATGTTTTCACTTTTGGAATTCACTTTAAAAAATTTCTACAATCTGGTATAAATATGTCTATATTTGTCCTTCAAATCATGCACCCGATATAACATGTAACCAACTACCGGTAACCCTGCAAATTTTAAATTTTTAAAATTTTTAATGAGGGTATATTTTTGTAGAGTGATATGACAGAATATCCTCTATAAATCCGGTGCAATCCCTATGGTTAGTAAGTGTATGTTAGCTCAACTAACACTCTGTAGGGCGGTGCCTCAGTATTTAGAGGTGCAGGCTGCAAACAGAGAGGTCCTCGGTTAGAATCCCAGCTGCGACAACTGTGTTGTGTCCTTGGGCAAGACACTTCACACTTAACTTCAACCAGTGATAACCCTGCTTGTGTGGAGTTAGTATATTGGGGAGCTGATAGTTGCTCGCCATTGCTTGGTGGTTCTCTCCGGGTACTCCAGCTTCTTCCACCCATAAAACTGTCTTGGTCATGATTAGCCATTGTGCTGGAATATGTGACCTTAAACACCAATAAATAAATAAATAATATGAAAAAAGAAGGATTGCAAGCCTTTCACTCAAATCTCTCAAACTCTGATATTATAATAGTTCCTTTATCTATTATATAACATAGGTGAGCAGTTAGTCGCTCTTACGGTGAATATTTTAGGAGAGTAATGATGAGAGAGAAAGTGAGCAAGAAATTAAATTTTTTCGTTATTCAAGAAATACTTTTAAAGCATTGGCTATAAAGAGCTAATCCCTTCAATTGTCTTTATTTAAACACAAACATATCAAGACTGGCTAAAGCTTTTGCACCAGCGAGCATTTGGCCAGCATTAACCCTACAGGCTTAATTCTGACTTTGATTGCATTTTGCAACAGAGCAGGTGCCCCTAAATGCAGTTTTGGGGTTTACTCACAAGTTACATTTTAAGTACCTTGGTAGTTGTTTTTAGGAAAGTCTTGGCTGCCTATATCAGCAGCCAAGACCTGCCAAAAAACAACAGCAAAGCCACAGGATGGCTATCAAAGTGTAGCAAAAATATATATAAATCTCTTAGCCCTCAAGAGTTAACACTACAGATTACCAATAAAACACCCCGATGCTTGGCAGTGTTATGATTCCGAATGGGAACAGCAAACTGCTTTGTGCAGGAGAGACGGGTGAGTATGAGTATTTCGTGGCCAGTATGAATATAATAGGAAGCGGTATCAACCAAAACACACAAACTAATCATAAAGTTTCCACACAAATAATAATGCAAAAGGGACTAAATTATCTGTTCACTGTGGGTTATTTCACAAAATTTTGTACGATGTTATTTTCAAGTGGAGATTTTATTTTTAAAAGTGAAAACAAAACCCTGGTGCATCAGAAATATAAGACAAAATCTGAAACTTAATAGTGATATAATAGTGATATAAGGATTTTTGAGCTCCAGATGTCCAGTTTTAACCATTAGAAATAAACATCCAGTCTTTGTCTTTAAATGTCCTTGCTGCACACATATTGACTGAGTTTATGTATGGTATATGTAGATTTTGGCTATTGAAAATATTCTTTTTTCTGAGGCACCCCACTCGTCATTTAAAATTCGCCTCATTTTTTTTTTACCTGGAAGTCACTTTATAGTTTTTTATCCTTCAACAAGCATATATTTTCGGGCATACAAGTAAAAGTGTCTAGACTAAATGCAAATCTGTATGAGAGTAGCAACAACATTCCATGTACAAAACTGAAGCGAAATAAGAATTTTTTGTACTTGAAAGCTTTTTGAAGTAGCACTCACTCACCAAAGTAATCAAATCATAAATATTCAATTTTTACAAATGTTAACCCTTTGATCCCTGGTGGTATCTTCCATGTCAGTTCTATGGTAGCAATAGGAAGAGTCCATATTTATTATTTGGGGGTAGACCAATTAATATTTTCAACGTGCAGCCTTTGGGCTGCACATTGAAAATATTGATTGGTCTACACCACACATTTACCTTGCTGTCATCCCATTTAATGACATTATGACGTAGCTTGTGACCTGGCCAGAAAAACAGTCTCTGGAGTTCAAAGGGTTAAGTTGAGCATTTTTGTTAATATTATATAAGTCAAAAATGCTGCCCAATTTAATATTCATAGAACCATCAAACACACCCAGAAAGCAGTTGTTTTATACCCAACAGAAATTGAAATTCCTTTGGCAATGATGTTTTTAATCCAGTACACAAGAATATATTGACTTGTTTCACTGTATGTAAAATGTCACTCCATCACCAAAGTAAAAATAACAGTTTCATTGAACATTCGAACCGTAAATTCCTGAGAATCATTCTTGATTCAAGTGACAATGACAGTGACTGATCACATGACATGTTTTCCTCCATTGATTGAATGACAACAATGCTGTTTTTTGGATTTACACCCAATAAAATAGTTCTCGGTTTAAATGATGGGCTGGTTACTTTTCAAGGAGTGTTGTAAGATAAATTAATTATTGCCACCGTATGGGGGTTTCCGAAATACTGTATTGAAGTCTTGACCTCGCATCTGGGTCATATATATTGACTTGTTCTAATGGATCCATTGATATGTGCCACCAGAGGGTCTCATCTTCAAAACACCATCTCTGAAACCCCCATGGTTGTAAAAATCCATAGTATTATTTACACTCCAATGACTCTCAATTAAGTTGTAATATCTTGTTTCAGCTCTGTCAACAAGATGTCATTGGTTAAATTAGCAGCTGCATTCTGGGAAATGTTTGTAGCTGAAAATGATGGGTGTTTTTGACAGAGTTTAAAGTTTTTTGGATTAGAAAGGAAAAAAGCCACTCTTCCTCATCTTTAACCCTCTACACTCTGATGTCAAATACCCGAAGTTTTCAGAAGCAAATATATCCCACAGTGCATCAGAGAATTTAAAAAATTACATCTTGTTTGACAGAGCTCATTAAGCTCTGTCAAACAAGATATAATTTGTTAAATTTTTCATGCTACTTGGGCAAAATTGAGTCAATGACAAACATTTTTAAATACTACAAAAATGCTGGGGAGTTTTTGCACCCATTCCACTGTTCTAAACTTGTACTACATGAAGGTTTAAGTGTAAACAAATTGAGATCTGAAGGACATATTTCATGTTTAATTACAGAGAAGGATGTGTGGTGTTTTGGAATATGCCCGAGATGGAGGTATGATTAAATGTTATGTCACTTTATTTGCCCTCTCTCCTTGAGAAACCCATGAAGAGGTAGGTGTGATGATACTGACATAGAATAAATACGTCCATTATTATGTAAATATAAGAAAAGAACATTCTTAATTATTGCAGTTGATTAAAGTCCTTTAGTGACACAATATAAAATAATTTCAAACAAGTATCTATAAATGTATTAGATTTCTAAATATGTTATTGTGATGTAGACTCTTGTTGGAAAAAAAGATTTAACCTTTAGGAATCTTGCACTGCACTTTTTATGTAAAAAATAAAAATTATCAGTTTTTGTCTCAAAACCATAGGGCTATGTTTTATTATCAGTATTATCAGTATGGCATATTTATATGAAATGCTCCCTATTTCAGATTGCTGCCTTTTATATGAACGGTGTCTTTAACAAGTTTGAAAGCAAACTTGTCGGTTGGCCCTGTCTATTATTCCATCTCCATCTGCAGGGTTCTCACGGAATTCAAGGAATGACCTTCAATTTGACTGAAGGATATTCAGGGACTTGAAGTCCTGGAAATGGGTCAGAGGCATTGAAAAGCCTTTGAATATTCACAAAATAAAAATGAAGCAAAAATGCATTATCATAGCTATATCCTAACATGGACCCTCTGATTGTCAGCCCCCTCCTCCCACCTCCCTTCAATGGAAGTGGCAGGAGAGTGTAACGACGGGAAGGAACCAGTTAAGACTGGTGAAGACAGGAGCCTTGAACATCCTTCAATTTGGTTATTATGGGGCCTTGAAAAATGATGAGAAATGACCATGTATATCCTTAAATTTTATCAGCCCTTGCCTCTGCCTATAGGACTGCTGGAACCCCGATCTGCTGGGTTGTTTGTACTTTTGTCAAACTTTTAAGAGTTTTTGTCTTTACCTAACACAACTTGTAGATGACAGTTGCTAAAAGGTTTCTAGAATAACTAAACTGTTTCATTTTATGTCTCAGAATGAAAGCTTCTGATCTCTACATTGGAATGAGCTCATCAGGGTCTCCAATCGGAGGGCAGGAGATCCCATTTCCTGGTCAGTTTTTCACCCAATCCAGGTATTACCACTGGAGAATGTTCCTGTGTAAGTTGGATATGTGCAGTGAGTAGAGGTCAGCTGATCAGGTGACTTGAGCGAAAAAATTACCTCAGCTCTACAAACAAGCTCTGTCTTCAGTAAAAAGTGACTGTAGTGCATGCATGTTCGTCGTCACATGTTTGACATCATGTCACACTCACACCTCTGATTTCTGAGCGTGAACACCTTGACTGGAATGGAATTACCTGCTAGACTAGAGCAAGCCATATCAGCTCTGGGCATCTCTTGCCCCATCTCCTGGACTATCCAGGAAATGGGCATGAGTGTACATCTGAAACTGGAATTCAAAGTCGAAGAGAACACCACAACACCACCCTCTTTGGGGAGAGGTAGCACCTTTGGTGAGAGGATCCCCTCTCACACTGGTCCACACCCGAGGGGGCATGGAGGCCCCGAGAAGAGTAAGATGAAGAAAAGAAAGAAGAGCTTAGGGATGCCCGATGCTTGGAGGCTTTCCTGGATAAGAAGAAAGAAGGGAGTGAGGGGGTGGAGGTTCCAGAGGCAGCCACCAGTTCCCCTCCTAATCCCACAGGCACAACCAACCAACTGCCGGCTCCCCAGTCAGTACAGTTGGATGAGGAATGTCCTTTGGAGATTGAGGAGGAACTGGAAGTTGCTTTTTTGCACCTCCCACCCCTCATTCCCCTCTTCCTTCGTTCCTGGTCTGCTAGGACAAGGAACTAACATATAAACAACTATCTCTGGCTTCACAGACAACATCCAGAGAGCATACAGACCTTCTACCTCTGTCAAATACAATATCAGGACACCAGTAATTCATGGCTAAATGCAAAGAAAACGATAGGTGCTCCGATGAAATCAATAGACGCTCCGATAAAATCTTCAGCCTAGCGATGGAATTTATGAACAACCAAAAACAAACGACAGACACAGCAAATTGCTCAACAACGTCAACCATCACTTCCACGCTCTCTCCATCACAGCCACCTCCTCCTAAGAAGTCACAAAAAAGCACAAATGCAGATAAGCTGCTTCTTCTCCTTCCCTCCATTACCGTGCTCAGACATAACACAAATATTATACAGCTAATGAGGGTCGAAAGGGGCTTGCCCCACTGCGTCCCTGCATGCCTTTGGCATGCACAAACCATTTGATTTGCGCCTTGTGAAAATTCAGTCTACCTTGAAATTAGGTGAATTAAAAAAAAGTAACCTTCTAAAAGACATTTTGTTGGAAGTATTAAATGATGTTTGATCTAATATTCATAGTGACTAATATAAGGCCCCACAACTGAGTTACGCTTCATGGGCCCAGGCACATTGACAAAAAAATGGTGTATTGCATGGACAATTTTATTGACTGATTGGAAATGCATCCACATTTCAAATGTAACCAAGGGTATGTTTCACTGAGCTATTCCGGTTTACTTGGTTTATTGTGCGCAGACACACAGAATAAAAACTAGGTTGTTTCATTGAGCAGTTTATATTCTGGTTTACCATTCTGGATTAAACTAACTAAACCTCCTGGAGAGCAGGGTTATCTGGTTTATCATTCTATTTCGGACATGTGCAGTGGAATGCACATAACAGTTCTACGCCTCGCACAACAACAGTAAACAAATATTATGATTTCAAGTGTCGAAAAAGAAATAAACAGTGCAAGGTTCATGAAAAATGCTAAAATTAAAGAGAGAGAAACTATAAAACAGTTAATGACGTTTATTTAGCCCATAAAAGTGACTTTTCAAAAATATTCGATTCTCAACTGAAAGGGTGTTTTTCTCTCAGAAAAATTGTTACAACTTTCAGAAGATCCTTTTTGGCCATTTTCTTCCATGATAGCAGTGACGCAATTACTGACACCATCACTGGGAAGTTTCTTATGAGGGCCTTTTTAATGATGGTTTTCTAAGACTGTTAAAAAAATGAAAGCAGGGATATGATTCCCACGCTTTGGATATCCCCCTCCTAACAATGCATTCATGTTTAGCGTTTCCTAGCGACATCAAGCAAGGGTTTACATGGAATAGTATTCGCATTAAACATACTGTTCAATTGGGTTTATGAAACCACAGTTTAGGTTTACATTGAATAGTAAACCAAGTAAACCATAATAGTTCATTGAAACATACCCCAAGGTTCAGACTTTTAGACGAAGTAACAATTTTTACATGTGTTAATAAATGTGACATAAAAGTGGTAATGTTTGGGTTAAGGGGTCGCCCAACAAAACTTTTGGAAAATTTTTGCCAGTGCCCAAATATCTGATAAAAGGTAAATAAAGGCTTATTATATATCAAAATAATGACCAGGCTACAAAGAAATGGAATATATTCACTTTTTGATGAAATAAAAATTTTGTATGAGTTTGATGACAGACAGGCTTCCAATTCAGTGGCATAAGAAACCAATTGAAAAAATCACGAATATTTTGGTAATTCCAGTGACTTCAATCTCCAGACTCAGAGAAAGCACATTTTACTATTTCAACTGTGATGTGTTGCAAACACCAAAAAGAAAATGCATGAAAAAGAAATAAACTTCCATTTAAAAAATCAGTCACATGATGGTTTGTAACCTTATAAGATAAATCGTGAACGTGTGCTAAATATTGTTTTCAAAGATCTAAGAACTGCAGAAATGGTCACACTCTTCTGTAATCTGCAAAGCGGTGGAATTGAAAATGCTCAATACATTCACAGAGGAACTTTGCATTGACATATGTTGCATTGTTTTGTCTGCTATATATCCACAAAAAGGTGTCCATCTGCAGTGAAATATGGGAACATTGTAAAATGAACTTTCTTAGCCATGCAATTATATTCATTGTCAAGTCGATCTATTCTGATCTTATTGCTTTAGCCTTGTAATATGAAATTGGTACCAAGCCTGAAAATAAGCAGTCTGTCATCTGCATAATGAGGTCCCCAGAGGGTGAATTTAGTGATGCTACCCTGAATAGCAAGCCAGAAAATAAGCAGACTGTCATCAGCAAAATGAGGTCCCCAGAGGGTGAATTTAGTGATGCTACCCTGCACAGCAGGGTAGCATCACTACATTTACCCTCTATGAACCTCAGTCTGAATCAGGGTCTCAAAACTAAAAAGAAAGAGGAACCCAGAGGATAAATTGGCCAACTGTATGGGATAGTATCATCAAATTCATCCTCAGGGGACCTCATTCTGCAAATGTCAGACTGCTTATTTTCAGGCCTGCTTCACAGCAGGGAAGCATTACTAAATTTACCCTCTGTGAACCTCAATCTGAATCAAGTTTGCAGGCGTAAGCAGAATTAGTATTCAGAGGATAAATTGGAGGATTCTAGCAAATGCACCCTATGGGGACCACATTTTGCAAATGACAGGTTCCTTATTTTCAGGCTTGATTGGTACCAGCAAAATCGCATGTCAGCATGTGTCGAACATATTTAAACATTCCCTCTTGGTTAGATTACCGAAATGAGACCCATCCACTTATGAAATTACAAATAAGTGAACTCATTAACCGAAATGATCATGGTTTTGTTCATGCCTTTCGTTGACTGCCTTTCAAATTGGATTCAATCAGCAAATTAAATAAGCTATTACTGTGGAACCGTGTTAATTGAATAGCCACTTTGCCAATGAAAATTATCTACTTAACAGGAGTATTCAATTAACAGAGATTGTGTCACTTTCCTGTATTTTAGAGATAAACTTAGCATTTATTCTTGTTATATCTTGTTGGCAGAGCTCCATGAGCTCTGTCAAATAAAATATAATAGATCAAATGCCTGTATTGTATGCACTGAGGCCAAATAGGTCTATAAACAAAGAAAAACGGGAGAGAGTCAGGGTAATTTCTCGACAGGTTACAAGATTGTTTTATTCAATTAACAGGAGTTTACTCTGAAGTTATATTCAATTAACATGTCAAATTTGTACTGGAGGTATGGTAAATGGTTTTGTGTTGGGAAATTATATTCAATTAACAGGGTTATTCAGTTATTCAGTTAAGAGATATCCTGTTACGTGGGCTCCACTGTATTGTTGTAAAATCAGCTGATTCTGATCACAGCCCACCTTCATACATGTAGAAACATACTACATGAGGATGATAGTTTCAAAACAAATTACGCAAAGTAAAACATAGTATGAGCAAACACACACCCAAACCCAAATCAGTTGGTCGATACAATTTTTTTTAATATTGGACTGTTAGGCCTAAAATAAATTAAAATCTGTTTCTCAGGCCCTCCCACATGGTCCTTTTGGCTGCTGCATGCTCTCTTTTTATAACCAATGGAAACTTTAAAAAAATCAAAAATTAAATGGTTTATGTCTGATATTTTACCAAAGTTAAAAAAATTGATAAATGTGTCCCTTGAGTGCAAGATGGCTAAAGCATTGCAAAGCCTTCTTGCTCTCAAGGGACAAAATACACCACCTCCCATGCCATTCTGTAGATTATGAGGCCTAAAACATAAGCCAAGATATGAACTTTTGATGGCAAAGAAATAATTACAGAAATAAAAAATAAAATAAAAAAACGCTCGCCCACATGCAATTTTACAAATAATGGCCTGAGAAACAGAAGATCTACTTTGTGGGGCCTTAGTATTGATGGTTGTTCCAATCTTTGTTCCTATAGTTCACTTTAGTTGAGCACTTAAATGGCAGTTGTCATAACTGATCACCAGAAATGACCCACATTGTTTACTACAGGCTTGCACTACAGTGGAAGTCCCTAACTCGGATAAAATACTCTCTATTTTTGTCTTTCCCAAGCAAGTTGGGAAAGAAAAGTGGTGCAAAAGCACCAATAAAAATAAGCCAAAACTGGGTCGAGTGCAACCGGCGCAGACCCATTACGGGACGCTCTCTCCCAAGTACAACTCCACGACTTCCGTTGCCAGTGTGCATATACCGTCTCTAAAGACTCATTCTTTTTAAAATCCGCTTCGTGTCGAGATGTTTTTGCACGCTTATCAGTGTTCCACCAGCTCGATGTTTGATGATTCCTGATTCATTATACCACAGTGTATCCTTTGTATTCTCAGGAACAGTGTTTTATATATTCTCTTTTCTATTATATGTCCATAATGTATTTTTATTTGCTCTCTCTCGAGTCGCTCGCGAATTTCGCGTGCCACGCGGTTCGGACTTAGATTTGTTCACAATTATTGGTAATGCTTTTTTTGCAAAATTTTCTAATTGTGTTAGAGTTAGGTGTCAGCGGGGTACCACTCCTGCAGTGTTTCTTCTTTCTTTTGAGAGTAGTCTTCCTGTTGGGTGGTTCCCGGTCGACCTTCTGGGGTCTTTGTTTCTGTCACCTTTCTCTCTTCTTTGGGGGTGTTCTGTTTTCTCATCTCCACTTCTCTGCTCCTCTCACCTCTTTCATGCCCAGGACAATTCCCTGTGGGCAATGTCTGCTGCCAAAGCATGTGGACGATGTACATTTGTCTTGTTCCTCCTGTAATTGGTGTTCGGCTGAGCGGCCGTGTGGTGTCTGTGGAACATGGTCTTCCACCTTCTGGGCGTCAGTAAACCGTGTCGTTCGTTCTCGTGGCCGTGCCTCCCGCTCCCGCGGGAAAGGAGAACGTGGTCGTTCGGGGCCTCCCGAGTCGACTTTGTCTGGTGAGAGTTATTCCTCCTCCGTGGGGATGTGCAGTCTTTTCCTGTGGTGGATACTGCGGGAGCCGTTGAGTGTTCTGGTGTAGAGATGCCTGGTTCCGGGACTACGGTCCCCCTCCAGTCGACATCTGAGGCTGTCACTAGGGTTGTGACTCCTCCTTCGGAGCCGAGCCGGTGTGCTCTCTCCACTATTTCACCAGCCTCAACGACTCTCGACGTATCTACTACTGCTGCTGGCCCGTCTGCTTCGTTATCTGTTTCAGCCGGCCTCGGCTTTTCGCTGCAGGGGACTGCAGGACTGTCCGATACTGTAGACGTGGGATATCGGCCTCAGCCTTCCCTGACTTCAACTCGGCGAAGTCGGAAGGGGCTGCCGGCCGAGCCCATCACTGTGGTCTCTTCGCCGTCGAGCACCACAGTTGTGTCTTTGGATTCGGATGTTCGTAGTGGAAACACTATGAACTCCGTGGCGTTTCCGTCTACTCACTCTGGTCACACGACCAGTTTTGGGGGACCAACGCGTTTTGTGCAGCCTGGACCTTCTGCCCCGCAAAGGTCCGCGGTGACTCTCATGAGTTCTCGCAATATTGATCCTCGGGGTGCATCGTACCCCTATACACGTCTGCCTTCAGATGTTTCGGCTGCCGCCCGTCGTCCCACGTCGGGTGTTTTGGAGGATCGTGACCCTTCGCTGGTTAAGAGGGTCAGAGGTGAAGCCACTTTGCCAGTTCGCTCCCCTGTCGAACCGGTCGGTACAGGCAGTGAGCTTAGGGAGGCCCTCTCCTTACTCACTCAGGTTCTTTCTAAGAGCCTTCCTGTTGCTTTCAGCGAGGCTATGGGTGGTTTCCAGGCGCCTCCTTTGGCACCGCCTCCCGGGATTGGAAACAGGCCGGTTTCCGATTCCTCTGGTGTCCCGACACCATGGGAGGCGTCGGCTGGTTTGCCCACGATGGGATATGTGTCTTCCGACTCTGGGGAGGAGTCCGACATGCTTGAGATCGAGGGCCAGCAGTCTTCGGACTTGGGGGCGGCTCTTGACTTTGTGTTTGGGTTTCTGCCTGAGGTCAAACCTGCTAACCAGCCAACGGTGTCAGCCTGGCTGCGATCATTGGTCACGCGCCAACAGCCTATGGAGCAACCTGCTTCTGGGCGTCTTCGACCGTGCCAGTCGGTACAGGTGGTTGAGGCTTTTTCAGCATTGGATGCCAAGCTGAATTCCAAGGCTTTGAAGACTTCGTTCTTCACCAGGGTTGACACCTTTTTGCCTCCTGTGCGTTATCGTTCCTACGATTCCGCCAATCCATCAGTCTGCCAGGCTTTGACGGTTCTGGATCAGGACTCCACTTCCCTCGGGCTTTCCAAGCCCAAGTCTGCCGTCATTCCAATGACGGCTCTGGAGTCCACGTTGGGCTTATCTAGAGAGATGCTTGGCATGCTTTCTCTCTCAGATCACGTCGTCTCAGCTTTGGCTGCTTATCTGCCTCCAGATAAGTTTGACGAGGTACAGGCTCCTTTGCGTGTGCTGTCCAAGGCGCTTATGCACCTTACTCACACGCATGCCTGTAACACGGCCAATTTGGAATTAGTTCGAAGGGACGCTGTGCTGGACACAGGACGATCCCTTCCCGAGGAGCAGCGTGCTACTCTTCGATCTGCTTCTTTGGCAGGTCCGCAACTTTTCCATGGTTCCGTGTCGACGGTCCGGGATGACGTCCTACGTCATTCCAAAGATCAGCTGCTGTTTCGTCAGCTTGATCAGCCTTCTCGGGGAGGCAAGGGCCATTCCAAGCCTAACAAGTACCCTTCTGCTTCCTCTGTGAAGCAAAAGGCTGGTCCTTCTGCCGCCGCCTCTACTTCTTACTCACGGGGTAAAGGTAGGGGTCGGCAGAATCGAGGGAAGTCTCAGGATTCTTCATTTAGCAGAGGAGGTGGTTTCTCCTCTCGCGGGCCTCGTCGGGGCTCGAAATGAAGGTCCTCACCTCGACTCGTCCCAGGTTGGAGGAAGGATAGCAGAGTTCGCAGACCATTGGACCACCATCACATCCGATCCATGGGTGTTAGATGTTGTTCGGTCCGGGCTGCGCATATCCTTCCGACGGCACCCCACTCTGTCAAGGGTGCCTCTTCCAACCACAGTTCCTTCAGACGTTTTACGTCGGGAACTTTTGTCCACAGAGATTGCCAATCTCCTGGCAAAGGGGGCGATCGAGGTCGTCAAGAACGTTCAGTCAGTGGGTTTCTATTCCCGCCTGTTCTTGGTGCCGAAGAAGGACGGCCGACTCCGACCGGTTATCGATCTGAGTATCCTGAACCAGTCTATCATTGCTCCCAAGTTCAGCATGGAGACTTTCAGGTCGGTCCGCCAATCAATTCACCAGGGAGATTTCGCAGCCAGCATCGACCTGCGAGACGCTTACTTCCACGTTCCGATGCATCGGGCATCACGGAAGTATCTCAGGTTCGCTTTTCTGGGGCGAGTTTACCAGTTCAAGGCCATGCCTTTCGGCCTCAACCTGGCTCCTTGGGCGTTCACCAGACTGATGTCGCATGTGATAGCGTTCCATCGCACACAGTCCAGGGTGACTACTTCGGCATATCTGGACGATATCCTCCAGAGGCATTCCAATGCTGCCTTACTGGAATCGGATGTCGCCACTCTGTTGAGCTTGCTCACGTCGCTAGGATTCAGAGTCAACGAGGAGAAGTCGGACCTGGTCCCTTCTCAGTCGTTTTGTCATCTGGGGATGTCTTTCCAAACCAAATTCAATTTGGTGGCTGTTCCCCAGGCCAAGGCTGTGATTCTCTCAGCTTTTGCTCTGACTCTGTCCCAGTCCAGGTCCGCGACCGCTCGGAGTTTTCTCCGGCTGATCGGTCTCTGCGGTTCGGTGACGGATCTCATTCCTTTAGGTCGGCTGCGTGTCAGACCTCTCCAACACTTTCTGCTCAGTCGTTGGAGACCGAATGTAGATTCTCTGGATCAGGTGCTTCCGTTCCCGGACTCTCTGTATCCTCACCTTCTTCCCTGGGCAGATGTTCAGTGGATTACGCAGGGTATTCCGCTGGACTTACCCACGTCCGATCGCATTCTGACGGCAGATGCCAGCGATCTCGGATGGGGTGCGACGTTGGATCCTCTCGGTCTTTCCCTACACGGGATGTGGGACCAGGATCAAGCAGCTCTACACATCAACCAGAAGGAGCTTCTTGCTCTTCTTCTGAGTTTCAGGCAGTGGATCCCTCACCTGTCGAATCGCCAGGTCCTTCTACTATCCGACAATTCGACAGTGGTTGCTTACATTCGGAACCAGGGCGGCACGCACTCGCTTCCGATGTACGAGTTAGCTCGGGATCTTTTACTGCTCGCTCAGGATGTTCACGGCGGAGTGGTTGTTCGTCACATTCCCGGTCGTCTGAACATCCTAGCCGACTCCCTGTCCCGACAGGGCAGGGTTATTTCCACCGAGTGGATGCTTCACAGGGCAGTGTTCCAGTTGCTTTGCGATCTCTGGGGACGTCCCCACATCGACCTCTTTGCGACTCGTTGGAACCATCAGGTGGACACTTTCGTGTCCCCGTGTCCAGATCCTCTGGCTTTTGCCGTGGATGCTCTGTCACTCGATTGGAACGGTCTAGTCGGCTACGCCTTCCCGCCGGTTCCGATTCTTCCTCAGGTTCTCGCCAAAATTCGAACCTGCAGTTGTCGAATCATTCTGATCGCTCCCCTGTCGCCTCAGCGGGTGTGGATCAATCAGCTCCGCTCGCTGATGGCGGCGGTTCCGGCACGTCTCCCGCTACGTCGCGACCTTCTTTGTCAAGGTCGCCCGAGGAGGTTTCACGTCGACCCGACTTCATTGTGCCTTCACGCATATCTTTTGTCAGGTCCTGTCTCCTCCGTAGAGGTTTTTCGAGACGAGCAGTGGAGTGCATTTCTTCTTCAAGGAGGCACTCCACTGGTTTAGCTTATGCAGCTAAATGGAAGGTCTTCTGTCGATGGTGTGCTGATCACTCTGTTGATTATGCCAATCCTTCGATTTCACAGATTGCGGAGTTTCTGGTATATCTGTTTGATTCTCGGGGTCTCCAGCCTGTTACCATCAAGGGTTACAGGTCTATGCTTTCAGAGACTTTTTCTTATGTGGGGAAGCGTCGTATCGGCACTAATCCTTACCTCTCCAAGCTTGTTCGGCACTTTTCTTTGAAAAGGCCTCGGACTTTGCAGCTTACTCCACGATGGAATCTTTCGTGGGTGCTGCTTTGCTTGGGGGGGGGGGGGGGGGGGGGGGGGGGGGGGGCGCCGTTCGAACCTTTATCCCAGGTGGATATGCAATTTCTCACATATAAGACGGCTTTTCTGATGGCATTTGCTTCGGCCAGACGGGTTAGTGAGCTTCACACCCTCTCGGTTGACCCGGCCTTTTTTAGGAGCTCTCCCAACAGTGTTACTTTTACCACTGATTGCTCCTTTTTGGCTAAGAATCAGTTACCAGATACTACTCCTCCTCCTATCTGTATCAGGGCTCTTCCCTCTGTTGAGGGTACTCGCCCTTTGCTCTGTCCGATCCGTGCTATTCGCATTTATCTTGATCGGACACGCTTCATACGGAAAGGCAGAAAACGTTTTTTTCTGTCTCTCATTCCGGGTTGACAGAAGATCTCTCCTCAATCCATTTCTTGATGGATTTGTCTTGCTATTCGTATGGCTTATAGTCGTTTAGCAGCTGGCGATTGTATTACCAATCGTATTTCTGCCCACGAGGTGCGGGCACTGTCTACCTCTTGGGCTTATTCTAACTTCGTCAAGTTGTCGGATGTTATGCAGGCAGCCTACTGGAGAAATGCTTCTACTTTCTCCACCTTTTATTTACGCCAGTTGCAGGAGCAGTTGGAGGAACTTTTTGCCCTGGGTCCTCTTTCTTCTGCTCAGGCTGTTGTCTGCCATAGCCATTAGGCTTCTTGAAGGTCAGTTTCAGCCTTGTGCTGTTACTGCCCTTTTTCTGTCTGTGTGTCACACAGGCTCATATGTCTCTTTTCATTGTCTTTTACCAATGATTGCGACATTATGGTTGATAAGCCTCGGGACCTCTTCCATCTACTTCACGGTTCCAGTGCACTAGGGTTATGTGGGGGTTGGTTATGCGATTCCCTCCAGCCTTTTGTCTATTCAGCCTGTAGTAAACAATTGTGAGTAGGTTGATAAGAAATCTAAATTTTATAGTAAATTTCCTTTCTTATTATACCTACCACAATTGTTTACATGGAGGCCCTCCCGTCTTCTTTACGGGTAAAGAATCTTTCCTCCCCGCTGATCACATAACTCTAACGTTTACGGATTCAGAAAGAATGAGTCTTTAGAGACGGTATATGTGCACTGGCAACGGAAGTCGTGGAGTTGTACTTGGGAGAGAGCATCCCGTACTGGGTCTGCGCCGGTTGCACTCGACCCAGTTTTGGCTTATTTTTATTGGTGCTTTTGCACCACTTTTCTTTCCCAACTTGCTTGGGAAAGAAAAAAATAGAGAGTATTTTATCCGAGTTAGGGACTTCCACTGTAGTGCAAGCCTGTAGTAAACAATTGTGGTAGGTATAATAAGAAAGGAAATTTACTATAAAATTTAGATTTTTCCTTAGTTTATCTATGAAATTATTTTTGTGAATTTGCCAAGAATATTAAACCATCATCAACAGAATTAAGAGGTATAATTACTTCAAAATGTTTACATTTCGTATACTTAATTTTTAGCTTAACTTGACAAAGCTATTGCCATCATGCGTGTGGGAGTCTGTGAGTCTGTTTACATTTTCTTTAGCACAGGCTACACCCCATAGTTCTTATCCGATCAACATGAAATTTTCTATGCAGGTCCGAGGTCATGTCTAGATGAGAACATCCCTTTGGTTGCGATCGGTCAACTTTGACAGCTACTTGAGCCTGAAACCTGAAAACCTTTAGCTCAGTCTACAGGTCATATTTATGAAGAGATTCCATTGCAACTTGGTAGAATGACTCCATATAATGTCTAAATGAGAACATCCCCTTTTGGTATCGATCGGTCAACCATGATGGCTGCACGGGCCCAACACCTGAAAACCTTTTAGCCTAGTCTGCAGGTCATTTTTATGAAGGGATTTTATAGTAACTTAGTAGGATGACTCTGTATAAGGTCTAGATGAGAACATCCTAGTTTAGTCTTGTTCAGTCAACCGTGACAGCCTCAGGGGCACGTTACTTAGATTCCTTTAGCACAGGCTACAGCTTGCATTTATGAAGGGATTTCATTGCAACTTTGTTGGATGACTCGGTATAATGTCTCGATGAGAACATCCTATTTTGACCGTGCTCAGTCAACCATGTTGGCCACACAGCCACGGGACCTAGATTTGTTTAGCACAGTGTACAGTTCATATTTATGAAGTGATTTCATTATAACATGGTAGGATAAGTTGGTATGATATCTAGATGAGACTCTTCAGTTTTGGTCATGATGGGTCAACCATGACCGCCGAACCGTCATGTTACCTAGATTCCTTTAGCAAATTCTATGAGTTATATTTAAGAAGGGATTTCATTGTAACTTGGTTGGATTACTCGTTTTGGAATGATTTTACTGTAACTTGGTAACTTTGGTAGACATACGTTAATTGTGAGGGCCTTATTAACCCAAGCCTTAAGTCTTTAGTACAGTCTCCACCTGAGACTATTCTTATTGAAAACACGGCAGCATATAGTGATGAACTGATTATCAAAACTTGTTATCAACCGATTACCGGTTATTTCTCTGCCTATTATGCCAATTCCGATGGTTGAAGTAGGACACTGAAGAAGATCTGTTGGTGCCTGTTATACTACAGAATTTTGTTGATAAATCATCAATTACAAAAGCTTAATACCACATAAATTCTCAGAGTATGCATATTTAGTGCTGGGCAATATTAGCCAAAATAATATTTGCATTTTGGTTGGGGTGTGGGGAAAAGATCGTTATTAGCGATGCAATCACACGATATTGTTCTAGTGAAGATTGTGTTTTATTCCGGTAAATAGTGTAAATACGGTTTTGTGTAAGAATAAAATACACTTGGCTCTATTAACCAGGAATGTACTGAGCACATATACTTTGTGTCTTAAATGAATAATAATTTTAATGTTAATGCGTGTTGTGAAGTCGTATGATGCATGGTTTACATGAATGTCAGTGTATTATTCAATGTTCTTTTTTCCACTTGTTATCTCCCTTGATGTGTTTCTCTAATGTTTACATGAACTCTACAATCTTCGCGAAATGGTGGCGGTCTCATACCAATTGCAGTCGGTAAATTCCACAATATCTCTCCTCTGCAAATCCCTAAATTTTCTGCTATGCACTACACACATTTGTAATGGGGAAACGATATTGAAATGATATCAAAGGGATTTTTAATAGTCAGTGTTAAATATAGAATAACCAGAAACTGCTGGTTTTAACTGCCAGTTGTCATAATCGGCCGATTCCCCATAACCGACCGGTTCCGATTGCCAATTCCGATTATCGGTTCATCACTAGCAGCATATAGGGAACGAAAATTAACTTATTCTCAATTATCACAATTCTTGTCTTATTTCATAATCCTTTCATTCATTCATGAAGTCACTTGTGCATCCATAGCTGTTGCTCTGAACTGTATGGAGTTGACCCCTGCTGAAATTTCTTCTTCAAAACAAAAACAAAACAAAATGGCAGCCATTGAGAATAATATTGTAGATACCATGGATTGGAATTAATCTTACTGCTCATTCTTCTCATGCTTGACTAGTTAGGTAAATACTCAGAATGACACACATGTGTGAATGGGCTAATCGATATGGCATGAGTGCCAGCACATAAGGCTAAAAAGAGAGGCCATTCTGTATTTATTACGCTTCTTCACGTCAATAAAAACAATTTTTAGAAGGACACTCAGAAATTCATTTGACAACTAAAAACAAAAAGAACACATTTTATTCCCAACTAAATTTGCAAGGGGAACTTGTGTTACTATTTCGTCCTGGAGTTCCAATGTGTTCTATGTGCCTACTGGCACACAGACCACATTGGAATTCAGGGGACGATTTTCAGCTATCGCTAGCTATTCAAATTGTAATTGCATTGCACAATTTGTAGAAAATACCAGTGAAACTTCGCTTCAATTTAAAAATAGTACATCAATGAGTTCTGTTCCACACATATGTGCAGAACAGGTTTTCATTTTTATACGCCCGTTTGAAAAACGGACGTATTATGTTATGGCGCTGTCCGTCCGTCCGTCTGGCCGTCTGGGGACAGTTGTATTCCGTGCTGTACAGAGCGTGATTTCAATCGGATTTAAAAATATTTGATATACTGCATAACTAGAATAAGATCTCGCGCAAGTTCAAATTTGGGTCATGTTCGACAGTTTTCCTAGTAGTTTCACCCTTTAATACTAAGAAATCGAGCAAATTTTGCTTTCCGTGCTCTACAGACCGTCAACTTAATCAGATTCTTTTCAAATTTAATATGCAGCTTCATGGTCACAATATCTCGCACAAGTTCATATTTGGGTCGTGTTCGGTTGTTTTCTTAGGAGTTATTGCCCTTTTCATACTTAGAAATCAGTCAAATTATGCTTTCTGTGCTCTACAGTCCGTGAACTTAATCAGATTCTTTTGAAATTTAATATGCAGCTTCATGAGCATGGTATCTTTTTTATTTTGTAAAGACCTCAGATCGCTTAATATGAAAATGTGGAAACAGGTGAATTACCCTTTACCCCAGACAGGGCAGGGTAATGGGCAATGATTGGAGGTGGGGGGGGCAGACATAGTCGAGTCAACAAAAATTTCATATTTTATCCCAGATAAACTTGTGCATGTTCCAATTTTGATGGGCGTATGTTGCCCCGCTAGGCGGTGCTCTTGTTCCACATGGTTTTTGTTGCTGTAGATTAGGATTTCATAGAACAGTCATGTAATAAAGGGTTAAACCATTGTCTTTGACATGATGGCTCACCTGATGAGCAATGAGGGAGAGTTACCTTGATTTATAGTGTTTTTATTTGTTTTACTTTGTAGAGAAATGAAGTTCTAAGATATACAAGAAAGTATTGTAATGAACCTTACAACATGAACATTGTTCTTCATGAAAGAGAGTTTCTGGATTTTGTTGAAACGAAGTATGTAGATACACTGTATTCATTTATGACCAGCTATTAACTGGTTGAGGACTAGATTATTTTTGGTGGACTGAATTTGTTATTCAAATTTTATTTTATTACAGTAGAACCCTGTTAATTGAATAGCCACTTTGCTAATGGAAATTATTCAATTAACAGGAGTATTCAATTAACAGGGATTGTGTCACTTTCCTGTATTCTAGAGATAAACTTGGCATCTATTCTATTATATCTTGTTTGACAGAGCTCATAGAGCTCTGTGAAACAAGATGTAATAGAATAAATGCCAAGTTTATCTATAAATGCATATACTGGATGTCCTGAGCCCAAATAGGTCTATAAACAAAGGAATCCTGAGGAGATTCAAGGTAATTTTGCGACAGGTTACAAAATATTTTATTCAATTAACAGTAGTTTACTCTATAACCTGTATTCAATTAACAGGTCAACTTTGTACTGGAGGTATGGTAAATGGTATTGTGTTGGGAAATTATATTCAATTAACAGGTTATTCAGTTAAGAGATATCCAATTAAGTGGGCTCCACTGTACTACCTATTGGAGTGTGCCTGTGGGCACGCTCCAATATGTTGTTATAAAACAAACTTATATGAACAAAATATTATTTGCGTTTGACGGAATATGAAACAAGGAAAAAATTGGGTTTTGCTCTTGTACCCTCATTTGTTTGAAAGCCCTCATTGTGGCTTCTAGCACTCAATCAGTTAATTGAAAGTAAAATATGTTTTCATTTTTGGAATTCACTAAACAAAAACTTTCCACAATCCATTCCAATGAGAGATTATCATTCCAGTGGTAACCCCTGTGAGTGATGCAGTGCTTGTTTACTTTGGTAAACAAGCTCTGTTTTACTGGTAAAATAGGACCCAGTCACCAATGCTTGGGGTAGACATTCTCTAAAATGGGCAACATGAGTATAAACGATTGACTAAACTTGCCTTTATTGCAATGTTGTGGTAATGATTAGTCATTGTGCAGAAATATGTGACCTTAAACACTAATAAATAAATAAATAAATAAATAAATAAATAAATAAATGAGAGATCATCAGTTTGAATGCAATATGGGAAGAGTATTGGCTGTTTTTTTGCCATTACATTGTGTTGATATAGATATGATATACACTACTGCGCAAGCGACCGTTACATGAATATCCTAGGTCCGAGGTGAGACAAAAGTATTAAACCAACCCGATATTATGCGGACAATTAATGCAATAATTAAATTGGACAAGACATTTGGAGTGAAATGGATTAACTCCAGAGAGCGTAATCTCGGCATTAATTGTGAAATAGATTAGACCAAATAAACTACTGCATGTTGATGTCACAGAATGTCAGAATGATAACCGGTCATCAATAATTTTCCGAATCAAGTTTATGTACGTTTGTGTCGGAATGTTGCATTTGTCGGAATTAAAAAAAAAATATTATAACTGACTAAAAACGTAAATATTTTATGAGTGTTGGTAATGGTAAGGCCAACGTCATTTCGTCGAGTTGCGATTGTTGAGTTGTACATGTATTTCGACAACAAAATTGTGAGAGTCGTGCAAAATATGACAATAAGTACATCCTTTTCGCTCAGATGCCCGAGAAATTAATTACAGCTGTAATCTGTGACCATGAATCACGATGATTTTGATATTGTGTTGGACATTGACTCGAGAAACAATCGCCAATATTAGTCGGCGACTTCTCTTAGATCTTGAGTGAAGATATCGTGGACCTGGGACATTCATGTAATGGTCGCTTGCGCAATAGTGTAGACTAAGGTTGTACAATGCATTGTCCTAAAGTGAGTTACTCAGTTAATAATGAAACTCTTTTTTAACCAGAAAGTGGGACTAACCATGTGCATTGTCACACTTTCTGGTTATAAAAAAATTGGAAACTGCCATATCACACACTACATGAAAATGTACCCTCACTAAGACTGCAATGCACTGGGTTAGTCATACAGTACATGTAGAGTGGATTGTAACTAAATCACCCACGGAGTGGAGTTATCACCCAAGCTATAACTTTCAAATTTTGTATATATCTGTAAAAAACAGAAGCAATGTTTCAGCCAATGGACCTCCGGGATTAACCCGGAGGTCTATTGGCTGAAACTTTGCTGGTGCTGGTTATGCTTTGCAACAAATTTTCAATTATTGTTCGGTGGAATCTCCACTCTGCAGGTGATTTAGTGATAATACACTCTCCACGTATTGTATATAGACAGAATGTGATGTGTGTTTGAATCGGTAGGTGTTTTACATAACGAGTTGGAATGGCATAGTCATATTTCGCGAGAGCCGTAGGCTTGAGCAAAATATGATTACCCCATTCCATCAAGTTATGTAAAACACCCACCGATTCAAATACACATTACAGTCTTGTGTTTATTACACAACCCATGCATTAAAATTCATTTAAATAAACAAATTTTAATCCCGATGTTTAAACCCAAAGGTGAAGAGTCTCTTTGTTTTGACTGAAGTTGTACTGATCAAATGGATAGATAAAAAATCAAAACAACCTTTTTGAAACCAGTGTTTGTTGAAATTCGTATCACTGTTTCTCTTTGGCTGGTGCCCATTCATGCCTAACCATTTGGTGGCTATACTGTTAGTAAAAATGTAAGTACAAATTTGTGAAGATTTGCAAAACTGCTGGGAGAAACATTTTTAAAAGAAGTTCAAAGCATGTCAAGATGTACGAAGATTTACTGAAATAAAGTTGACCAATTTAGATATAATGGATCCAGAAAACGAGATGGCCACTGGACTGGGTTTATGTTCTGGTTGGAAATGCTTGGGTTTTTAGCTCACCTGAGCGAAGCTCTAGTGGAGCTTTACTAATCACTTTCTGTCCGTCGTCCGTCGTCCATCGTCGTCCGTCCGGCGTTAACTTTACATTATCGACTTCTCCTCCTAAACCACTAGCCCAATTTTATTCAAATGTTGGCTAAATGTTTATTACCTAATGCCTATTAAGATTTGTTCAAATGAAGTTGCCCCTCCTCCTGGGTGGTGCCACGCCCCCAAGGGGCACCAAAATCTTTGTAAATCTTCTTCTCATGAACCAGCAGTAGCAGAGACTTGATATGGTATGCACCTTCCTTTTGAGGTGTAGACTCAGATTTGTTCAAGAGAAGTTTGAGGGATAATATTTAGCGTTGTTATGGGAGGGCCAAAAATTTTGGCCCCACCCCTAATTTCTATTTTCTGAACCGAGAAGCCGATTTCAACCAAATTTTATGTGAGGGCTTATTGGGTCATGAGTACCTGATTTATGCAAAAAAAAAAATTTCCCGCAGCCCCGTGGGAACCGCAGGAGCTAAAAATAGAAAAAATTTAAAACGCCCATATCTCCAAAACTGCAAGGCACCGAGAATTTTTATTTGGTGTGCAGCTTCCTTAGGACCAACAGAAAGGAAAAAAAAAAAAATTGCCATCGGTTTTATCATAGGGCACAGTTTCGGGACTTTGAAAAAGTGCTGAGTCAGCACTTTTTAACACTGTAGGCAATGGGAAAAACATTAAAAAATCTTCTTCTCCAGATCCAGCAGGCAGAATCTTTTGATATTTGGTATGCAACATTGTAGGGTGGATCTGATTCAAGTTTGTTCAAATCGGTCCCCTGGGTTCATATTTGGGCTCAGTATAGGAGCCCGATTTTGAACTTAGTGCATTTCAGGCAAATTTCTTAAAAAATCTTCTCCAGATCCAGCAGGCAGAATCTTTTGATATTTGGTATGCAACATTGTGGGGTGGATCTGATTCAAGTTTATTCAAATCGGCCCCCTGGGTTTATATTTGGGCTCAGTATAGGAGCCCAAATTTGAACTTACTGCATTTCAGGCAAGTTTCTTTGAAAATCTTCTTCTCCAGATCCAGCAGGCAGAATCTTTTGATATTTGGTATGCAACATTGCGGGGTGGATCTGATTCAAGTTTGTTCAAATCGGCCCCTTGGGTTTATATTTGGGCTCAGTATAGGAGCCCGATTTCGAACTTTGTGCATTTCAGGCAAATTTCTTAAAAAATCTTCTTCTCCAGATCCAGCAGGCAGAATCTTTTGATATTTGGTATGCAACATTGTGGGGTGGATCTGATTCAAGTTTGTTCAAATCGGCCCCCTGGGTTTATATTTGGGCTCAGTATAGGAGCCCAAATTTGAACTTAATGCATTTCAGGCAAATTTCTTTGAAAATCTTCTCCTCCAGATCCAGCAGGCAGAATCTTTTTATATTTGGTATGCAACATTGCAGGGTGGATCTGATTCAAGTTTGTTCAAATCGGCCCCTTGGCTTTATATTTGGGCTCAGTATAGGAGCCCAAATTTGAACTTGGTGCATTTCAGGCAAATTTCTTTGAAAATCTTCTTCTCAAGATCCAGTAGGCAGAATCTTTTGATATTGGGTATGCAACATTGTGGGGTGGATCTGATTCAAGTTTGTTCAAATCGGCTCCCTGGGTTTATATTTGGGCTCAGTATAGGAGCCCAAATTTGAACTTAGTGCTTTTCAGGCAAATTTCTTAAAAAATCTTCTTCTCCAGATCCAGCAGGCAGAATCTTTTGATATTTGGTATGCAACATTGTGGGGTGGATCTGATTCTATTTTGTTCAAATCGGCTCTCTACATTCATATTTGGGCTCACTATAGAAGCTCGAATTCAAACTTAGTGCATTTCAGGCAAATTTCTTCAAAAATCTTCTTCTTCAGATCCTGCAGGCAGAATCTTTTGATATTTGGTGTGCAACATTGTGGGGTGGATCTGATTCCGGTTTGTTCAAATCGGCCACCTGGATTCATATTTGGGCTCACTATAGAAGCCCAAATTCAAACTTAATGCATTTCAGGCAAATTTCTTCAAAAATCTTCTCCAGATCCAGCAGGCAGCATCTTTTGATATTTGGTATGCAACATTGTGGGGTGGATCTGATTCTATTTTGTTCAAATCGGCTCCCTACATTCATATTTGGGCTCACTATAGAAGCTCGAATTCAAACTTAGTGCATTTCAGGCAAATTTCTTCAAAAATCTTCTTCTTCAGATCCTGCAGGCAGAATCTTTTGATATTTGGTGTGCAACATTGTGGGGTGGATCTGATTCCGGTTTGTTCAAATCGGCCACCCGGATTCATATTTGGGCTCACTATAGAAGCCCAAATTCAAACTTAATGCATTTCAGGCAAATTTCTTCAAAAATCTTCTCCAGATCCAGCAGGCAGCATCTTGTGATATTTGGTATGCAACATTGTGGGGTGGATCTGATTCAAGTTTGTTCAAATTGGCCCCCTGGGTTTAAATTTGGGCTCAGTATAGAAGCCCAAATTTGAACTTAGTGCATTTCAGGCAAATTTCTTTGAAAATCTTCTTCTCAAGATACAGCAGGCAGAATCTTGTGATATTTGGTATGCAGCATCCTTAGGGGGTGAGATTCAAGTTTGTTCAAGCCATGTCCCTAGGTCCATATTTGGGCTCACTGTGGGAGCTTGAATTGTAACTTTGTTCGAAATGAGGAATTTTCTTAAAAAATCTTTTTCTTCAGATCCAGCAGTCGGAATGGTTTGATATGTGGTAAGTAACATCCTTGGGGGAGGGGGGGGGGGGGGGGGGGGGGGGGGATTCAAGTGTGTTAAAGCCAAGTCCATGGGTCCATATTTGGGCTCCCACAGGGAGCCCAAATTATAACTTAGTCAATATGAGGAATTTTTCTTTAAAAATCTTCTTCTTCAGATTCAGCAGTTGGAATGTTTTGATATTTGGCATGGAGCAACCTTAGGGGGGCTGAGATTCAAGTTTGTTCAAGCCAAGTCCCTTGGTTCATATTTGGGCTCACTATGGGAGCCTGAATGACAACTTAGTTCAAAATGAGGAATTTTCTTTAAAAATCTTCAGATCCAGCAGATGAATGCTTTTGATATTTTTTATGCAGCATCCTTAGGGGGGTAAGATTCAAGTTTGTTCAAGCCATGTCCCTAGGTCCATATTTGGACTGATTGTGGGAGCTCGAATTGTAACTTGGTTCAAAATGAGGAATTTTCTTTAAAAATCTTCTTCTTCAGATCCAGCAGTCGGAATGTTTTGATATTTGGTGTGCGGAATCCTTAGGGGTGTGAGTTTCAGGTTTGTTAAAGCCAAGTCCCTGGGTTCATATATGGGCTCCCTGTGAGAGCCCGAATTATGACTTAGTTCAATATGAGGAATATTCTTTAAAAATCTTTTTTAAGATCCACTGGTCAGAATATTTGGATATTTGGTTTCAGCTTTTCTTAGGAGGAGCAGATGCAACTTGTGGAAATCAATTCTCTGGGTTGATATTTTGGCTACCATGTCAGGTGAGCGTCCTCAGGCCCCCTGGGGCCTCTTGTTTAAAAATATTATCTCATTTTTGGTTAAGTAATTTTTTGTGAACCGACTTTATTTTGCTTTGTCCGTTTTCATTTTCACACTATGCGACAGACTGTCGATAATTGTATAACGAACAAGCCAGAAAATAAGCAGACTGTCATCTGCAAAATGAGGTCCCCAGAGGATGAATTTAGTGATGCTACCCTGCACAGCAGGGTAGCATCACTAAATTTACCCTCTGTGAACCTCAATCTGAATCAGGGTCTCAAAACTAAACAGAAAGAGGTACCCAAAGGATAAACTGGCCCACTGTATTGAATACAATCAGCAAATTCACCCTTAGGGGACCTCATTCTGCAAATGTCAGACTACTTATTTTCAGGCCTGATAACGAAATTTGGAAACTTTTTGAAGCGTAACTAATGACTCGATGGGAAAGGAACTAGTATGAACGGTGCTGGGGAAAAAAGTTCTGGCTTGTACATCACCCATTGAATACAGAATCATTTATGTCATAGCGGCTATTCTGTTTAAAGTTGAATGGATGTGTAATGAAATAGAGTTGATCTTATTTATACCAGGGACCTTAACCCTTTACCCAACGCAGACGATATCAAAATTTATTATTTTAAATATCATTTTTTTTGATTTTTCAAACAATTTCAACAAAACCACATCTTGTGACCCCCTCATTGGAACAAGCTCAATGAGCTCGTTCCAATGAGGGGTCACATGTTATAGGTTTGTTGAAATATTTTTAAAAATTTAATTTTTCAACTGCTCAATTTGCATATTACGTGGGCGGATGCAGGCAATTCGTTAGGTAAAGGGTTAAGGAAAAGAGTGACTGACCCTGAGCATTGCACGAAGTTAGTTGGCAAGCCTAACATATCCTGACTAACCATATGCATTGCAAAAGATTTGATAGGCTGTCATATCACACACAACTTGAAAATATACAGTGACTAATATAAGGGTGTAAAAATACATAGGGTTAGTTGGTAACATGCTACGTAGGGAATAATGGAAATACTGGTACTGGATTTGGGAAAAGTGAAACTATAATCTATTTTCGCAAGCGTAGTTGCTCAGTTAAAGCATTGGACTTCAAACCAAACTGTGCATGGTTCTATCCCCTGTAGGAGTCACCACATAATATCCTTGGGCAAGACACTTAATCCTGATTGCATGGTGGTGCTGTTTAAGGCATACTGCCGTCGACGGTGCACCTGTCTTCCACCAATGCTAACCCTGCTTGTGTGAAGTTTGTACGTTGGAGAGTCAGACAGTTGCTCACTGCTACTCTTTGTTTCTCTCTGAGTGCTGTAGCTTACACCACCCATAAAACTGTCCAACACAAGATGACCCTGGCTGTTGAAAGTGTCATTAAACCTCAATAAATAAATCAAGAGATTATAAGCTGAGTTTGAATGCATTTTGAGAATAGTACCGGCTGATTTTTGCCATTACATTGGGTAAGGAGTTGATATAGATGAGATGTACACTAAGGTTGCACAGTGCATAGGCCTAGGGTGAGCTACCCGGTTAACTGGTAGAGTGCTAAGTTATTTTCGGTCCATAAAATTTCTTTGTGCAGTAGGCACTCTCCCATAAATTGTAACAAGGCAAATCCTGACAGATAAAATAATATCACTTCAAAGATAATATGAAGCCCATCCACAGAATATGAAGCCTTTAAACTGCAGTACCGGCACTACAGAATAAAGCCCAAATATGGGCTTCCAGCACTCTACCAGTTAATAATTTATAATTAATTCTCAGGCAATTTCATATTAAAACAAATGAGGAATTACTTCATTGAATAACCCCTCCCCCCCCCCCCCCATGCCAATATCTTAAGAGGTGATTACAGGGCAGGATGTAGTGCTCTTCCTGTAAGCCTCGTATGCATGTCATTCATTGCTCTTCGATTGGCAGGTGGGTTGTGATCTAACGGCGACATCAGGTTAACCGCATTAATGTTGTTTTTTTCCTTCAGTTTCCTGGTTAGTTTTTGTATCGCTCGGTCACTCCTTTGATACAGGCTGTATTCAGATGAGGGTACAGGTGGGATTCTGTTGATTGCGTGCATAATATGTATATATTATTAGGTAGACGTATTACAGAATAGATTCTCTTAATATTCTGGCTCTGCATTAGTATAGAGCTTATGAGAATTTTGGGGCTAGTTGGATCAGTTGTGGAGTTTCCAACAGGCTGTCTCTGCATACGTTCTCTATTTTTGGCTTCATTATTCGGAGTGGTATATTGTTTCTCCGTCAGTCATTGGTTTTAACGGACCAAAAGAAAATTATTTGGGGACAGTCCGTGATGGGTATTTTAATCGTATTCTGTTATTCCATGTTCTGAATCCTGTTTTCAACAGTAAAGTGGTACACAAGTCATATTACTACTCTCATAATTGAACGGTTACATTTTGGAGGTTCATTATTGGAGTTAGTTGTACACCTGAACGTGGTCGCCTGTTTGTTGGCTAAGAAGCGTATAAGTTCTATCAGATAACTTTCCGTTGGGATTCAGTTGGAGAAGTTTAAGATTGTACATATTGATATCGCCGGTTTGGGGTAAAGGGTTAATGAATGCATTCACACATCATGACATTCTGTGTATTTTTCAATCTTCATTTTGAATTACTCTGTTACAATAATAACATTTTTTAGAGAGAAGACTGCCTTGAATGGAGACACTGTTAATTTAAAGCAGGTAGATGAGTTGGAAGAAAATCCAGAGTTGTTACAACAACTTACTCTTCAAAAATATGCATTCTCAAATGCATTATCATTATCAGGTGATTTATTATTTATTATTAATTTTTTGTTTCTTATGCAATTCAGAATCATGGGCCAAGTAATGGTGAAGGTGAGTTAATAATCATTACATATTAGATATTATTTGAATTAGGCCTAAAAAAATTAAAAATCTGTTTCTCAGGCCCTCGCACATGGTCCTTTTGGCTGCCACATGCTCTCTTTTTATCACCAATAAAAACTTGAAAAATTAAATGGGGCATAATTATTTATTTATTATGCCCCTGACTTGAAAAGTCAAAGAGTCATCTAGTGGAGACCTCTGTCCATCCGTCCGTCTGTTTGTCAATCCATTCATTCATCCGTCTGTACCAACATTTTCCCTTGTATCTCAGCCACTGTTACTCCAGTTTGAATTATATTTGGTGTTGTGATAGAACATCATGGGTGAACGATACCTGTATAGCCTGAGTTTCTTCCACACATTTTTTCCAGTGTTATGGTCCTTTTTCGACCTTTCGACTTCGAAAAACTTTTGCGGGTCGGGGGCATTGGCCTATGGTTTGCATTTCCCTTTCTTCTTGTTTTCCTAATTTTTGCCTCATGCTTGTGACCCTATCAAACTTGTTCCATAAATTGTAAGCCAAAATACTTGACACTAAATTCATCTCCATTCTTGTCTGTCTGTTTAAAACTTGAAAGAAAATCACTGTCAGGCATTAACACTTCTCGGCATTGAAAATCTGCCTCCTCATCAGTCCTGACTATTTTCTTTACCCTGAAATCTCTTCGTTAATACTATTATGCACTTATAGGACTAAATATGTTAACCAACTATATCTGCAAATGCATTTTGGGAAACTTTCGCTTCTGAAAACATTGTTTTTTCCTCTGAATGGTGTTAGGAGTTAATCTGTTTCATCTGTTTCTCGGGCCATTTTTGGTAAAATTGTATGTGGGCGGGCACTTTCTTATTTTTAGTCCCCCATGGTTTCACGATGAAGAGGACTTATGGATTGCACTCCGTCTGTCTGTACGTCTGTCTGTCATTCTGTCTGTCGATCTGTCCCACTTACCTGTTACCACCTGTATCTCCGAGATGGCTGAATGTTGGCATTTCAAATTTTCAACATTAAACAGACACTATGGAAAGATGATGCACGTCAATTTTAAAAAAAAAAAAATTCAAGATGCCCGACTGTCGAACATTTTTGTTGTAAACAACCTTTCCGATTTCAATCATATTTGGTGAGGAGGTGTAGCAGCATAAGATACATAACATATACAGGTTTCTTTCTCGTGCTTAAATTATGCAAATTAGATGAACATGAGCTTTTTTTCAGCCATTTTTGTTTGTATTGTGTTGGTGTGTCCTGTTACCACCTATATCTCAGAAATGCTTCAAAGCTTTTGTTTCAAATTTTCTGCAATGATCAGACATTATGTAAAATTGATGCACAGTAATTTTTTTTTTGAAAAAAATTCAAATCAGCCATTTTTTGTTGGAAATTGCGTGTAATTAGTTTTCTGCCTAGAACTTCTAAACGACCTTTCCGATTTCAGTAAGTTTTGGTATGGAGCTGTAGCAGCGAAAGATAAATAGCATATCATATGGGCTTCTTTCTCGTGCATAGCTGATGCAAATTAGATAAACTTGAGCTTTTTTTCAGCCATTTTTGTATGTATTATGTTGGTATGACCTGTATCTCAGAGATGCTTTGACGCTTCTGTTTCAGATTTCCGAAATGAGCAGACATTATGTAAAATTGATGCATGTCATTTTTTTTTGAAAAAAATTCAAGATGGCCGACTGGTGGCCATTTTTGTTGGAAATTGCATGTAACTGGTTTTCTGCCTAGAACTTTTAAATGACCTTTCCGATTTCAATAAGTTTTGCTATGGAGGTATAGCAGCATAAGATAAATATCATATCATACAGGTTTTTCTCTTGTGCATAAATTATGTAAATTAGACAAACTTGAGATTTTTTCAGCCATTTTTGTATATATACTACTCAAAGTTTGCTAAGCACCAAGTATATCCAACTACCTGTTTTACGTTTTAGTTGAAATATTGTTATGAAAAGAGAATATATTTTATTTTTAATTATATCTTTAAGTACAGAAATTAAGATTTTATTTGTGTTTGACATTATTTTTTAGCTTTTGAATACGGCATGGAAAATGGATATTATTGGTAAAAGAGAAAATTTTTCAAATTTGCCAAAAAGTTGATGGAACGAACTGATATGGATTCAATATCGAGTATGAGACCCATTATTGTTAATTACAGCTTGACAACACCTTCTCATGCTCCCAATCAGGTTCCAGATGGTCCTTTGTGAGATGTTGTTCCATTCTTAGACCAGCATGGCACCTAGCTCCTGGATACTTCTTTGTTGGACTGGATGGACTGAAATTGCAAGCTGCAACTCATTTCAGACATGTTCGATTGGATTGAGGTCAGGGGATCTTGCTAGCCAGTCCATACCCTCAATCCCCTCCCTCTGTCGGTACTCCCGGACAGCATGGGCAACATGAGGACGGCATTATCGTCCATCAGAATGAATCTATCACCCACTGCACCTGCATACAATCTGACTTGGACATCCAGGATCTCATCAATATACCGCTGTGCACTCAATGTGCCATTGTCAAGGATACAGAGCTCTGTACATCCATCCCAGCTGATGCCGCCACAGACCAGTGGTTCTGGGACAGTGGAATGCGAATACATGGTCTTCTCGACCGGAGACCACCTTCGTGCAACCTTGCCCGGATAGTCTGTGTCAAAACATTGACCCCGGATGCATTCTGAAGGTCACTGTGAAGGTGGGTTGCTGTGTCAAAGCGGTTCCTATGGGCCTGAATGATCAAAAACCGGTCTTCAGCTGCAGATGTTGCCCTTTCTCTGCCACCACCATGTCATCTGACTTGTGTGCCATACTGCTGAAATCTTGCCCAGGCTCTGGTGATCACCGTATAGTGCACACCAAGGGCTTCACCAACCTGACGATGGTGAAGCCCTTGGTGTACACCATGCGGTGTTCCACCATCCCTACAGCCCACTACATTTCTGCTTCAGACAAATGTCTTCTTTTTGCCATATTCAATCATTAAATTACAAGGGATTGTGTTGAAATGAAGACTGAATACCCTACACATCTCATGTACATGTAGACAGTACACGAAAACATCATGGAAATCAAGGAGTACATTCTTTCCATGACTGTCACGAAAAGTCTGCCTGTCAAGAGAGCTAATATAAACACTGGGGACCATCTAAATATATTCCTCAATCATATTCACCAAAAATATCGCAAATGTGTCTCAAGATAATTTCACAATGATGTGTCCAATATGTGGTGCTTAGCAAACTTTGAGTAGTATATTATATTGGTGTGTCCTGTTACAACCTGTATCTCAGAGACGCTTTGACACTTTTGTTTAAAATTTTCATCAATGATCAGACATTATGTAAAATCGATGCACGTAATTATTTAATTTTTTTTAAATCCAAGATGCATGGCCGACTGGTGGAAAACTGCATGTAATTAGTTTTCTGCCTAGAACTTCTAAACGATATCTCCGGTTTCAATAATATTTGATATGGCCTTGTAGCAGTGTAAGATAAACAATTTGGTGACACCCATATTGTCTGATCGCTGGTGATCGTTGTTGCACTTGTTATTTTTGTAATTATTTCTAAAAGTCGGAAGTCCATGTTCTTGGCTTGTTTTATGTTTTAGGCCTCATCATCTACAGAATAGCATGGGTGGTTGTGTATTTCATCCCTTGAGTGCAAGAAGGCTTTGCAATGCTAAAGCATTGCAAAGCCTTGTTGCACTCAAGGGACACATTTATCAATTTTATTAACTTGGGTAAAATATCAGACATAAACCATTTAATTTTTATTTTTTTAAGTTTGCATTGGTTATAAAAATAGAGCATGCAGCAGCCAAAAGGACCATGTGGGAAGACCTGAGACAGATTTTTAACTTTTTTAGGCCTAAATAAATAATACCAACTATTTTCAGCTCTTTTGTGGATTAAAGAATAAAAAATAAAAATTTGAGTCAAAATGTGTTCTTATGAACTATGGTTTTGAGGGAGGCATGGGTTGGGTTGTGCAAATTATGTTTTTTTTTTATTCACAGAAAAATTATCTACACTTGGCTCTGATCCTTGGAGGTATTTGAATCTTCCCAAGAATCCAGGATCTATTTATTTATTTTTTTATTTACTCGGGTTCAATGACACATTCTATAGCCAGGGTCACCTCATGATGAATTTTCATCACTCTTTTAAATTTACTGATGAATTATAAGTTATTACTCTCCTCCCCATCATGCTCGTAAGTAGTGTCAGAGGCTGTAGAATATCAAAATATATAGAGGATATCTACACTGTTTTAGTGAGTATCAGAAATTATCTCATGAGTGTGGACCTGAAAGTTTTATTTTGAAAAATAATACTTTCGTGTCCACATGAATGAGATAATTCCCGATATTCACTAAAACAGTGGAGATTTTCTTTTTATTATGTGCTACGAGACATTTTAATGTGCAATATTCAGCCCAATTCGACGGCAAACAGTTTCAAGACAATAACAAAAAGCTGCTGATAATTCCTTCAAGGCGATGTTCAAGGTGTTGTCATGCACCAGAGAGTGACGTCATTTAGGAAGCTACTGAAAAAATTCATTGTGTGGACCTGAAAGCATTATTTGTCACTCGCGCAAGCATTTGCAAAAAATAAAACTTTCAGATCCACACTTATGAGATAATTCCTGACACTAACCAAAATAGAGTAAATTTTCTTTTTTATTATATGCTATGAGACAATTTATTGCTCATTATTCAGCTCAATTTGTTGAGAAATGCATAAGTTTCAAAACAATAGCAAAGATCAGCTGATCGTTCCTTCAAGGTGATGTAATGCAGCATGGCATGACGTCATTTAGGAAGCTACTGAGGAATATTTCTCGATATCTATTGAGTTGATAGATATTGAGATATATCTTTTAGATACTTTGCGATAATTCACAGGCTAGCAATAATAAATTGTAATTGATATATATGTGGGAAAGAAATATAAAGGTACAACACATGACACAAGCATTCAAGAAAGTATAGGAGTACAAATAATAGCACTTACCAGATTACAAAGAAGTGCATTTGTCTTCTTAAATCTCAGTGCAGCTATTATTAGACTCTTCACCACCTTGGTTCCAAACCTTAGCTTAGGGTTGGGCTGGGTTGTGTAAATTATGGGCTTTTTTTTTTATTCACAGAAAAATTACCTACACTTGGCTCTGATCGTTGGAGTATTTGGATCTTCTCAAGGATTATTTATTTACTGGGGTTTAACAACACATTCAACAGCTGGGTCACCTAGTGTATGTTGGACAGCTTTACGGGTGGAGGAAGCTTCTTGCACACCTCGGGTGCATACCTTAACTTAGGCGTGGGTTGGGTTGTGTAAATTGTTTTAATTCACGGAAAATTGCCTGCACTGGGCTCTGATCCTTGGAAGTATTTGGATCTTCCCAAGAATTTAGAAAGATTTATTTATTGGGGCTTAATGACACATTCAGCATCCAGGATCACCTCGTGTCTGACAGTTTTATGGGTGGAGTAAACCGGACTACCTGGAGAGAGCCACCAAGCAATGTCAAGCAACCATCAGTCTCCCCTACATACTAACTCCGCACAAGCAGGGTTAGCATTGGTTGAAGACAAGTGCACCATCGACGAACAGTATACGTACACCTTAGTACACAGTGCCCCCACGTGGGCAATCAGGATTAAGTACCTTCCCTAAGGACACAACGCTGTTACCCTTGGCATTGATCAAACTGTGGACCTTTTGGTTAGAAGGCCAATGCAGTAACCACTGAGCCACCGTGATCTCATCCAGAAGAATCAGTATTGGCTTCAGGTATTATCTGTTCTATACATGCATCAGAATTCTTGTTGCTGAGCTAAGGCACAGGTGTGAATCTAGGGTGGTCAGGAGTCTGAATTTTTCTCGAATAACAATAGGCATGCAGCATGCCTACATGTCTAAAGAATGTTCATCCTGAGGAACTAATGACCCAAAATATTGTTTTGTATATAGTTGTTTCTAGAGGTCACCAAGTATGATTAAATTCGACTTTAATCAATTATTCTTCTTCAAAAAGTCGATCATAAAATTTTATTATCATTCCAGCTCGACTGTATTTTCAATGAAAGAAGTGGCAATAGTCCTGTAAATATTTCTGATTGCTTCTTTTTCAGTTAAACTAGCAATATGGGAGTCTTCATTGGAGAAGTTTGTTGAATCCATTGAACCTGTTACTGAAGTGAGTAGTTATTTCCAAAAATTGTGATGGGTCTCCTAACTGCCAGGTTAAAATTTTTAATCTTCAGTAGAAACATTCTTGGCTGAACATTGTGGTTTTTCAAACCCTTTCACAGAAATAAATAATGAGCTCTACAGTTTACATCTCAACAACTTCACTGTCACTGGCAGTCCAGAAATCATCTAGGCATCATATTTGTGGCTTGTGTTTCATATTCAGCAAGAAGCAAATTATATATTATTCCTTACCTTTCACAAAGTGTGTGATTTTATAGTAATCACATCCATCCATCTATTCCCCCTTCGTCTGCCTCCCTCTCCTTCCGGCCATCCAGCCATCCCCCTCTGCCTGCCTCCCTCCCTCCCTCTCCCATTCCTTCCTTCCTTCCTTCCTTCCTTCCTTCCTTCCATCCATCCATTTGTTTGTTTGTTCATCTTTGCCACTCATTTCCAAACATTTTTTGTAGCCTTGATAATACATTGTTCATACTTCATGCATAGCTGGCCTTTTTAATCCTGAATTATTTGGGATCTCATTTCAGTAGGCCAAAGATCACTATTACTGAAAATAGATTTTTAGTTTCAGTGCTGTAACTTTATTTTCCTCATTACATATTAAACTAACCTTCATACACAGATTCCCTATAAGGGATGACTAATTGGGATCTACGGTCAACAGGTCAAATATCAAGGTCACGGTTACTATAAATAAGGCTTCTGATTTTCATACAGATTGTCTACGTGCACGTGGTCTTGATGATTGGAATTGTGCTTTGTGTTCAGAGGTCAATGTCTCTTTTGGTTTTATGTCCTAACTTCAATTTTCTCTTGCAAACAAAACTATGAATTCATACAAATAATGCCTATAAGGTGTCGTGGATTAGGATTGTGTGACTTAGGTCAAAAGCCAATGTTCCTTACCATAAATAGAATTTTTGTTTCTGTGCAGTAACCTTTAATTTTCCTTCTGTGCCCAAAACTCTTTAAATCTATCACAAGCTATCTATAAGGTGTTAATCACTGGGGTTGTGTTTGGGGTCTAGGCACAAAAATGATTGTTTGAAGAAGTGAAAGTTTAATTTATGTGCAAAGCAATTGTTTTCTTTCAGCTCTATGAAACAAGACTGAATTGTTTAACTTTTAACCTGCTGAGTATTTTCTAGATATTTTTCATCAAATCTAGTCTTGGCTGCTTAAAAGCAGCCATGACAAGATTTGATGAAACATTAATCCAAATGTAACACAAGAAATCATTTGTGAAAAAATCCATTCCATTTACAGGGACACAATATGATTAAATATGCACAAATTATACTTATTTCAGAGACAAGAGAAATCATGTGCTGGCAGGAATATCTGCCAGTAGCATGCAATGAGTTAAATTCCTAGTTATATTATGGGAAAAATTTATTTTGAACTTTTTGATATTTCAACATCAGTGTGTTAACTCTCCTCTGTGTGTTGTACAAAAGCTTATAAAAGGCATCAGCCATAATGAAGTTTTTCACCTTTCAGGATTTGAGAAGGGGGAGAAAATTAAGACTAACAAGACAGAAAGTTCTACAAGAGACTGGAGAATTATTTACTCTCAGGTAAGTAAAAGTCTTCTATACCACAATTACTGTGCATATTTAATGTTACATGATTTAATAGAAAGCCTGAATATAAGCAACCTGTCATTTGCAAAATGGGGTCCCCAGAGGGTAAATTTGCTGATGGCATCCCATACAGTGGGCCAATTTATCCTCTAGGTACATCTTTCTGTTTTGGCTTCACACCTTGATTCAGACTGAGGTTCACAGAGGGTAAATTTTGTGATGCTACCCTGCTGTGCAGGGTAGCATCACCAAATTCACTCTCTGGGGATCTCATTTTGCAGATGACAGTCTGCTTATTTTCAGGCTTGTTTAATACATACATTGGGAAATGTTCTAGATACGCCATGCATGGAATCCAGATTATGCATAAGAACGTCATGTAAGAATGCATCTGATTGGATGATATGCGATTGATTGACATTAAGACATGAATGAAATGCATCAACAAAAAAAAAGTGTCAAGTAAGAATGTTATCATTCCACCAAAGATGATATCCTTCTTTAAAAATATCTGCTTCATTCAAATTCAGTCATGGCATAAATACAGAGCACAACTCTGGTAGAGTATGGGGGACTGGAATTAGTGCCCCTTGTTGGAGTTTTGCATGTATTTCACAGGCATTTTTTTCATCTGTGAAATACAGGAAAAACTCCACCCCAGGTCGATGTTTCCTGTCCCCTGTACTCCATCTGTGTTATATTCTGTTGTAATTGTTTTCATTAATATATATATAGTTGGGTTACTTCTCCAGAACAAATTGCTCAAATATGGAGAAAGAACAAAGTTTGGTTAAATGTTTAGCCCTTTCAAATAGTACACATTCATCAACCCTTTATCCAATGTAACATTCATATCCAGCTAGCACTGTTCACAAAAATCATATTTTAAAAATGTTTCTGATTTTTTTCCTCAGAAACCTTGCTTATGACTGCACATTGGAACAAGCCTATCAAGATCAGCCCAGCAAGATAAGCTATGTTTTTGAGGCAATGATTCGGTTCAGTTCTTTTTCAGGAAAAAATCTCTTGTTTTGGTTCAGTTTTTTTTTTCGGTGTTAACATGTAGTACACAAGACTTTAGACTCAGTAACTTGGAAACAATCCACAATAATTTTTAGCTCAACTTGACAAAGTCAAACTGAGCTATTGCCATCACTTCTCGTCCATCGGCGTACATACGTACGTACATAAGTACGTCCGTCCACAATTTCCTTTGGCACACCTGACAGGTCGCATTTATGATCAGATCACTTTGAAACTAGGTATGCTTGTTTGGGGTGACCTCTAGATGGGAGCTATCGATTTTCTTCAATTTCCGTCAAAAAATGTTGCCGCGGCCAATGTTCTTAGGACTTAGTTTAGTCAGACCTCAATATTTCCCTTTGGCACACCCTACAGGGCACATTTATGATTGGATTGCTTTGAAACCCGGCATGCTTGTTTAGGGTGACCTCTGGATGGGAGCTATCGATTTTCTTCCATTTCCGTCAAAACATGTTGCCATGGCCAACGTTCTTAGAACTTAGTTTAGTCAGACCTCAATATATCCCTTTGGCACACCCTACAGGGCACATTTATGATCAGATTGCTTTGAAACATGGCGTGCTTGTTTGGGGTGACCTCTAGATGGAAGTTATGAATTTTCTTCCATTTGCGTCAAAAAATGTTGCCGTGGCCAACGTTCTTAGAACTTAGTTTAGTCAGACCTCAATATTTTCCTTTGGCACACCCTACAGGGCACATTTATGATTGGATTGCTTTGAAACCTGGCATGCTTGTTTGGGGTGACCTCTAGATGGGAGCTATCGATTCTCTTCCATTTCCGTCCATCAAAAAATGTTGCCGCTGGCAATGATCTTTGAACTTAGTTTAGTCAGGCATCAGTATATTCCTTTGGCATGCCCTACAGGGCACATTTATGATCAGATCGGCTTAAAACTTTGTATGCTTGTTTGGGGTTACCTCTAGATGGGAGCTATCGATTTTCTTCGATTCCTATAAAAAAATGTTGCCACTGGCAATGACCTTCGTAAAAACTTAGTGCAGTTAAGCATCAATATTTCCCTTTGACACTTCCTGCAGGGCACATTTATGATTTGATCGCTTGCAAACTTGGTATGCTTGTGTGGGGTGACATCTATATGGGAGCTGTTGATTTTCTTCCATTTCTGTCAAAAAATGTTGCCGCTGACCTTTGAACTTTTAGTCAGACCTCAATATTTCCCTTTAACACACCCTTCAGGGCACATTTATAATCGGATCACTTTGAAACTTGGCATGTGTGTTCGGGGTGACCTCTAGATGCGAGCTATTGCTTTTTTTCATTTCCATAAAAAATTATTGTCGTTATCACCAGCCTTTGAACTTACTGCATTTATGCATCAACTTATCCCTTTTGCACTCTCTGCAGGATATATTTATGAATTTCCATAACCCCCACCCCCCCCCCCCCCCCCAAAAAAAAAAAAAAAACCATTGCCACAAGCAATGACCTTCTACTTAGTGCATTTGTGCATTAACATCTTCCTTTGGCATGCCTCAGAGGGCACATTCATTATCAGGTTGTTTTGAAACTTTGTTTGCTTATGCAGGCTGACAAAGATAGGAGTTATTGATTTTCTTTTCATTTCCATCAAAAACTGTTGCTGTTAGCAACAATATTTGAATTTATTGCATTTGTGCATCAACATTCTTTGACATTTCCTCCAGCCACATTTATCATAGGATTGTTTTTGGACTTGGTGTGCTCATTAGGCAAGACCTTTAGATAAGAGCTATTGATTAGCATTCATTTCTGCGAAAAAAGTTGTTATTTACAATAACCTCTGAACATACTGCATTTGTGTATCAACATTCTTTCTTTAACCAGTCTTACAGTTTACATTTAAAAACGCATGGATTAATCTGACGTTGTGCACACACAATGCGGTTATGTTGAAATTTCATCAAATAACATTGGTACCAATGATCTTCAATTTTGCCATTTCATTTATAACTTACCAAGTTCAAGTTTGTCAAGTTGAACTACAGTGTCATTGACACTTTCATTATTACATGCCTGTTCTATGTAATTCCCATCTACATCCAACACTAAACCATGCAGAAAATGAAAATCTGTTGCGCACATATTTGCGGAATGGAACAGAGCACATTGGACTCAAGGGACGAAATAGTAACATGGGTTCCCCTTGCAAATTTGGTTGGCAAAAAAAGGTGTTGTTTTTGTTGAAAGTTGTCAAATGAATTGCTGAGTGTCCTTCTAATAATTGTTTTTATAGCCATGATGACATGTAATAAACACAAACGACACACATGTGTGAATGGGTTAATCGATATGCGGCCTCTTGTTTTATCCTTCTGTGATGGCACTCATACCAGTTCGATTAACCCATTGACATTCGTGTGTCGTTTGTGTATGTACAACACCATTCACAACATATTAAAACTCCATTTGGGTAATTTATATCAGATGCCCAGTTGTTTTTTAGTAATTAGATATTCTCGCATTCATTCAAAGATACCATCATTGCCTCTCCTTCATTCTAGTCCTTATGGAGTCAACCACATGTTACCATAGCAACCAAGATGGCAGTCTTCATCATACAAAATGGGCAACAGAAATACGTATTACCCTGACAAGCACTGTACATGTGCACTGATATCACATATCACCATGATAATGAGGTCACAACATATCGGCTCAGGTGTCACACCATTACAACACATGAAAAGCAGATTTGGGATATGTTCTTTCTAGTGCCATTCCACTTTGAAAGACATTAAAAGTAGCTTGTTACTATTTTTTTCTGGATTGAACCCTTCAACAACCAGACCAGAAGTACTGTATGTATAAACAATTGGGTGAACTTAACTTCATTTTTTAATGCACACAATATTGCCACCCATGTTTTCCTTAAATACTAATAAATTTTTGTACTCTGAAACAATGTTAATTGAGTAGCCACTTTGCCTGTGAAAATTATTCAGTTAACAGGAGTTTTCAATTAACAGAGAGGTTTTGCTGTATTTTAGACTTAACCTGACCATTTAATCTATTATATTTTGTTTGACAGAGCTCATGGACCTCTGTCAAACAAGATGTAATAGATTAATGCTCTGCACTTTGATGACCAAATGCCAACTATTTCAGCATCAAATATTTCCCATAATACAGTTTGATGGTTAACCAAATATACCTTGTTTGACAGAGCTCTCTGAGCTCTGTCAAACAAGATTTATTTGGTTAAATTCAAAGTTAAACGAAAAAAAAACAGGGATTAGACAAAACTATGTTGCACTACCAGAGTGTAAGGGGTTAAATGCCTGTATTGTATGTATTGAGGTCAAACAGGTCAATAAACAAGGGGGATTTGGTGACTGTCAAGATAATTTTGTGACATATTACAAGATTATTCCATAAACTATTTTCTATAAGAAGGTCACATTTCTACTGAAGGTATGGTAGATGGTTTTGTGTTTGGAAGTTATATTCTATTAACAGGGCTATTCAGGTAAGAGATATCCAATTAAGTGTACTCTAATGTATTCATATTGTTGTATTTTATGTTACAGACATTTGATAAATCTCAGTTCTGATTTATTGGACACACCAGACTTTTATTGGGATAGAGGAGACCTGGAAGCCCTATACCTTAAAACCTGTTCACATCTAAACATTAATCGAAGAACAAGGGTAAGACATTTTTTTTTATAACACAGGGATATGCAAATTGGATAACAATTTAAAGTTAAAAACTTGGCAAATGAAGGTCGAAGGGGTAGATGTTGGAGACCTTACAATGTACTCGTGGAAAATAGGTCATAATCTTTCATAAATTAAATTTGATTTATTTATTGGTGCTTAACCCCTTGATACTTTACCTTACAATGTACTCGTGGAAAATAGGTCATAATCTTTCATAAATTAAATTTGATTTATTTATTGGTGCTTAACCCCTTGATACTTTTGTACATCTTATTACGTACAAAATCTTTTGTTTAATTTAACACTTTGATACTTTTGTATGTGTTATTACGTACAAAATCATTTGTTTAATTTAACCCTTTGATACTTTTGTAAGTGTTATTACGTAATAAATCAAACAGCACGTTGATACTTCCTATTTTTTCCCGAATAGTGCTGTGACAACCGTTGAGCCAAATGTTATCGCAGCTTAAAATGCTAACATAATCCTGCTGTCAAGACTTCTTAACTGGTTGAGTGCTAGAAGCCACTATCAGGGCTTTCAAAAATGAGGATACCAGAGCAAAAGCCAACACTTTCCTTGCTTACATTTCCTATTCATTCAAATACAAATAATGTTTTGTTTATATAAATTTGTTTTATTACGAATTATTGTAATAATACAAGTTTGGAATAACAAATTCAGACCACCCAAAAATAATCTAGCCCTCAATCAGTTAATCACTAATGTGAAAAATATCTTATTTGTACTTTCCGATGTTTGAAGTTGCAAACGTTGAAGAAACTGAATTCCCAGTGACATTTGTCCGACAGGATAATTGTTTGTTTGTTTGTTGGTGGTTAACGTCACATATTTATGCACCATGGCTAATCGTGACACAACATGGAGATGAAGTCAAGTTTAGTCAATCGTTGATCAACATGTTGCCCATTTTAGAGGACTTTCACCCCAAGCATTGGTGACTGGGTCCTATTTTACTAGTAAAGCGGAACTGGTTTACCACAGTAAACAAGTGCTGCTTACTTCCCGGGGTTCCCATGGGGAAAACAGGATAATTAAAGTCTCAAAGGGTTAATGCGATATCAGCTGCTGTGACCTTGTACAATTTGGTTGTTTTACTCTATATTATAACTAGAGGTAGTGTGAGCAAGCTCACAAAGTGATACCCCCCCCCGCGCCTGTCAGAATGGAATTATATTGCTTCATGCACATCTTCATATGGAGTTCTTCCATTATGTAAAGTTTCATGAAAATTCTTCAAACGGTTTAGGAGGAGTTGCGCTTATTAGGATGGACAGACGGACAGATGGACGGACAGGCAGGGTGATTCCTATATACCCCCCCAAACTTTGTTTGCGGGGGGTATAATAATGGACCTGTCATGAGAGCCCACCTATTTTGAGAGACCACTTTTCCATGGCAAAAAGTGTGGTCTCTCAAGAGGTTTTAGCATACAAGAAAAGTGAATAAGATTGATATGTAGTGAATAAAATGATTTCCTGTGTGCCACGGTATGGAAATGCTTGATCACTATGGCAACTAGGGCTATTTACAAGCTATCTTAAAGATTTTCTAAAAGCAAAAACATTAAACGGCCACAGTTTTCTCAATCCTGAGAATGCAAAAAGAAAAAGTTGTATTCCCTTTACCTGCTTCTTTAATCCTGACAGAATGTCATTCAGTAATTTAATTAAAAAATACTTTTTGAAAAAATGTGTTGGGAGTTTTTAAAGAAATGCCACTCATAGCATTCAAAAGAAATAAAAAATTTAAAAGATCTTCTTGTGAGGGCTTCCTGCACTAATTCAGGTCAGTGGTCTCACAATCCAGGACCCTTTCAATCCATGCACAAAAAAAAACTCTGCACAATATGTCCATCACAAAAACAAAATACACTACATTTCAAAAGCAGCAAATTGAAGGAGTGCTTCCAAAAAAATATTCCCACTTTACCCTTTCTTTACCCAAAATTTTAATTTTATTTTTTCAAATTAAAAAAAAAAATTCAACAAAATTATATCGAGTGACCCTCCCCCTCATTGGAACAAAACTCATTCCAATGAAGGGTCACATGATATAGTATTTACCCTTTACCCAACACAGATGATATCAAAATTTCGCAAAATTATTTCATGTGACCCCCCTCCTTGGAATGAGCTTGTTCCAATGAGGTGTCACATGATATAGTTTTGTTGACATTTTTTTTTTTAAAAATTGAAAAAATAATATTTAAAATAAAACCTTTTGATATCGTCTGTATTGGGTTAAGTGGGATTTATTATACTCCCACAAAACGAAGTTTTAGGGGGGTATATAAGAGTCAGCTTGTCCGTCACTAAAATGATCAACATGTTGAGGAGCAGTGCATGACATAATTTTTTCCCCGATCGGATTCAACATGTCTGACTGGTGGCCATATAGAATTTTTTTATATAATCTTGTGGAGCAAACTACTTCCACAGTTTTAGCCGCATTTTCATGAAACTTCACAAAAATGATCAACATGATGATGGGAAGTGCATGACATAATTTTTTTCCCCGCTCAGTTTCAAGATGGCTGAATGGCGGCCATTTTCAGTCACCCACACTAAGCAGTGTGCCATGGTGGGGGAATAGTGGGCGATAGACCATCTCCTGTTTTATTGGAATTTTGGAAGCGCTCCTTAATTTACCTGCTTTTGAACCATATATTGTTTGAAAAAAAAAAATTTTGCACTGCTGAATATGTATATTATGTGGGTGGATAGGGCCAATTTGTTTGGTAAAGGATCAAGCAGAAACTGCTTTTATTTACTGGAATGTGATCAATGCAGGAATCAATATGTTGGGGAAACAAAAAGAAATTTCCACATCAGATCAGTTGGATATTTGCCACAACAGTGGCATTACATTTCTTGTAATCAGGCCATAACCTCAGTAACCTAACATTCAGAATCACCAGATCACATGCCCAAGACACTGACAATGACGAAGAAAATTCTGCTCAACATAGAAGAGAGGTGAAAATCAATCTGATCAACTGTCTATGGACATTGCTACCTTTGGGGCTGAACAGAAAGGATTGTTTAGTTAATTTATTATTAAATATTTGTTATAGACTGATTTAAGACAATTTAACCCTTTACCCAATGCAGACGATATCAAAATTTATTGTTTTAAATATGATTTTTAAAATTAAAAAAAAAAATTCCAAACAAACCATATAATGTGACCCCTCATTGGAACGAGCTCGACGATCTCGTTCCAAAGAGGGGTCACATGATATGGTTTTGTTGAAATATTTTGAAAAATAATATTTTTTCAGCCGCTGAATTTGCATATTACGTGGGTGGATGTGGCCGATTCATTGGGTAAAGGGTAAAAAAAAATTAACATGTTATAAATATAAGACTTTATTATATTCTTTCCCTTAAAATGCCATACTGGTATTTTATTTACTTATTGGTGTCTAAGGTCACATATTTCTGCACAATGTCTAATTTGGACTGCAACATGGAGAGTAAAGTTTATTCAATTGTTTTTATCCATGTTGCCCTTTTTAGAGGACTTCACCCCAAACATTGGTGACTGAGCCATATTTCATCAGTTAAAACAGAGCTTGTTTACCACAGTAAAGAAGCACTGCTTCACTTCCTAGGGTTCCCATTGGGATAAAATACCATAAAAAAGTTATAATGGTTATCTTATCCAGTGAAGATATATGCCTTGTTCCTTAACAATTTTGGCATACTTTGATTTTGAGTTAATCCCCTAATTACAGTATGACAGTTCTAAAAATTTCCCACAGGCCACCATCATAACATTTGTGTGAAAAAATTATGATCACATCACTTGAGTGTCAGCATTCAAATATCGTCAAGTATAGCCCTTCAGACAACTCTTTCTGTCCTGAAAACAGGGTAAGGTCCCACAAAGTAGATCTGTTTCTCAGGTCATTTTTTGTAAAATTGCATGAGTGTGGGCAGTTTTTAATTTTATTTTTTTTGTAATGATTTCTTTGCCATCAAAAGTTCATGTTCTTGGTTTGTTTTATGTTTTGGTCCTGATAATCTACAGAATAGCATGGGTGGTGTATTTCGTCCATTGAGTGCAAAAGCATTGCAGAGCCTTGTTGAATTCAAGGTTAAAATTTATCAGTTTTATTAACTTTTGTAAAATATCAGACATGAACCATTTAATTTTTATTTTTTTAAGTTTGCATTCATTATAAAAAATAGGGAGCATGTGGCAGTCAAAATGACCATGTGAGAGGGCCTGAGAAACAGATTTTATACCTTTTTTATGCCTAATGGAACAAATAAGGCAAAAAACTAATAGGAAGGAAAGAATAAGTCACATGCACATTTCTTTCGGCTGAGATTCTCAACATAAAAAATACATTGAGAGTCAACTGTATTTTTACTAGCAAAATAAGACTTGATAACCAATGCCTGAGGTGGAAGTCCTTTGAGAACCTCTGAGGGTAAAAAGGACCATTTGCAGTCAGTAACCACTAAGAAAGACAAAGAGCTGAAAAGGTAGTTCAAGCTTCAAGGTCTTCGAAAACTGGAAAGTTCAGATGCATATTTGGTGAATTATCGTTTGATGATGAATGGCAAAACCAAATTGACAAGCATCAATACTAGTAAGCTGTATGTATCTTAGGTTTCCACATGGGAACATCAGGAAGTGAAGCAGTGCTTGTTTACTGTGGTAAACAACTTTGTTTTACTGGTAAAATAGGACCCAGAAATCAATGTCTGGATTGGAAGTCCTCTACAGTGGGCAACAGGGGTATAAATGATTGACTGGACTTGACTTTATCTCCATGTTGCAGTCACAGCCATGGTGCAGAAATATGTGACCTTAAACACCATTAAATAAGGCCTAAAAAAGTTAAAAACCTGTTTCTCAGGCCTTCCCACATGGTCATTTTGACTACCGCATGCTCTCTTTTTATAACAAATGCAAACTTACAAAAATAAAAATTAAATGGTTTATGTCTGATATGTTACGCAAGTTAATAAAATTGATAATTTTTTTCCCTTGAGTGCAACAAGGCTTTGCAATGCCTTAGCATTGCAAAGCCTTCTTGCACTCAAATGCTTTAGCATTGCAAAGCCTTCTTGCACTCAAGGGATGAAATACACTACCTCCCATGCTATTCTATGCATTATGTGGCCTAAAATATAAAACATTGAATATGAACTTTTGATGGCAAAGAAATAATTACAAAAAAATAAAAAATAAAAAAAAAACGCACACCAACATGCAATTTTATAAAAAAAATGGCCTGAGAAACAGAAGATCCACTTTGTGGGGCCAAAATATAATTAAAAGTGGGACTCATTGATTGTATCATATTTGGGGGTAATTAGGTTAAATTGTGAATATTTTTCCTACTTTTCAGGTAATTAATGAGAAACTGAATCATTGTTGTGAATTAACAGATTTATTAAGTAGTCATTTGAATGATCAGCATCATACTAGATTAGAATGGATGATAATCATACTTATTATGGTTGAGGTAAGAGCAGCTAGGTTATTTAATAAATATAGCATGGCTTTGAGTTGACTATGCCAAAATAGTGGGCCTCGAGGAGAGGATAGTCCCTCCGCTATGCGGAGGGACTATTCTCTCCTCGAGGACCACTATTTTGGCATAGTCAACAAAAAGTCATGCTATATTTATTATATTAGATGTGTGTGTGTGTGGGGGGGGGGTTCTTCATCGGTCATACATGCAAGATAATATTCTTATTCACAGCCAAAGAGAAAAGAAAATGGTTTAGGGTTTAAACAGGTAAACTAAGTTAATTCTGCCACTCATAGTTCTGGGATAGAGAGGTAGAGAACCAAAACCCCCAAGAAACACAATACCATTATTCCCCTCCCCGCCCCCCAACACTACTACAAACATCACTTTCGATACACATATTTTTATTTCTCCAAACAAAATGTAATAATGTATATGGGACGAGATGTCTTGTAAAGTATTTACGCTTCAATGGAATTTTCTAAGCGAATTCGAATGTTACTATTTATAACCGTGCACTATTACCGTGCACTATTCTTTTTTCAAAAATGATATGTCTGTGCGATTTCGCTGACGAACTATTGGAAAATAGGGTGTTTCTGTTCAACCAATCAGAATGTGGGAAAGTCATGTGACATCTAATATACATATTTAACCCCTTGCATTCTGCCGGTGGATATTCCTGCCCAGGACAGTATTTCTTTTGTCACTGAAATAAGTATATGATTTGGACACATTTCATCCAATTTCCCCCCTGTATGTAGAATTAATTTTTCACCACTGATTTCTTGAGTTAAATTTAATTTGGATTAATTTTTATTACATCAAGTCATTAGATTTTGTAAAAAAAATTCTTCAAAATATTCAGCAGGTTAAGAGCTAGCCCTTAGGTTGAATATGCAGCACAAATTAAAATAGGATACTGTGTGCCACTCTTATTTATAAGTGATTAACTTTTGACCTCCTCCCCGTGGGAACCCCGGGAAGTAAGCAGCACTTGTTTACTGTGGTAAACCAGTTCCGCTTTACTAGTAAAATAGGACCCAGTCACCAATGCTTGGGGTGAAAGTCCTCTAAAATGGGCAACATGTTGATCAACGATTGACTAAACTTGACTTCATCTCCATGTTGTGTCACGATTAGCCATAGTGCATAAATATGTGACGTTAACCACCAACAAACAAACAAACAAACTTTTGACCTCCAGAGTTTTTTCTTGAATTTTTCATAAAATCAATTCATGGCTGCTGACAGTAGCCTTGACTTTATAAGATGAGAAATTCAATTGAATCTGGTATCGATAAATCTCTTAAGTGATTTTTTGCTTAACTTGACAAAGTCAAGATAAGCTATTGCCATCACAAGTTTGAGGTCATGTCTTGATGAGAACATCCTCTTTTGGTCACAATCTGTCAACCATGATGGCTGCGAGAGCCAAAATCCGAAAATCTTTAGCACAGTCTACATACAGGTGATAATTATGAAGGGATTTCATTGTAATGAGTTAGGATGGCTCTGTATAATGTCAAGTTGAGAACATCCTCTTTTGGTTGCGATCGGTCAACTGTGATGGCTTTGAGAGACTGAAATTCGAAAAGCTTTAGCACAGTCTACAAGTCGTATTTACAAAGGAATTTCATTGTAACATGGTAGGATGACTTTATATAATGTCCAGATGAGAACTTCCCCTTTTGGTCATGATATGTCAAATATGATGGCTGCAAGAGCCTGAACCCAAAAACCTTTAGCACAGTCTACAGATCCTATTTATGAAGGGATTTTATTGTAACTTAGTACAACTCTGTATATATAGATGAAAACAACCTATTTTGGTCGGGTTGAGTCAACAGTGATGGCTGCAGGGGCATGTTACCTAGATTCCTTTAGCACAGTCTACAGCTTGCATTTATAATGGGATTTCATTGGAAATTTGTAGGATGACTCACTATAATGTCTAGATTAGACTCTCATATTTTGATCATGATTGATCAGCTGTGACCGCCGAATCGTCACATGACCTAGATTCCTTAAGCAAAGTCTGCAAGTTATATTTATGAAGGCATTTCATTGTAACTTGGGAGGATGACTCATTTTGGAATGATTTTACTGTAATTTGATAACATTGCTTGACATATGTTAACTGTTAGAACCATATCAACCCATGGCTTAATTCTTTAGTACAATCTACATTCAAATTATTCTTTTTGAAAACATAGCATAGAGGGAACAGAAATTAACATATTCTCAATTATTCCAATTCTTGTCTTAGTTTGTAATCCTTTCATAAACATTGAACATTATCCTTTGCAACAAGTCAAGCTACAGTGTCATTGACACATTTATTTCTTTTGTTCTTCAAAAATTTTCAAATCCAGCTGTCAGAATCTTCTGATATTTGGTATACCGCATTCTTGGGAAGGGTGAGGTTAGGTTCAGATTTGTTAAAATCAGTCAAGTCCCTGGGTTCATATTTGGGCTCCTTAAGAGAATGAAATTTTAACTTTATGCAACATTCGGAAAATTCTTTAAAAATCTTGTATACATCAGTCAAAATCATTTGATATTCAGTTACAGTATCCTTTTTTTTGTGGCTCAGTTGGTAGAGGTGCAGGCTGCAAGCCGAGAGGTCCTCGGTTCGAATCCCACCTGCGGCAACCGCGTTGTGTCCTTGGGCAAGACACTTCATCTCCATTGCCCGCGATGACGCTGTGTACTAAGGCGTACTTCACGTCGATGGTATGCATGTCTTCAACCAATCTAACCCTGCCTGTGCTGCAGTGCGGAGTTACGATGTTGGGGAGCTGGCAGCTGCTCGTCGTTGCTCGGTGGTTCTCTCCGGGTACTCCGGCTTCCTCCACCCGTAAAACTGTCACGGTCATGATTAGCCATTGTGCATAAATATGTGACCTTACACATCAATAAATAAATAAATAACAGTATCCTTTTGGAGGTCAGAGTAAAGTTTTATCAGTCAAGTCCTTGTCAGCTCACTTGACTGCAAGACAGTGGGAGTTATTGCCATTACTTGGTGTCCGTCGTCTGTTAACTTTTGAAACTTATCTTCTTTAAAACCACTGCACCAAATTCAAACCAAACATATATTGCAGACCATCATTGGAGTATACCATTTCTATTTTGTTCAAATGAAACAGCTGCCATCTTAATGCCCCCAAAAACCTAAAAATCTTGAAACATCTTCTTCTCTTGAACCACCAGAGAGAATGCCTTGATATTTAGTGTGGAACATCCTTTGGTGTTGAAGATTAAAGTTTGTTAAAGAGCCCAAATCTTAGGCATTTTAGGCTGACTTGAGCCTCTGGTGTTTATTTTTAGGCTTCCTCTGGAAGCTGAAGTTTTAACTTTGAACAATATGAGAAATATATTTTTCAAAGATCATCTTCTTAGATCCATTTGGCAGAATTTTTTTATGTTTGGTATATACAATACCTATGACATTAGATTAAAGTTTTGGTTCATGGCATTACGCTCTACTGATTTTGATGGACACAGGAGGATTTGAAATAAAACATAGAACCCCATAGAGAATGAATTCTACCCATGATTGATGGGGCCTATTATGGTCTAATTTAGTCAGGATGTGTATGTGCATGGTCAAGATTAACATTTGTTCAACAAAGGCTCACCAGGCCACAGGAACCTATAGGATGAATTTCTTTTTGCATTAAAATGAGTTTTGACTGATCTGTGGGTTAAAATGACATTTTCTGCGATCTGAGCAATTTAATTTTAATTTAAATTACACTCGCTAGTTATTTTGTGGGTGCTGTAAACTGCACCCGTTTAAAATTACTCAAGGCAAGGACTGCAGTTTTTGTGAATAGTGATGCGCTGTGGCTGGATGGATTAACGGATCAGAATATTGTTTGTGATAAGACAATAGTATATTGTCATTTTGTCTTTTTCAGGTTGTATTCGAGATCGTTCACTATATAGAAAGGTATTTGTCTTCATCATCAAGCAGAGAAATGTCTTCAGAAATCCAGGATGACAGTCAAAGTTAACAGAAAGAATTTGATGGATTTTGATGTAATGACTGCATTCCATTTTAGTTGCAGAATACAGTTTATTGAAATGCATGGACTCAATAGGTCTTGAAATTCAATAATATATATATATACATGCACAGAATGTTGAGTTGGAAAAAGTGAAATTTTGTAAAACTCAAGTAAAAAAGACGTAATTTTAAATTATATATACATTTGTGCCAAAGAAAAAAAAAATTATATTCATGTGCACTGCATACATTTATCAGCTTTCTGTAAAATGTGTTGTGATGGTTTGGTGGTGCAGAATCTATACATTTAACCCTTTGAATCCTGGTGGTATCTTCCGTGTCAGTTCACCGACAGCAATAGGAAGAGTCCATATTCATTATTTGGGTCTAAACTAATTAATATTGAAGATATTGATTATTCTGCCCAACACATTCACTCAGCAACCATCCTACTTAATGAAATTATGACATATCATGTTACTGGCTCGAAAAAGTGGCCACTTGGGTTCAAAGAATACTCCAGGAAGGCCTCAGTAAATTCTGCTGTGTTTTACGTCAATCATGCACAATAATTGTGGACATGAAATAACAGATTATTTTAGTTTTTTGTGGACCATGGCACATTTTTTATCATAAAAGTATTCATCAAACTGGAAACGACTTCATCGGTAGTTATTTATTGGGTTTTAATGACACTTTTGACAGCCAGGGTTACCCTATATCGAAATATCAGTGGCATAAACTGACCGTGTTGTGCGTTTAACCCTTTACCTAATGAATCGGCCGCCTCCACCCTCGTAATGAACAAATTAAGCAGCTGAAAAAATATATTATTCATACAATTTCAACACAAGTTTCCCGTCAAGCGGTGGATCAATATATACAGCTGCCAATGAATAAATTACGCTTGTGAAGAAATTTTTAGTTGCACAAAAGGTCAATAATTCCTTCAAAAATAATTGCACATTCCTGGCTTATGACCCATTAAATTTGAATATAATGTTTTCAAGTTATTGCTTGGAGAATCAAAAGTTACCTAAACTCCCAGATGGTTGCCATGGCAGCCATATTGGACATGCCAGAATGCTAGTTATCGAAAAGGAACCATCCTCTAGTCATGACTAATCAACCATAAAAAAAAACAGTATCTGTTGGATGTATTGTTTTCAAGTTATCGCGTGGACAAACAAAAGCTAACGGACAGACAGATAGATGGACATTGCCATACCATAATACGGCCCGCTAATATGAGCGGCCGTATAAAAACCAAATGTGACCCTCTCATTGCAACAAGCTCATCGAGCTTATTCCTTTGAGGGGTCACTTGATATGGTTTTGCTGAATGTTTCTGTAAAATTTTAAAAAACAATTAAAATAAGAAAATTTGATATCACGTGTGTTGGATAAAGGGTTAAGAATTGATGATGGTGCTCAAAATGTTACTGAATATTTTAACCCTTTACCCAACGAATCGCCCCCATCCGCCCGCGCAATATGCAAATTCAGCAGTTGAAAAAATATTATTTTTCAAAATATTTCAACAAAACCATATCATGTGACCCCTCGTTGGAACGAGCTCGTTCCAACGAGGGGATCACATGATATGGTTTTGTTGAAATTTTTTGAAAAATTTAAAAAAATGATATTTAAAATAATAAATTTTGATATCGTCTGCATTGGGTAAAGGGGGCCAGAAGATAAAAATTTTTTGGTGTGGTACGTGTGTGTCCAAGAAATTATTTTAGAGCCCAAATTTGGACTAATGAAACTGAAAAATTTGACACAAATTTCGCATTTCAGCCTTTCAAAAACCGAAAGGATTGGTTCATTTGCAGCTCATATTATTTTAGAACTTGTATGGCTAAAATGGATACTTGCCTGCAGGTAATTAATAGTCACAACAGCCTGTGTAATATTCATTTTCTGTAAGAAAATGTTATAGAGATATTTAAAAGCCTGAAAGTCGTTTCTTGTGCATTTTTCTATTTGAAATGACTACTCATATGGTGCAACAAAAACTGAGTCTGAGTTGATGAAGAAATATGTGTGTGCTGTGAAAGTCTTTCCAAGAAAGTCTGTGAAATACTATTGGAGCTTTATGTGTCGTTATTGAATAAATAATTATGCCAAAACACATGGGACTTGTCTTACTTTTCAAGTACAGTGGAGCCCATTTTATTGGATATCTCTTAACTGAATAACCCTGTTAATTGAATATAATTTTCCAACAAAAAAATCTTGTATAAACCTGTCGAGAATTTACCCTGACTCCCCAGTTTTCCTTTGTTTATAGACCTATTCGGCCTCAGTACATCCAATACAGGCATTTAATCTATTATATCTTGTTTTACAGAGCTCATGGAGCTCTGTCAAACAAGATATAATAGAATAAATGGTAGGTTTATCTCTAGAATACAGGAATGTGATGCAATCCCTGTTAATTGAATACTCCTGTTAATTGAATACTCCTGTTAATTGAATAATATTCAATGGCAAAGTGGCTATTCAATTAACAGGGTTCCACTGTATTTCCACTTAACCATTTGTACACTGATATCTAAATAACAAAATTTAAAGATGTAGATTTTTCTCATAATGCTACGAGGAATTTAACCAATACATACACAGAATGACACGCCTGTGTGAATGGGTTAATCGATGTGGCAGGGCAGAAAGATAGACCAGGCCTCGGGTTTTATCCTTTCACGATAGCACAAGTGCCGTCATGTCTATAAAAACAATTACTAGAAGGACACTCAGCAATTTATTTGACAACTTGTCCCCGGAGTTCCAATGTGTTCTATGTGCCACTAGGCACATAGAACACACTGGAACTCAGGGGATGAACTATCAACAAAAAAAACACATCTTATCGCCAACCAAATTTGCGAGGGGAATCTGTGTAGTTTTCAGCTACTGCTAGTGATTCAAATTGTAATTGTGGTGCATGATTTGTAGAAAATTCCAACGACATTTTGCTTCTATTTATTAAATTCCTGTCAATGATTTCTGTTCAGCACATGCTTTGTAAACAGATTTTTATTTTCCGCATGGTTTAGTGTTGCTGTAGATAGGGATTTCATAGAACAGGCATGTAATAAAACATAATTGAGCTCTGTCAAATGAGACAAAGTCGGTTAATTTTCTAATTAAATGGGAAAAATTTGCTTCTTGAAATTTGACTTCAGTGTGCAGAGGGTTAAACATCTTCCTTCCTGAATACATTTCAGAATGAGAGTTGTAATTTATGAGAAAAATTAATTTTTTAATTTTTTTTCTCCGAGTGCCAGCAACAGTATGCAACATACTTTTGTTAAATGAAAGTGTCAATGACACTGTAGCTCAACTTGTCAAGACATGTACATGTATAGTATGTGACACAGCAATGACAAACATCTAGGTAATGACCTGATAACAAATGTACATATAAAGTATTGTAACGGTCTGTACATAAATACTGGCTGTAGCCTGTAACAAATGTATAGGTAAAGTATTGTAAAGGTGGGTGACAGTCAGATGCTGAATAGAAAAGAAATCTGAGTCCCAGAGTGGGTCTGACTGAACCCCAAAATATTTGTTCTCATAGCACAGTGATAACAAAGGCACCCCAAAACACACTCATTCCTGTCCCAAGGTGAAAACAAAGGTACCCAAGAAGTTTCGTGAAGATCAGTTCATAAATACGAGCTGTATAAAAGTTGTGACAAAAAACAGATTGGACCTAATTTCGGTACAAAATGGCCACTGGCAGCCATCTTGAATTTTGGACCGCACTCAGAAACACTCGTTCTCGTCCCAAGGTGATAACAAAGGTACCCAAGAAGTTTCGTGAAGATCGGTTGATAAATACAGCCTCTTGCCCGAGCCGTATTGACATGTGCACTTACAGTGTATAAGTAGCACTAAATAAATAAAAAATCATCTAATTTGCATAATTTCTGCACAAGAAAAAACCTGTGCTGTGATGTTTTCCATTTTACTAAATATTCCTACAAAAATTTATTCAAATCAGAACTTTCATACAGAAGTTCTGTACAAAAGACTGATTGCACTAATTTTGGTACAAAATGACTGCTAGTGGCCATCTTGAATTTCGGACCACACCCAAAAACACTCGTTCTCATCCCACGGTGATAACAAAGGTCCCCAAGAGGTTTCGTAAAGCTCGGTTCATAAATACGACCTCTAGCCTGAGCCGTATAGAAGTTGTGTACAAAAAACTGATTAGATCTAATTTCGGTACGAAATGGCCACTGGCAGCCATCTTGAATTTTGGACCGCACTGAGAAACACTCGTTCTCATCCCAAGGTGATAACAGAGGTACCCAAGAAGTTTCGTGAAGATCGGTTGATAAATACAGCCTCTATAGAGCCCGAGCCGTATTGACATGTGCACTTACTGGGTGTAAGTAGCACTGAAAAAATCAAAGTTCTTCTAATTTACATAATTTCTGTATGAGAAAAAAACCTGTATTATATGTGATGTATCCCATGGTACTAAACATTCACACAAAAAATTATTCAAGTCACCACTTTCATATGGAAGTTCTGTGCAAAAATCTGATTGCACCTAATTTGTACAAAATGGCTGCCATCGGCCATCTTGAATTTCGGAGCGCACCCAAAAACACTCGTTCTCGTCCCACGGTGATACCAAAGGTAAGGTACCCAAGAAGTTTCGTAAAGATCGGTTTATAAATACGGCCTCTAGCCCGAGCCGTATTGGCATTTGCACTTACAGTGCTGAAAGTAACACTAAATACATCGAAGTTAGTCTAATTTGCATAATTTACGTACGAGAAAAAAAAAACGTATTATATGTGATGTATCCCATGGTACTAAACATTCATACCAAAAAATTATTCAAATCAGCGCTTTCATATGGAAGTTCTGTACAAAAAACAGATTTCTGCATCGTCGGTACAAAATGGCGCCTGGCGGCCTACTTGAATTTCGGATCGGACCCAAAAATACTCGTTGTCGTCCCACTGTCATAACAAAGGTACAAAAGAAGTTTTGTAAAGATCGGTTCAAAATACAGCCTCTAGCCGGAGCCGTATTGAATTGTTGATGGACAGACGGACAACTGGCCATGGCATAAGGTCAAATTTGGCTTCGCCAAAGTTGAGCTAAAAATAATACTTCTTTCGGCAAAATAAGAAAAGCTGTGTTCTCATGCATTTTCACTCTGAAAAACAGATGAGGGAGGGAGACATTTAAAATTGTAATTTAATTCTTAAATCGTAAGTTGTTTTGCCTGTTGTGAAACTGACCATTTCTCAAGACTGCGAAGTAGCCAATTAAAATAAGATGAAGTTGGGCCTATTAAAAAAAATTCCTGGTTTCTCCAGCAATTTTCTCTCAATTTCATGATGAGGGAGGGAGGTTTTTTATTTTCTTGAAATCTTATTAACAATCCTGAAAATAGTTGGAATTGATAAGCAGCTCAGAGCCTAGTTAGTCCTTGGATGGATGATCGTCTGAGCGAGTGATTCAGACTCCCGTGTTGTGTGCTTGGGCAAGCCACTTAACACCGATTGTCCACGTGGGGGCACATTGATGCCTTGCACTAAGGCATACTGAACGTTGATGGTGCACATGTCTTCAACAAATCTAACCCTGCCTGTGTGGCAGTGTGGAGTTATGATGTTGGGGAGCTGGTAGCTGCTCGTCGTTGCTTGGTGGGTCTCTTCAGGTACTCTGGCTTCTCCACCCGTAAAACTGTCACCGACACGATATGACCTTGGCTGTTAAAGTGTCATTAAACCTTAATAAATAAATAAATAAAGAAATAAAGAAATAAATAAATAGTTGGAATTAAAAATTTATCAACTTACACTATCGTGGAAAAAACATTTTTTCAGCAGTGAAAATTTACCACAGTGCAAGATATAGTTGGTCAAATTTTTATCCTACAAGTTCAAAATAGTGAAGAGATTTCCAGGTAATAAAAAAAGCAGTGATGAGGAAGCTTTTCAATGACAAGGGAGGTGCCTGAGAACCCAGTATTTTTTTTAAATAGCCTTATTTCAATTTTTTAGGGCAACAGTACTGTGATCATAAAAGCAGTCTGTCTCGATGAGATCACAATCTAACCATGACACACTTGCACCAGTCAGTTGAGGTAGATCCCTACGTTTATTTAAATGAAAGTGTCAATGACACTGCAGCTCAACTTGTCAGGACATGTACATGAATAGTATGTGACACAGCAATGACAAACATCTAGGTAATGACCTGATAACAAATGTACATATAAAGTATTGTAACGGCCTGTACATAAATACTGACCGTAGCCTGTAACAAATGTATAGGTAAAGTATTGTAAAGGTGGGTGACAGTCAGATGCTAAACTAGAAAAGAAATCTTTGAGTCCCAGAGTGGGTCTGACTGAACCCCAAAATATTTGTTCTCATAGCACAGTGATAACAAAGGCACCCCAAAACACACTCATTCCTGTCACAAGGTGAAAACAAAGATACCCAAGAAGTTTCGTGAAGATCAGTTCAAAAATACGAGCTGTATAGAAGTTGTGACAAAAAACTGATTGGACCTCATTTCGGTACAAAATGGCCACTGGCAGCCATCTTGAATTTTGGACCGCACTCACAAACACTCGTTCTTGTCCCAAGGTGATAACAAAGCTACCCAAGAAGTTTCGTGAAGATCGATCGATAAATACAGCCTCTAGCCCGAGCAGTATTGACATGTGCACTTACAGTGTATAAGCAGCACTAAATAAATCAAAATTCATCTAATTTGCATAATTTCTGCACGAGAAAAAAACCTGTGCTGTATGTGATGTATTCCATTTTACTAAACATTCATACAAAAACATTTATTCAAATCAGAACTTTCATACAGAAGTTCTGCACAAAAGACTGATTGCGCTAATTTTGGTACAAAATGGCTGCTGGTGGCCATGTTGAATTTCGGACCACACCCCAAAACACCCGTACTCATCCCACGGTGATAACAAAGGTACCCAAGACATTTCGTAAAATCGGTTCATAAATACGGCCTCTAGCCTGAGCCGTATAGAAGTTGTGTACAAAAAACTGATTAGACCTAATTTTGGTACAAAATGGCCACTGGCAGCCATCTTGAATTTCGGACCGCACTCAGAAACACTTGTTCTCGTCCCAAGGTGATAGCAGAGGTACCCAAGAAGTTTCGTGAAGATCGGTTGATAAATACAGCCTCTAGCCCGAGCCGTTTTGACATGTGTACTTACTGTGTGTAAGTAGCACTGAAAAATCAAAGTTCATCTAATTTGCATAATTTTAGCATGAGATAAAAATCCGTATTATATGTGATGTATCCCATGGTACTAAACATTCACACAAAAAATTATTCAAATCAGAGCTTTCATGTGGAAGTTCTGCGCAAAAATCTGATTGCCCCTAATTTTGAACAAAATGGCTGCCAGTGGGCATCTTGAATTTTGGACCGCACCCAAAAACACTCGTTCTCGTCCCACGGTGATATCAAAGGTACCCAAGAAGTTTCGTAAAGATCGGTTCATAAATGCGGCCTCTAGCCCAAGCCATATTGGCATTTGCACTGACAGTGCTGAAAGTAATACTAAATACATCAAAGTTAGTCTAATTTGCATAATTTACGTACAAGAAAAAAACCTGTATTATATGTGATGTATCCCATGGTACTAAACATTCATACAAAAAATTATTCAAATCAGCACTTTCATATGGAAGTTCTGTGCAAAAAACAGATTTCTGCATCGTCGGTACAAAATGGCGGCTGGCAGCCATCTTGAATTTCGGACCGGACCCCAAAACACTCGTTCTCGTCCCACGGTCATAACAAAGGTACCCAAGAAGTTTCGTAAAGATTGGTTCATAAATACGGCCTCTAGCACGAGCCGTATTAAATTGTTGACGGCCAGCGGACAACTGGCCATGGCATAAGCTCAAATTTGGCTTTGCCAAAGTTGAGCTAAAAATGAATCAAATCTCAAATTGGTTCTGTAGTTCGATTCGATTCATTTTTAGCTCAACTTGACAAAGTCAAGCTGAGCTATTGCCATCACTTCTCGTCCGTCGGCGTACATACATACGTTAGTACGTCCACAATTTCCTTTGGCACACCTCAGAGGTCGAATTTATAATCAGATCGCTTTGAAACTTGGTATGCTTTTTTGGGGTGACCTCTAGATGGGAGCTATCGATTTTCTTCAATTTCCATAAAAAAATGTTGCCACGGCCAACATTCTTAGAACTTAGTTTAGTAAGACCTCAGTATTTCCGTTTGGCACACCCTGCAGGGCACATTTATGGTTGGATTGCTTTGAAACCTGGCATGCTTCATTGGGGTGACCTCTAGATGGGAGCTATCGATTTTCTTCCATTTCCATCAAAAGATGTTGCAGCGGCTAACGTTCTTAGAACTTAGTTTAGTCAGACCTCAATATTTCCCTTTGGCACATCCTACAGGGCACATTTATGATCGGATTGCTTTGATACCTGGCATAATTGTTTTGGGGAGACCTCTAGATGGGAGCTATCAATTTTCGTCCATTTCGGTCAAAAGTTAAAAAATTTATAGTAATTTATATATTTTTTATACTTACCAATGACCCAGACATAGCTGGTGCTAACTCTTAAAATATAGGGCCAAACACAAATTTTGCCCCCCAATCCCCAAAATTTGCATCTAAAACTAAAGAAAACATGTCCTGAAAGGCCCTCCACACTTCGCCCCTACTGCGCATGCGCAGTGTCAAGGACGTTCCGAAATTGGCGCCATTAATCATTCTAATAACCAGTGCCTGGTAAGCGCTATGTACTCAGCGGGGAGGCAAGAGTTCCCAACTCCTGGGAGGGCCATCCCCGTCTGGGTCATTGGTAAGTATAAAAAATATATAAATTACTATAAATTTTTTAACATTTTTATACTGTACCAATGACCCAGACATAGCTGAATAGTAAAAAGGCTGGAGGGCCAAGGACATAGAGCAAAATGGAATACGCTCAATAAAATAAAATAGAGTCATCCCCTGTAGGGAAAAGAAGAAATAGGCCTTACATGTATCTTTCTTATTTTATGTTAAATTAGAAAGATACAACACCTTCCAAAATTGAGCTTCATACATCCATATACTCTATAAATATCCAATATAATCCTTATACTAATAATTTTTAAAGTAAGCCAATAAATAAAGTAAGTCTAGAGAATAGAGACTCTTATACTCCTAAAAGTGTCTGAGGATTGCATAATCATGTCCGTTGACATATGCAATATTCAAAAGCTATACTTTAAAAACTAAGACTTGAATGAATTTTAAAAACCTAAACTTCTCACTAAACAACCATCCCAATAACAGCTCAGAATTACTAACTCCGGAGGAGGTATCCCCTTGTTTTCATAGTAAAACAGGTGACCCAAGGGAACACCCTCCCCCCCCCCCCCCTTTTTCTGGCACTGGGTCAAATAGCCCAGAGCGAAGAGGGCAGCCGAACGGAGACACTGCCGAAACAGACAGCCTACCTAGCTATAGTAGCAACTGTTAAGTGAATGACATTCTGAGCAGTAGATAATAGACCTAACAATAGAGGCCTCCAGAAATGGACTCGATATTTCTGAGATAAAATTCATGAATGTGGATGGCTGAGCGCAATGAGCGGCCTTCAAAAATCTATAATAGCGACACTATTAATGTAAGCCCAAGAAGTAGAAGAACTCTTACTTCATGAGCCGAAATCTTAAGCACAACTGCTAAGTCAATGATATACTATAAGCAGTACCGATAGTTAATAGAATCCATTAACAATAAAATGGAGCGTAACGTCCTTCTACTAGACATCAAAGACAGAAGAAGCTTACGCCCATAGTAATAAACAGAAATCTGTTTATAAATACATAAACTGTACCCGGAAAGAGTAAAGGCCTATGCCCATACGAAGACGGAAGGACCTTAAAATAATAGGTTCCGGATAATAGGAGCCTAACTCTTATGCAACAATCCAACCTAAATAGTAACGGAAGTATTGATTCCGAAACTATGAAAGTGAAAATCATCCATCGATAGTGCATGAAACTCACTGACTCTACAGTAAAAGAGAAACCAACAGAATTACTGTCTAAAAGGTCAGAATTGAAAACTACTGTTTCCCGAGGCTCAAATGATTACTTAGCTAATTAAGAACCGAAGTTAAAATCCGTATAGGAATTTAATCTAAAGATTCTAAGTCTATTTATCAAAAAGTTACTAACTGACTTAGATAAAGAGACAAAAGACTCAATTGTAAACTATCGTAGAGTGCATAGGTATGAGGTAACATAAACCTATAACCTAAATAATAACAGGCTGCAGTAGATCTTGTGAAACAAGTATACTAAAAAATAGCAATGAGTAGTATGGAGGGATCAACAATATCAACATAATGATCCCTACACCACGACGGAAGAGCCTCCACTTTAGTCGCATAGAATAGCGAAGAAGAGGATCTCCTATAGTAAGAAATCGCGTCCAAAGCTCGTCCAGTACAGTGCTTACAATGCAATACGGACCACACAACGGAATACATGAAGGTTGCGACCTTGCTGGTTGTGATAAAGATGACACGATTTACCCAGTGAAAAAAGATCCTCACATAGAGGAAGATTTCACGTTAAGACCCACAGTAGACAAGAGAGTAAATTACTCATGATCTCTGTGAAGATAGAGATGCTATCAACAGAAATGTATAGTGGTTGTTTATCTTAGCAATACCTGCTAAAACAACAGCGCCGGAGGATACGCGTATCCTATCATTCCGTCCTATAGATCAATAGAGCGTTAACACAATTAGCTCAGAGATCTGGACAAGCCAACACATACGTCTGCAATTGATCAGCAAGCTGTGTCATAAATAAATCATCATTGGGCGCTCCCATAGATAGCAAATCTGATTGAATACTTGTCTGTTGAGAGTCCATTCTGACAGCAACAAGCGACCCGTAAGAGAACAGGAGTCCGATAAAACAATCAGACGACCCGGAATATGACGGACCAAAACTGAACTTGGTGTACTATAACCAACAGACGGATTCTTTCCATTAAATTGAATAACGGAAACGAAAGAGTGCCTCCCTGGTTCCGGAGATACGCCACTACTGTCGAATTAAAGGACAGGAATTTGGGCATGCGTTTCTGAATAATGTTCATGCAATGACATAAAGCAAGCCTAAAAAACATTATTCCGCGGAAGTTAAACTGATAGCTAAAAGACTGCGGAACACAAAGACCCTGGCACTTCGAATCCGTAGGGATCAGTATATATCCCAATCTGTTTGACTGGCAACCGTCATAACAGCCACACTCGGGTCCGGCAACTGCGGCGGCACTCTCTGAGTCAGCCACCGAATGTTTGCCCCAGTCTGAATCTCTTGTAACACTAGATAGACAAGAGATTGTATAAATCGAGCAATTCATGGATTGCCGGAAAGTTGCCGTCGAAGAGAAGCTCCTCCGAGAACGAAGCGACTCTGAGAGAGTTCTTAACCTTACTATCCACGCGTGTGGATGTAACTAAGGCTGCGTCACGTCTAACCAACTCCAATCAGCCACTGAAGGGCGGAGTTATACGTGAACAAACTACTGCCCTCAAAAGAAATTACATTGAGAATAATATCCCGTAAATCTTTTCTTGAAGACGTAATGATAACGCCTCAGTAAGGCGGATTACGTATAATAAAGCGTCTTAAGTTAAGTCTACTATACATAATGTCGTTCCCAACATTGAAATTGGAAAAGACATAAACGGCGAAAAAGAATATATGCAGTCTTTAATCACACCGTCTAGACGCATATGAACTCTCGGTATGCCCCGCTCTGCCAAAATAAACTATTTGTAAAAATGATAAAATGGCAGAAATGAGCAACGCGGACAAGAAACTAAACTATCATGCTTAGTAGCAGGCTTGTATATATATATATATATATATAGCGTCGAAAAATAAAACACATGTTGTAATGACAATATTGGACTGCGTCAGTAAGTCAGGGACAATGTCCCTGTACCGATCGAAAAATCCGAGTCCAATGACGCTATAAGTCTCTTATCCAAGATCGCAGCAATGAAGTCCGAAAAATAATCACTGGAAGAATGCCAGAAGATATGAAAGGCATCTTCCGATACTACTAAAGGGAAAACACGAAATCTTTCGGATCCCTTTTGCCATCCTGTCGGACCCTATAAAGCGTTCGGTCGTCCGTAGCTGATGCAACCGCGGACCGCACCGACCCAGCGCCGTCGGATAATTCCTGATTCGACCGAGAAACTGTCAATTGCTTGGATGCTGCGAAACAACTGTGCTAACTCGGATAGCACGTCCGTCACTGAGGAGAAGCGGTCTTACGATGCATTGCCGCTGGAAGCACCGTGATCGTTACCCCGTGCATACTTCCAATATGCGAGCGAACGGAGTGTATAGGCCTCGTGTCCCTTGGCTACCGGATGGCGCGACCTATTCGCCGTGGAATCACTGAATGCCGAAACTGATCGGATACTCGAGGTCACGTAGCCAATGTGCGGTCGTGTGCCCTGCTGTGAGGATGAGGAAGCATTAAAGACAGTCTCTCGGACTGTCAATATAACGGAGCGTCCCGAGCAACGGACATATGCTCCGAATGTAAAATATCTGAACCACAACATGCGGTCCCCTATGTTGTTGGCTTCCTCCGATCTGTCCTCAATCTGCCGTCACTGGGTGAGTACTAAAGAAATTAAAGTGCTCGCATCACCCAAATCTCCTTCCTAGACCGCAACGGACGAACCCGGCAGCCGAACCATTCGATGAATGTACGCTACACCGGGTGAGCTAGCGAATGTCACTCCGTAAGCGATAAACATATTCCATGAGCACTTATTGCCGCTAACTCTTCATTAACTATGACGACAGAGGCACACTTTTGAAAGACATCTCCATAACTCTTCGAACAAGAAACCAGAAATGCTTGGATAACAAGCATAAAATAATAATATATATAGCGTCGTTCAATAATTCGAAAGTTTGTGTGACATTATTGGACTATGTCGGAACTGAGGGACGATGTCCCTGAACCGAACCAAAAATTTCTAAGTCCACCGACGCTATCAGTTTCTTATCCGGCATCGCAGCATATGTTGTTCCGAAAGGGAAAGCTTGAAATCCTCCGAATCCCTTTCGGTATCCCGTCGGACCGGATGAAACTGTCGGACGTCCGTACCCGCTTCCGCGGAGCGTCCCGACCCAGCATCGTCGGATAAAATATATGCGACAGATTCAGTTGATGCTGGGATGCTGCAATAAACTGTGCTATTAAGGAAAGCACGTCCGTTCCCGAGGCCTGTGCAGTAGCGGACTTACGATGCATTGCCGCCGGAAGCTCCGTGTACGTTGACTCCCGCACACTTCCTATGCGAACGTCCGGAGTCTGCAGGCCTCGAGTCCCCGGCTACCGACCCAGCGCTGTCGGATAATTCTCGATCCGACACCGTTTCTGTCGGCTGCTGGGATGCTGCGATAAGCTGTGCTATGTGCACAAGAATGTCCGGCGTCGAGACCTGCGGAGGCGCAGTCTATCGCTGCTTCGCCGAGGGCAGCTCCGCATCAGATGGCTCCCGCATACTTTTCCTATGCGAACGTCCGGAGTCCATCTGTCTCGAATCCCTGGCTGCCGGATGGTGTGACCTGGTCGCCGAAGAATCCTTGATCGGCGAAGCTGGTAATATATCGGCGGTCACGCAGCCAAGGTGCGGTCGTGTGCGCTGACGAGAAGAGGAAGCCTTAGCAGTCTCAGCGGACTGCCTATACAACGGAGCGTCCCGAGCGATGGACGTATGCTCCGCTAGCGACCCATTTTGTACCACAACATCTGGGGCCAGATGTTGTTGAACGAGAGAGGGGCCTCTCTCGCTTGCCGTCCGGATGGACCGGAACGAGCTATGAACCGGACTAAAAGGCTTCCTCCGTTCTCCCTCCGATCCGCCGTCACTGGGTGTGCATTAAGTTAATTTTATAGTGCTCGCATCACCCCAAAATTCCTTCTAGACCGCAACGGACGAACCCGGCTGCCGAACCATTCGGTGAATGGACGCTACACCGGGCGAGCTAGCGGACGTCAAAGGCCGTCGAACCTACTAGGGTCCTCTTAGGCAATTGGCGTATAACATGAGCACTTTTCCGCTAGCCCTTCATTAATTGTGACGACGGAGGCACACCGTTGGAAGACATCACAGATACATCACCCTAATCTTGATCGTCTGAAATAGAAATTGATAAAGTAGAGTGACCCTGCGGGGAAAGGACCGGAGTGTCCAAATCCCCAACAACATACCGTGACATACGCTTCCCATATTGTCATCGAAATCATACGATACAGAACAGGAGTTAATGCGAGTACACTGACCACATATAGAATGATAATAAAGTCAGAGGAAGACTTCCTCTTAAACAATTGATCAATATCCTTTCAATGTGAAAAGAAAACAAGTCCTGGTACTCGCACTAACCCCTGGCAATCAAAATACATAATAATAATATGATCCATTAATATAGAAAAAATAATTGAAATCAAAATATTTTGAAAAAATATTTTTTCAGAACAGCCCAAGTTTCTGAAAAGTAACGTTGAGCCCCAATGGATCCCAAGCCTAAGTGTGGACAAAAATTTTAAAAATATTTTAAACAATTTATTCAACACTTACGAACAATAATAATGTATCTAGTTATGAATAAAATAACATAAAGATATTATTTTTTAGAAATCCCCCCCTCACACAGAGGGCTGTTGTAAATGTAAACAATGAGTGTAAAAACACTAAAATAAGACTCCAGGCACCCAGGCCCGAAATCAGTTACCAAAAATACACTATCTGATGCAAAACAGAGACTTCCAGGGAAGAAACTGCAGAACATCAGATGGTAGATGCAGAACACAACGCCTAACCACCCGTAGGTGAAGACGTAAACATGGGGAAAGAACAGAATTCATTCTGTTATTCAGCTAAAACTCCCAAGAAATTTTAGTAATAATAATTACAGAAACTATGCCAAAAGCATGGGAGAATAGCAAGGGGGAACTTAAAGGACAGGGAGAGAGGAAAACACTTGAAAAAACAGTGTAACTAAATAATCAGAATGACAACAAAATGGCTGCTGCCTTGAAAATAGGTAACTTAACATAATTTCATTAAAAAATTTTAAGTTACAGCCCTGATAATATTCTGTCACACATTCTTTTCCTCTCCTCCTTCTCTATCCTCCTTAGAATCACCATTTCACTAATATTTATGTGTCTGGCATCATTTAAACTGAGATTTAAAAGCACAAAGATCAGTCAGATGTTAACTGATGAAGGGCCAAACTTAGAATGATTAATGGCGCCAATTTCGGAACGTCCTTGACACTGCGCATGCGCAGTAGGGGCGAAGTGTGGAGGGCCTTTCAGGACATGTTTTCTTTAGTTTTAGATGCAAATTTTGGGGATTGGGGGGCAAAATTTGTGTTTGGCCCTATATTTTAAGAGTTAGCACCAGCTATGTCTGGGTCATTGGTAAGTATAAAAATAATGTTGACGTGGCCACTGTTCCTAGAACTTAGTTTAGTCAGACCTCAATATTTCCCTTTGGCACACCCTACAGGGCACATTTATGATTGGATTGCTTTGAAACCTAGCATGCTTGTTTGAGGTGACCTCAAGATGGGAGTTATCGATTTTCTTCCATTTCCGTCCGTCAAAAAATGTTGCCGCTGGCAATAATCTTTGAACTTAGTTTAGTCAGGCATCAATATATTCCTTTGGCATGCCCTACAGGGCACATTTATGATCAGATTGTTTGGGGTTAACTCTCGATGGGAGCTATCGATTTTCTTCGATTTCCGTCAAAAAATGTTGCCACTGGCAATGACCTTCGATGAACTTAGTAAAAACTTAGTGCAGTTAAGCAATATTTCCCTTTGACACACCCTGCAGGGCACATTTATGATTGGATTGCTTACAAGCTTGGTGTGCTTATGTGGGGTGACATCTATATGGGAGCTGTCGATTTTCTTCCATTTCTGTCAAAAAATGTTGCCGCTGACCTTTGAACTTAGTTTAGCCAGACCTCAATATTTCCCTTTAACACACCCTTAGGGCACATTTATAATCAGATCACTTTGAAACTTGGTATGTGTGTTCGGGGTGACCTCTAGATGTGAGCTATTGCTTTTTTTCATTTCCATAAAAAATTATTGTCGTTATCACCAGCCTTTGAACTTACTGCATTTATGCATCAACTTATCCCTTTTGCACTCTCTGTAGGATATATTTATGAATTTCCATAAAAAAAACCCCCAAAAACCATTGCCACAAGCAATGACCTTCTACTTAGTGCATTTGTGCATTAACATCTTCCTTTGGCATGCCTCAAAGGGCACATTCATTATCAGGTTGTTTTGAAACTTTGTATGCTTTTGCAGGCTGACAAAGATAGGAGCTATTGATTTTCTTTTCATTTCCATTAAAAACTGTTGCTGTTAGTAACAATCTTTGAATTTATTGCATTTGTGTATCAACATTCTTTGACACGGCCTACAGGCCACATTTATCATCATAGGATTGTTTTTGAACTTGGTGTGCTCATTAGGCAAGACCTTTAGATAAGAGCTATTGATTAGCATTCATTCCTGAAAAAAAAGTTGCCATTTACAATAACCTCTGAACATACTGCATTTGTGCATCAACATTCTTCCTTTAACCAGTCTTACAGTTTACATTTAAAAATGCATGGATTACTCCGACGTTGGGCACAGACAATGCTGTTATGTTGAAATTCCATCAGATAACATTGGTACCAATGATCTTCAATTTTGAAATTTCATTTGTAACTTACCGAGTTCAAGTTTGTCAATTGAGCTACAGTGTCATTGACACTTTCATTTAATCTAGGACATCAAATATTTTTTTTAACCCTTTACCCAACATAATGGCCAAAACCGGCCAGCGCTATTCTCAACAAGAGGCCCCAGGGGGCCTGAAGGCGCACACCTGACATGGTAGCCTAAATATAAAACCCAGGGAATTGATTTCAACAAGTTGCATCTGCATCCTTAGAAAAGCTTATACCAAATATCCAAAGATTCAGACCAGTGGATCTAAAAAAAAAATATTTTTAAAGAATATTCCTCATATTGATCTAAGTTATAATTCGGGCTCCCAAAGGAAGCCCAAATATCAACCCAGGGACTTGGCTTGAACAAACTTGAATCTCACCTCCAGTGGGATGCCGTTTTCCAAATATCAAAAGATTCTGACTGGTGGATGTGAAGAAGATTTTTGAAGAACATTCCTCATATTGAACTAAGTAAAAATTCAGGCTCCCACAGGGAGCCAAATATGAACCTAGGGACATGGCTTGAACAAACTTGAATCTCACCCCACTAAGGATGCTGCATGCCAAATATCAAAACATTCTGACTGCTGAATCTGAAGAAGATTTTTAAAAAAAAATTCCTCATATTGAACGAAGTTATAATTCGGGCTCCCACAGGAAGCCCAAATATGGACCCAGGGACTTTGATTTAACAAATTTGAATCACACCCCCCTAAGGATGCTGCACACCAAATATCAAAACATTCCGACTGCTGGATCTGGAGAAGAAGATTTTTAAAGAAAATTCCTCAATTTTCCCACAGTGAGCCCAAATATGAACTCAGGGACTTGGCTTGAACAAACTTGAATCTCACCCACCTAAGCATGCTGCATATCAAATATCAAAAGATTCTTATTGGTAGATCTGAAGAAAAAGATTTTTAAAGAATTTTCCTCATACTGCACTAATTTAAACATTTGGGCTCCCAAAGAGAGCCCAAATATAGACCCAGGGAATGGATTTCAATAAACATGTGAAACAATCAAATTTGAAAGCTTTTGGAGCAGTGGTTTGGGAGAAAAGTAGTGTTAAATGTTTTTTCCCATTACTCACAGTGTTAAAAAATGCTGACTCAGCACTTTTTCAAAGTCCCCAAAAGTACCCCATGATAAAATGATAGCAATTTTTTTTGACCATTCCATTCTGTTTGTCCTAAGGAAGCTTCACACCAAATAAGAATTCTCAGTGCCGTGTAGTTTTGGAGATATGGGTGTTTTAATTTTTTTCTATTTTTAGCTCCTGCGGTTCCCATGGGGCAACGGGAAAAATTTGTTTTGCATAAATTAAGTACTTATGACTCAATAAGCCCTCATATCAAATTTGGTTCAAATGTGCAAAAATTCTTGCCCCTCCCATAACGATGGCAAATATAACCCCTAGAACTTCTCTTGAACAAATCTGAGTCTGCACCCCAAAAGGAAGCTGCACTCTTAATATCAAGACTCTGCTACCGCTGGTTCATGAGAAGATTTTTTAAGATTTAGGCTCACTTTTTGGGCGTTGCCCTACCAAGGGGTGGGTCAACTTGATTTGACCAAACTTGAATTGACATGTGATAGGGAACATGCACAGCAAATTTTGTTGAATTTGGTCGAATAGTTCGTGAGAAGTCGATAATGTAAAGTTAACGACGGACCACGGGCGAAAAGTGATCAGTAAAGCTCCCCTTGAGCTTTGCTCAGGTTAGCTAAAAATCGCCAATTAATTTTCATTGTATTTTCATTTTTTTTCTCAAAAACATAGGTTATGACCCCTAATTGGAACAAGCTCAACGAGTTTGTTCCAATGAGGGGTCATAACCTATGTTTTTTGAGACAAAAAATGAAAACAAATAGTTATTCAAAAATTTTGTTTGCAAGTGTTGTCTGCTTTTCATGTTAGGTAAAGGGTTAATACTTTCAAAGGAGTGTTCATCCGCACACAGAATGGTGCACAGTAGTGTATTATTCCCATGGTTGTGAAGAGTATTTTGCAGGAGCATGAAACCACTCTGAACCTCAAGAAACAACATGACTGGAATGGTCATTGGGTGCAGAATTTTAAGGATTAATGCAATAAATTAAAGTGAGGAATGGATGGCATGCTGGAGGAACCCGAACAATATTTATTTTTGCACTGCAGGCATACACTCCAATTTTTGAATCTCCCAAGAAATGATGACCCAAATTCAGGTCATTATATTTGGGGAGATCCCCTGACCTCAATCCAATTGAACATGTCTGGAATGAGTTGCCTCTTGCAATTTCAGCCCGTCCAGTCCAGCCAAGAAGTGTCCAGGCGCTTGGTGCCATGCTGGTCTATGAATGGAACACAAAGGACCACCAGGAACCTGATTGGGAGCATTAGAAGGCTTTGTCAAGCTGTAATTAACAGTAATGAGTCTCAAACTCAATATTGAATCCATACCAGTTTGCTCCATCAACTTTTTGGCATATTGAAAAATTTCCTCTTTTACCAATAATATCCATTTTGCACGGTTATCGTATTCAAAAGCTAAATGAAAGTGTCAGTGACACTGTAGCTCAACTTGTTAAGACATGTACATGTATAGTATGTGACACAGCAATGACAAACATCTAGGTAACAGAGGTACATATAAAAACGGTCTGTACATAAATACTGACCGTAGCCTGTAACAAAGGTATAGGTAAAGTATAGTAAAGGTGGGTGACAGTCAGATGCTAAACTAGAAAAGAAATCTTTGAGTCCCAGAGTGGGTCTGACTAAACCCCAAAATATTTGTTCTCATAGCACAGTGATAACAAAGGCACCCCAAAACACACTCATTCCTGTCCCAAGGTGAAAACAAAGATACCCAAGAAGTTTCGTGAAGATCAGTTCATAAATACGAGCTGTATAGAAGTTGTGACAAAAACCTGATTGGACCTAATTTCAGTACAAAATGGCCACTGGCAGCCATCTTGAATTTTGAACCGCACCCAGAAACACTCGTTCTCGTCCCAAGGTGATAACAAAGGTACCCAAGAAGTTTTGTGAAGATCGGTTGATAAATACAACCTCTAGCCCGAGCCCTATTGACATGTGCACTTACAGTGTATAAGTAGCACTGAATAAATCAAAGTTCATCTAATTTGCATAATTTCTGCACGAGAAAAAAACCTGTACTATATGTGATGTATTCCATGTTACTAAACATTCATACAAAAATTTATTCAAATCAGAACTTTCATACAGAAGTTCTGTACAAAAGACTGATTGCACTAATTTTGGTACAAAATGGCTGCTGGTGGCCAGCTTGAATTTTGGACCACACCCAAAAAAACTTGTTCTCATCCCACGGTGATCACAAAGGTACCCAAAAAGTTTCGAAAAGATCAGGTCATAAATACGGCCTCTAGCCTGAGCCATATAGAAGTTGTGTACAAAAAACTGATTAGACGTAATTTCAGTACAAAATGGCCACTGGCAGCCATCTTGAATTTTGGACCGCACCCAGAAACACTTGTTCTCGTCCCAAGGTGATAACAAAGGTACCCAAGACGTTTCGTGAAGATTGGTTCATAAATACAGACTCTAGCCCTAGCCGTATTGACATGTGTACTTACTGTGTGTAAGTAGCACTGAAAAAATCAAAGTTCATCTAATTTGCATAATTTCTGCACTAGAAAAAAACCTGTGTTATACGTGATGTATCCCATTGTACTAAACATTCACACAAAAAATTATTCAAATCAGCGCTTTCATATGGAAGTTGTGTTCAAAAATCTGATTGCACCTAATTTTGTACAAAATGCTGCCATTGGCCGTCTTGAATTTTGGACCGGACCCCAAAACACTCGTTCTTGCCCCACGGTGATACCAAAGGTACCTAAGAAGTTTCGTAAAGATCGGTTCATAAATACGGCCTCTAGCCCGAGCCGTATTGGCATTTGCACTTACAGTGCTGAAAATAACACTAAATACATCAAAGTTAGTCTAATGTGCATAATTTACGTACGAGAAAAAAACCCGTATTATATGTGATGTATCCCATGGTACTAAACATTCATACAAAAAATTACTCAAATCAGCGCTTTCATATGGAAGTTCTGTGCAAAAATCTGATTGCACCTAATTTTGTACAAAATGGTTGCCAGCGGCCAACTTGAATTTCAGATCGGACCCAAAAACACTCGTTCTCGTTCCCACGGTCATAACAAAGGTACCCAAGAAGTTTTTTAAAGATCTGTTCATAAATACGGCCTCTAGCCCGAGCCGTATTGAATTGCTGACGGACGACTGGCCATGGCATGAACTCAAATTTGGCTTCGCCAAAGTTGAGCTAAAAATAATGTCAAACACAAATAAGATCTTAATTTCTGTACTTAAATCATTGAAGATATAATTAAATAAAAAATATATATTCTTTTCATTACAATATTTCAACTAAAATGTAAAACAGGTAGTTTTAAATACTAGGTGCTTAGCAAACTTTGAGTAGTATATATTAAGAATAAGACTGGATTTTGCTGACTTGGTCATTCGACTCTCTGTAAATTCAAGTCGATTTGATACATGTTTCGCATGATATATTGACTTGGCCCCAAGTGCTAGGTCTTTAACAGTAGTGGTTGTCAATGGATTTTCAACCTGGAAAACTATGATGAGTGACACATGAACAGCCGAGCCAGAAAATAAGCAGACTGTCATCTACAAAATGAGGTCCCCAGAGGGTGAATTTGGTGATGCTACCCTGCACAGCAGGGTAGCAACACCAAATTTACCCTCTGTGAACCTCAATTTGAATCAAGGTCTCAGGCCTGAACAGAAAGAGGTACCCACAGGTTAAACTGACCCACTGTTTGGGATAGCAGCAGCAAATTCCCCCCTTGTGACCTCATTCTGCATATGACAGCTTGCTTCTTTTCAGGCTTGTGAACAAAAATGACACAAAAGACTTACTTACTCCAGTTGTGACAAGGGTTGGTCACATTTCTTGGAGATGAATACCCACATTGCAAGGCAAAACACTTCTCCACCCTTCAGTTGCTACACAATACAGTTTTAAGATTACGTAATGATAAAAAATATTTATATATAAAAGAGAACTACAACTTAGATATATTTGAGTTTATTTTGATGTATTCCCGCACATAACAATAGTATGTAACATACGCTAACATACTATAAACAAAATTATACAAATCTGCAATTCTATCACATCTTCTAGACATGTGTATTTAAATGGAAGAAAATGAAACAAAAATACACACAACTTGGTTTGACACTTGGCCACTCATTGGGTCAACATATAAGCACTCTCCCATAAATTATAAAAAGGCAAATCTGCACTTACGAAATAATTTCAGTTCAAAAAAATGATATGACACACACTCACAGAATATGAAGCCTTTCAGCTGCAGTACCAGCACTTTATAGAACTACGTATAGCATATAGGAGAGGACACTTGCAAAGAAATTTCTTGAATAAGTAATTTTTTTCAGTTTTGTCTAAAAACACACAACTTATCACCCTTCACTGTAACAAGCACATTCCAATGAGAGGTCATAAGCTGTTTTTGAAGCAAAAAAGAATAAAATTTTAATGGTATTTTTTTGTGAATTACACGGATTTTGGCTGTTATGCGAGGTAAAGGGTAACACCATGTCCTTACACGCTAGTCTAATAAACTCATGACTAAACATAAGATTACAGTTCATGAAGCTCTGGATAGTCAGTCAACCTGATAAAAAAATAATTGTTTTGTATTTATTTAGTTATTTATTGGTGTTCAAGGTCACATATTTCTGCACAATGGCTAATCATGACCACAAGATGGATGTACATTCAAGTTTAGCCAATCATTTATACCTATGTTGCCAATTTTAGAGGACCTGTATTCCAAGGATTAGGTACTAGGTCCTATTTTACCAGTAAAACAACTTGTGTACCAAAATAAACCAGTACTTTTACATTTCCTATGGTTCCCATGGAGACTTCTTACATATTTAATTTCATTCAACCATCCTCTACCAGTCTGAGAAGAGTTGCACGAATAAACAAGAGGCCCCAGGATGCCTGAGGGTGCTCACCTGACATGGTAGCCTAAATAGCAATCCAGGGAATTGATTTCAACATGTTGCATCTGCCACTCCTAAGAAAAGCTTATACCAAGTATCCAAAGATTCTGACCAATGGATCTAAAAAAAAAGATTTTTAACAAATATTTCTCATATTAAAGTAAGTAATAATAAATATAAATCCAGGGACTTGGAGTGAACAAACTTGAATCTCACCTCCAGTGGGATGCTGTATACCAAATATCAATAGATTCTGACTGGTGGATGTGAAGAAGATTTTTAAAGAAAATTCCTCATTTTGAACTAAGTTATAATTCGGGCTCCTACAAAGTAAGCCCAAATATGAACCCAGTGACTTGGCTTGAACAAACTTGAATCTCACTAATCTAAACATTCTGTGTAACACGTTAAACTCCCAAGAGAATTTTATAAAAAAATTTGAATAAAACAAGCCAAAAAGCTTGGGAGTTTAACTGAGGGGCTTCAAGGGAGGGTAGGAAAGGAATACTTAACAAACAGTGGAAAAATCATTATCAATAATGGTGACATCAGTCCCATGTCCCGAAATTGGAGAACATGAACTAATTTTTATAACTAGAAACTGTTTTTAGCACACTAAAACATATGTCTCCCCTTCCTTTCTATTTAATGCACTGCAAATTATATATACATGAATAATATTGACAATCATGCCAAATGTCTAAGGTCTAGGTCAAAAGACAAAAAAGTTCTGGTCCGGACGAAGTTTCCCTCAAAAAAGCACATAAATCTGACCTTCATGTCAAAGGTCAAGGTCACATGAATGTCACTATGGTACGTGACACACCGGTTCATGGTGATACATCCACATGCCAAATATCTAAGGTCCAGGTTAAAAGACAAAAAAGTTATGCCCCGGACAAAGTTTCCCTTAAAAAGCACATAAATCTGACCTTCAGATCAAAGGTCGTCACATGAATGTCACTATGGTACTCGACACACCGGCTCATGGTGATACATCCACATGCAAAATATCTAAAGTCTAGGTCAAAAGGCAAAAAATTTATGCCCCAGACAAAGTTTTCCTTAAAAAGCACATAAATCTGACCTTCAGGTCAAAGGTCAAGGTCACATGAAGGTCACTATGGTACGCGACACACCGGCTCATGGTGATACCTCCACATGCCAAATATCTAAGGTCTAGGTCAAAAGACAAAAAAGTTATGCCCCGGACAAAGTTTCCCTTAAAAAGCACATAAATCTGACCTTCAGATGAAGGTCACTATGGTACGCAACACACCGGCTCATCGTGATACATCCACATGCCAAATATCTAAGGTCTGGATCAAAAGACAAAAAAGTAGTGCCCCGGACAAAGTTTCCCTTAAAAAGCACATAAATCTGATCTTCAGGTCAAAGGTCAAGGTCACATGAAGGTTACACGACACACCGGCTCATGGTGATACATCCACATGCCAAATATCTATGGTTTAGGTCAAAAGACAAAAAAGTTATGCCCCGGACAAAGTTTGTATGAGAAGAAGGAGAAGAAGAATATGCACTAAAACAATATGTCTCCCTTCTGGGAAGGGGAGACATAAATATTATAAAGTTACAGCTCTGAATGTTTCAAACCACAGTTTCTTCCTTCCTTCATCCAGTTGTGTCCTTGGATCCACCAAATTAACCATTACTTTGTGTCTGGCATCATTATAAACTGAGATTTAAAAACACAGAAGTCAGTTTGTTGTTATCTGATTGAGGGCCAAACAAAGAAATGATGTTTGCGTCAATTCCGGTCACTTCCTGGCATCTGCGCATGTGTGGAGAGTAAATGTATGGAGGGCCAGATAGGATTTCTAATTTTCGGTTCTGCATGCAATTTTTTTTTTTTTTGGGGGGGGGGGGGGGTGGAGGAGGGGGAGGGGGGGGGGTGTTAGCATCAGCTAAGTCTGGGCCATTGAGTACAGTGAGAAAAATACCTCACTGGAACATGAAGGTTTTGTCAAAAAAAATTTTCTCCTAGTGCTGAATTTGTATATTACACAGATGGATGCTGAAGATTTGTTGGAAGAATTGTCTCCAACAAAACATATAACAATGCCAGGTATTTTTGCTTTGTAAGTGAAAATTCAACTACTTTACCTAGTCTTGATCATGTCCCATACCCTTCCCCCTCCCCCTTGGAAAAAAACATTATCATCTAATGGTTATGCATGTGGCGTGCCAAATCACTAATTTTTTACCAAGACTAGTACAGTGGAGCCCACTTAATTGGATATCTCTTAATTGTATATCCCTGTTAATTGAATATAATTTTCAAACACAAAACCATTTACCATACCTTCAGTACAAATTTGATCTGTTAATTGCATATGGGTTGTAGAGTAAACTCCTGTTAATTGTATATAATTTTTGTAATATGTCGAAAAAGTTAAAAAATTTATAGTAATTTATATATTTTTTATACTTACCAATGACCCAGACATAGCTGGTGCTAACTCTTAAAATATAGGGCCAAACACAAATTTTGCCCCCCAATCCCCAAAATTTGCATCCAAAACTAAAGAAAACATGTCCTGAAAGGCCCTCCACACCTCGCCCCCACTGCGCATGCGCAGTGTCAAGGACGTTCCGAAATTGGCGCCATTTATCATTCTAATAACCAGTGCCTGGTAAGCGCTATGTACTCAGCGGGGAGGCAAGAGTTCCCAACTCCTGGGAGGGCCATCCCCGTCTGGGTCATTGGTAAGTATAAAAAATATATAAATTACTATAAATTTTTTAACATTTTTATACTGTACCAATGACCCAGACATAGCTGAATAGTAAAAAGGCTGGAGGGCCAAGGACATAGAGCAAAATGGAATACGCTCAATAAAATAAAATAGAGTCATCCCCTGTAGGGAAAAGAAGTAATAGGCCTTACATGTATCTTTCTTATTCATGATAAATTAGAAAGATACAACACCTTCCAAAAATTGAGCTTCATACATCCATGTACTCTATAAATATCCAATAATCCTTATACTAATAATTTTTAAAGTAAGCCAATAATAAAGTAAGTCTAGAGAATAGAGACTCTTATACTCCTAAAAGTGTGTGAGAATTGCATAATCATGTCCGTTGACATATGCAATATTCAAAAGCTATACTTTAAAAACTAAGACTTGAATGAATTTTATAAACTTAAACTTCTCACTAAACAACCATCCCAATAACAGTTCAGAATTACTAACTCTGGAGGAGGTATCCCCTTGTTTTCATAGTAAAAACAGGTGACCCAAGGGAACACCCTCCCCCCCCCCCCCTTTTCTTGCCCTGGGTCAAATAGCCCAGAGCGAAGAGGGCAGCCGAACGGAGACACTGCCGAAACAGACAGCCTACCTAGCTATAGTAGCAACTGTTAAGTGAATGACATTCTGAGCAGTAGATAATAGACCTAACAATAGAGGCCTCCAGAAATGGACTCGATATTTCTGAGATAAAATTCATGAATGGATGGCTGAGCGCAATGAGCAGCCTTCAAAAATCTATAATAGCAACACTATTAATGTAAGCCCAAGAAGTAGAAGAACTCTTACTTCATGAGCCGAAATCTTAAGCACAACTGCTAAGCCAATGATATACCATAAGCAGTAAGCTAGTTAATAGAATCGATTAACAATAAAATGGAGCGTAACGTCCTTCTACTAGACATCAAAGACAGAAGAAGCTTGAGCCCTTGTAATAAACAGATATCTGTTTATAAATACATAAACTGTACCCGGAAAGAGTAAAGGCCTATGCCCATACGAAGACGGAAGGACCTTAAAATAATAGGTTCCGGATAATAGGAGCCTAACTCTTATGCAACAATCCAACCTAAATAGTAACGGAAGTATTGATTCCGAAACTATGAAAGTGAAAATCATCCATCGAAAGTGCATGAAACTCACTGACTCTACAGTAAAAGAGAAACCAACAGAATTACTGTCTAAAAGGTCAGAATTTGAAAACTACTGTTTCCAGAGGCTCAAATGATTACTTAGCTAAATAAGAACCGAAGTTAAAATCCGTATAGGAATTTAATCTAAAGATTCTAAGTCTATTTATCAAAAAGTTACTAACTGACTTAGATAAAGAGACAAAAGACTCAATTGTAAACTATCGTAGAGTGCATAGGTATGAGGTAACATAAACCTATAACCTAAATAACAACAGGCTGCAGTAGATCTTGTGAAACAAGTATACTAAAAAACTAGCAATGCGTAGTATGAAGGGATCAACCATATGAACATAATGATCCCTACACCACGACGGAAGAGCCTCCACTTTAGTCGCATAGAATAGCGAAGAAGAGGATCTCCTATAGTAAGAAATCGCGTCCAAAGCTCGTCCAGTACAGTGCTTACAATGCAATACGGACCACACAACGGAATACATGAAGGTTGCGACCTTGCTGGTTGTGATAAACATGACACGATTTACCCAGTGAAAAAAGATCCTCACATAGAGGAAGATTTCACGTTAAGATCCACAGTAGACAAGAGAGTAAATTACTCATGATCTCTGTGAAGATAGAGATGCTATCAACAGAAATGTATTGTGGTTGTTTATCTTAGCAATACCTGCTAAAACAACAGCGCCGGAGGATACGCGTATCCTATCATTGCGTCCTATAGATCAATAGAGCGTTAACAGTATTAGCTCAGAGATCTGGACAAGCCAACACATACGTCTGCAATTGATTAGCAAGCTGTGTCATAATAAAACATCATTGGGCGCTCCCATAGATAGCAAATCTGATTAAATACTTGTTTGTTGAGAGTCCATTCTGACAGCAACAAGCGACCCATAAGAGAACGGGAGTGCGATAAAACAATCAGACGACCCCGAATATGACGGACCAAAACTGAACTTGGTGTACTATAACCAACAGACGGATTCTTTCCATTAAATTGAATAACGGAAACGAAAGAGTGCCTCCCTGGTTCCGGAGATACGCCACTACTGTCGAATTAAAGGACAGGAATTTGGGCATGCATTTCTGAATAATGTTCATGCAATGACATAAAGCAAGCCTAAAAAACATTATTCCGCGGAAGTTAAACTGATAGCTAAAAGACTGCGGAACCCAAAGACCCTGGCACTTCGAATCCGTAGGGATCAGTATATATCCCAATCTGTTTGACTGGCAACCGTCATAACAGCCACACTAGGGTCCGGCAACTGCGGCGGCACTCTCTGAGTCAACCACCGAATGTTTGCCCCAGTCTGAATCTCTTGTAACACTAGATAGACAAGAGAATGTATAAATCAAGCAATTCATGGATTGCCAGAAAGTTGCCGTCGAAGAGAAGCTCCTCCGAGAACGAAGCGACTCTGAGAGAGTTCTTAACCTACTATCCACGCGTGGATGTAGCTAGGGCTGCATCACGTCTAACCAACTCCAATCAGCCACTGAAGGGCGGAGTTATACGTGAACAAACTACTGCCCTCAAAAGAAATTACATTGAGAATAATATCCCGTAAATCTTTTCTTGAAGACGTAATGATAACGCCTCAGTAAGGCGGATTACGTATAATAAAGCGTCTAAGTTAAGTCTACTATACATAATGTCGTTCCCAACATTGAAATTGGAAAAGACATAAACGGCGAAAAAGAATATATGCAGTCTTTAATCACACCGTCTAGACGCATATGAACTCTCGGTATGCCCTGCTCTGCCAAAATAAACTATATGTAAAAAAGATAAAATGGCAGAAATGAGCCACGCGGACAAGAAACTAAACTATCATGCTTAGTAGCAGGCTTGTATATATATATATAATATATAGCGTCGAAAAATAAAACACATGTTGTAATGACAATATTGGACTGCGTCGGTAAGTCAGGGACAAAGTCCCTGTACCGATCGAAAAATCCGAGTCCAATGACGCTATAAGTCTCTTATCCAAGATCGCAGCAATGAAGTCCGAAAAATAATCACTGGAAGAAATGCCAGAAGATATGAAAGGCATCTTCCGATACTACTAAAGGGAAAACTCGAAATCTTTCGAATCCCTTTCGCCATCCTGTCGGACCCTATAAAGCGTTCGGTCGTCCGTAGCTTGATGCAACCGCGGACCGCACCGACCCAGCGCCGTCGGATAATTCCTGATTCGACCGAGAAACCGTCAATTGCTGGGATGCTGCGAAACAACTGTGCTAACTCGGATAGCACGTCCGTCACTGAGGCCTGAGGAGCAGCGGTCTTACGATGCATTGCCGCAGGAAGCTCCGAGATCGTTACCCCGTGCATACTTCCAATATGCGAGCGAACGGAGTGTATAGGCCTCGTGTCCCTTGGCTACCGGATGGCGCGACCTATTCGCTGTGGAATCACTGAATGCCGAAACTGATCGGATACTCGAGGTCACGTAGCCAATGTGCGGTCGTGTGCCCTGCTGTGAGGATGAGGAAGCATTAAAGACAGTCTCTCGGACTGTCAATATAACAGAGCGTCCCGAGCAACGGACATATGCTCCGAATGTAAAATATCTGAACCACAACATGCGGTCCCCTATGTTGTTGGCTTCCTCCGATCTGTCCTCAATCTGCCGTCACTGGGTGAGTACTAAAGTAATTAAAGTGCTCGCATCACCCAAATCTCCTTCCTAGACCGCAACGGACGAACCCGGCAGCCGAACCATTCGATGAATGTACGCTACACCGGGTGAGCTAGCGAATGTCATTCCGTAAGCGATAGACATATTCCATGAGCACTTATTGCCGCTAACTCTTCATTAACTATGACGACAGAGGCACACTTTTGAAAGACATCTCCATAACTCTTCGAACAAGAAACCAGAAATGCTTGGATAGCAAGCATAAAATAATAATATATATAGCGTCGTTCAATAATTCGAAAGTTTGTGTGACATTATTGGACTATGTCGGAACTGAGGGACGATGTCCCTGAACCGAACCAAAAATTTCTAAGTCCACCGACGCTATCAGTTTCTTATCCGGCATCGCAGCATATGTTGTTCCGAAAGGGAAAGCTTGAAATCCACCGAATCCCTTTCGGTATCCCGTCGGACCGGATGAAACTTTCGGACGTCCGTACCCACTTCCGCGGAGCGTCCCGACCCAGCATCGTCGGATAAAATATATGCGACAGATTCAGTTGATGCTGGGATGCTGCGATAAACTGTGCTATTAAGGAAAGCACGTCCGTTCCCGAGGCCTGTGCAGTAGCGGACTTACGATGCATTGCCGCTGGAAGCTCCGTGTACGTTGACTCCCGCACACTTCCTATGCGAACGTCCGGAGTCTGCAGGCCTCGAGTCCCCGGCTACCGACCCAGCGCTGTCGGATAATTCTCGATCCGACACCGTTTCTGTCGGCTGCTGGGATGCTGCGATAAGCTGTGCTATGTGCACAAGAATGTCCGGCGTCGAGACCTGCGGAGGCGCAGTCTATCGGTGCTTCGCCGAGGGCAGCTCCGCATCAGATGGCTCCCGCATACTTCCTATGCGAACGTCCGGAGTCCATCGGTCTCGAATCCCTGGCTGCCGGATGGTGTGACCTGGTCGCCGAAGAATCCTTGATCGGCGAAGCTGGTAATATATCGGCGGTCACGCAGCCAAGGTGCGGTCGTGTGCGCTGACGAGAAGAGGAAGCCTTAGCAGTCTCAGCGGACTGCCTATACAACGGAGCGTCCCGAGCGACGGACGTATGCTCCGCTAACGACACATTTCTACCACAACATCTGGGGCCAGATGTTGTTGAACGAGAGAGGGGCCTCTCTCGCTTGCCGTCCGGATGGACCGGAACGAGCTATGAACCGGACTAAAAGGCTTCCTCCGTTCTCCCTCCGATCCGCCGTCACTGGGTGTGCATTAAGTTAATTTTATAGTGCTCGCATCACCCCAAAATTCCTTCTAGACCGCAACGGACGAACCCGGCTGCCGAACCATTTGGTGAATGGACGCTACACCGGGCGAGCTAGCGGACGTCAAAGGCCGTCGAACCTACTAGGGTCCTCTTAGGCAATTGGCGTATTACATGAGCACTTTTCCGCTAGCCCTTCATTAATTGTGACGACGGAGGCACACTGTTGGAAGACATCACAGATACATCACCCTAATCTTGATCGTCTGAAATAGAAATTGATAAAGTAGAGTGACCCTGCGGGGAAAGGACCGGAGTGTCCAAATCCCCAACAACATACCGTGACATACGCTTCCCATATTGTCATCGAAATCATACGATACAGAACAGGAGTTAATGCGAGTACACTGACCACATATAGAATGATAATAAGGTCAGAGGAAGACTTCCTCCTAAAACAATTGATCAATATCCTTTCAATGTGAAAAGAAAACAAGTCCTGGTACTCGCACTAACCCCTGGCAATCAAATACATAATAATAATATGATCCATTAATATAGAAAAAATAATTGAAATCAAAATATTTTGAAAAAATATTTTTTCAGAACAGCCCAAGTTTCTGAAAAGTAACGTTGAGCCCCAATGGATCCCAAGCCTAAGTGTGGACAAAAATTTTAAAAATATTTTAAACAATTTATTCAACACTTACGAACAATAATAATGTATCTAGTTATGATTAAAATAACATAAAGATATTATTATTTAGAAATCCCCCCCTCACACAGAGGGCTGTTGTAAATGTAAACAATGAGTGTAAAAACACTAAAATAAGACTCCAGGCACCCAGGCCCGAAATCAGTTACCAAAAATACACCATCTGATGCAAAACAGAGACTTCCAGGGAAGAAACTGCAGAACATCAGATGGTAGATGGAGAACACAACGCCTAACCACCCGTAGGTGAAGACGTAAACATGGGGAAAGAACAGAATTCATTCTGTTATTAAGCTAAAACTCCCAAGAAATTTTAGTAATAATAATTACAGAAACTATGCCAAAAGCATGGGAGAATAGCAAGGGGGAACTTAAAGGACAGGGAGAGAGGAAAAACACTTGAAAAAACAGTGTAACTAAATAATCAGAATGACAACAAAATGGCTGCTGCCTTGAAAATAGGTAACTTAACATAATTTCATTAAAAAATTTTAAGTTACAGCCCTGATAATATTCTGTCACACATTCTTTTCCTCTCCTCCTTTTCTATCCTCCTTAGAATCACCATTTCACTAATATTTATGTGTCTGGCATCATTTAAACTGAGATTTAAAAGCACAAAGATCAGTCAGATGTTAACTGATGAAGGGCCAAACTTAGAATGATAAATGGCGCCAATTTCGGAACGTCCTTGACACTGCGCATGCGCAGTGGGGGCGAGGTGTGGAGGGCCTTTCAGGACATGTTTTCTTTAGTTTTGGATGCAAATTTTGGGGATTGGGGGGCAAAATTTGTGTTTGGCCCTATATTTTAAGAGTTAGCACCAGCTATGTCTGGGTCATTGGTACAGTATAAAAATATTACTGTGACAGGCACCAAATTCCCCTTATTTATCAACCTTTTCGGCCTCACAACATCCAATACAGACATTTATTCTATTATATCTTGTTTGATAGAGCTCTATGAGCTCTGTCAAACAAGATATAATAGAATAAATGCTCAGTTTACCTCCAGAACACAGGAAACTGACCAAATCCCTGTTAATTGTATACTCCTGTTAATTGAATAATTTTCACTGGCAAAATGGATATTCAATTAAGAGGATTCTACTGTATTGTGAAACAAGGCCTACATTTTGCAAATGTCTTCTCAAAATTAAACTTGGAAAAGAATCCATCAAATAAAAAAGCCAGAAAATAAGCAGTCATCTGCAAAATGAGGTCCCCCATAGGGTGAATTTAGTGATGGTATCCTGCACAGCACGGTAGCATTACTAAATTCACCTTCTGTGAACCTCAATCTGAATCAGGGTCTCAAAACTAAACAGAAAGAGGTGCCCAGAGGATATATTGGCCCACTGTATAGGATAGCATCATCAAATTTACCCTCTGGGGACCTCACTCTGCAAATGTCAGTCTGCTTATTTTCAGGCCTGCAAATAAACATGTGTAATTCACTGAATTCAAAATCTGTTTTTCGAATATCTACTGAAAAGAAGATTCAAAGAACAAATTCATCTAATGAAGGTGTGTGCATCATTCAATTCATGGGCTGATCTTAATCTGATTTTTTTAAAGCTGTTTTGTTTAGAGAGATCTATCTTCACTGTCTTAGGATATATCTGCAAGCACCAGGACAGAAAATAAGAAGTCTGACATTTGCAGAATGAGGTCCCCAGAGGGTGAATTTGATGCTGCTATCCCATACAGTGGGCCAATTTATCCTCTGGGTACCTCTTTCTGTTTAGTTTTGAGAGCCTGATTCCGATTGAGGTTCACAGAGGGCAAATTTTGTGATACTACCCTGCTGTGCAGGGTAGCATAACTAAATTCACCCTCTGGGGACCTCATTTTACAGATGACAGTCTGCTTATTTTCTGGCTTGACAAGCACAGAATTTCCTCTTACTTCACTGGAGAGGGACTTTTCCACTACGTCCATTTTTAAAATTAATTCACGTCTGATTTCCCATGTATTCCCATCAGCTGATCTTTCTGGGTGGAAAATCTTCAAACAACCCTCACAGTGTTTCAGTAGAAATCCACTCAGAACAGTTGACTAAAACTGTTGACACAACAATATATAAGATTATCACAATTTTAGCACCAAGGATTCTTGTGTTGAATCCTCAACCATCACTGTCTGAGGATCCTTCTGTGTCGAATATACCCTTTAACCTTGTGAACTTTTGTCTTATCTGTGTAATTTCTTCTTTGGGATGTGCTGAAGAATGCTCCTTTTGAAAAAAGCTCTTATTTCTTTTTGAGCGACCTGCAAAATACATTTATTTTTTTAATATGTGAAGTCTTTACTTCCAAGTCAACATGTTTTCATCTTTGCTTCAAGCTAGCAACAATCTTTACCACTGAACATGATATTTTAATTCTGCTGCTGAAATCTAAACTCTTGTCAAGGAAAGAGCAATGAACTCAAACTTTTTCAGCACAATAAACAGTTCTCCAAATGAACATTGGGAAGTACAATCGCCTACCAAGTCCAGCATGTGCAATAACTCACAAAGAAATACTGCTGCTTGGTAATCCCCATCCTGATAAATGACCAAAAAGCAATATATTAAATTTAAACTAGAGTCGATCCATCGCCAGGGGGTGCGATACCCCCGCAATCCATCGCCAGGTGGTGTGTTACTCCTGCACCAATACCTGAGGGTGAGCAAGGTCAACAATGTGACATCTTGGTGTTCAGAAAACAATAGGTGTCACGTAAAGGTGACACAAATACCCCCGCCTTTCAGCTGGTAATGTTTTAAAGTGCATGATGTAAGAGAGGCATACATGTATTGTCGATATTAAGAGAATATTAGACATTGAAATCAACCAAGGACATCACTTAAGTTTTCATATTAATTTATTTATTTATTTATTTATTTATTGGTGTTTAAGGTCACTTATTTCTGCACAATGGCTAACCATGACCGTGACAGTTTTACGGGTGGAGGAAGCCAGAGTACCCGGAGAGAACCACCGAGCAACGACGAGCAACTACACCTTAGTACACAACGTTACCGTGCCCCCACGTGGGCAATGGGGGTGAAGTGTCTTGCCCAAGGACACAACGTGGTTGCTGCAGGTGGGATTCGAACAGAGGACCTCTCGGCTTGCAGCCTGCACCTCTACCAACTGAGCCACTGCACCCCCATTTCATATTAATTAAGAGCAGTAAATGTGTTGCTCAACTACTACGGTGGGGAATCACGTGGTTTTGAGTTGAATGGCTGAGGAGTTCAGAAACAGGAGAAGAATCGAGGAAGAAAGGTAATACACTGGATATGACATATTAAATAGTATTTTGGCAGCAACAAGCATATAGGATAGTATTTTTGATACCTCTTATGTGTCCAAACTCACAGTAGTTTTCTATAACATTCTGACAAAAGTTGCCAGTCGAAGGATTTTCCAAGATGTGTTTACTGGTGTATTCCACGAACATATTCTATTTTTATGCTTTCTCTCTACTTGGACCAAATCCTCCGACTGGCAACTTTTGTCAGAATGTTATAGAAAGTTAAAAAATTTATAGTAATTTATATATTTTTTATACTTACCAATGACCCAGACTTAGCTGGTGCTAACTCCACAAAAACCAGGGCCAAACACAAATTTTGCCCCCCAATCCCCAAAATTTGCATCCAAAACAAAAAGAAATCATGTCCTAAAGGACCTCCATAGTACGACTCTACTGCGCATGCGCAGTGACGCAGTCGTCCCGAAATTGGCGCCAAATATCATTCTTACTGGCAGTGCCTGGTCAGCGCTATGTACTCAGCGGGGAGGCAAGAGTTCCCAACTCAGGGAGGGCCATCCCCGTCTGGGTCATTGGTAAGTATAAAAAATATATAAATTACTATAAATTTTTTAACATTTTTATACTGTACCAATGACCCAGACTTAGCTGAATAGTAAACAGGCTGGAGGGCCTAGGACATAGAGGAAAATCCAATAAGCTCAATTATAAAATAAAGAGGAAACCCCTTAAGGAGAAAAGGAGTATTAGGCTTTACATGTATCTTTCTTATTTAATATTTAAATTAGAAAGATACACTACCCTAATAATTGAGCACAATAACATTCATGTTCTCTATTAACATCCAGTATAATCCTTATACTAATTATTTTTAAAGCAAGCCAATAAATAAAGTAGTCCAGAGAATTGAGACTCTTTATAATCATTTAAAAGTGTCCGAGTATTGTATATTAAAGCCCCTTTGACACTTGACATATTTATTTATTTATTTATTTATTGGTGTTTAAGGTCACATACTTATGCACAATGGCTAATCGTGACCGTGACAGTTTTACGGGTGGAGGAAGCCGGAGTACCCGGAGAGAACCACCGAGCAACGACGAGCAGCTGTCAGCTCTCCAACATCGTAACTCTGAACTCTGCACCGCAGCACAGGCAGGGTTAGATTGGTTGAAGACATGCGCACCATCGACGTGCAGTACGCCGCAGTACACAGCGTCATCGTGCCCCCTTGTAGGCAATCGGGGTGAAGTGTCTTGCCCAAGGACACAACGCGGTTGCCGCAGGTGGGATTCGAACCGAGGACCTCTCGGCTTGCAGCCTGCACCTCTACCAACTGAGCCACCGCGCCCCCGACACTTGACATATACAAATGCTTCACACCGAGCTACACTTTAAAAATAAGACATGAATGAAATTAAACATTAATATTACACTTTAAAACCATCCCGGAAGCGACTCAGAAATACTGTCTTGGAGGAGGCATTCCCTTGCTTTTCACTATAAAGCAGGTGACCTAAGGGAACACCCGCCCCCCCCCCCCCCCCCCCTTCCCCTTGCCCTGGGTCAAATAGCCCAGAGCGAAGAGGGCAGTCGGACGGAGTCACTGCCGGAACAGAAAGCCTGCATAACTATAGTTGCAACTGTTTAGTGGACGACATTCTGAGCAACAGATAACGGACCTAAACAATGCAGGTCTCCAGAAATGGACTCAATATTTCTGAGATAAAAATTAGTAAATGTGGAAGGCTGAGACCAATAAGCAGCCTTCATTAAATCTGTAATAGCAACACTATTAGCATAAGCCCAGGAAGTAGAAAGAGCTCTTACTTCATGAGCAGAAATCTTAAGCACAGACTGCTGAGAAGAAGATAAATCTTCATACGCAGTACGGATAGTTAACTGAATCCATCTAGCAATAGAATGGACTGAAATGTCCTTTCTATTAGGCATCAAAGACAGAAAGAAACGTTTCCGTCCCTTTCTGATGAACTGAGATCTCTGTTTATAGATACGTAGTGCTCTAACAGGACAGAGTAAAGGCCTACGCCCGTCTGAAGACGGAAGAGCCTTAATAATAATAGGTTCCGGATATTTATTAGGAGCCTGATTCTTAGCTAAAAAACCGACATTAGTAGTGAAGGTGATAGTGTTCCCAACACTACGATAATGAGAATCATCCACCGATAGTGCATGAAGCTCACTGACTCTTCTGGCAGAAGAGAAAGCTAAGAGAAAAGCTGTCTTATAAGATAAGAATTTGAAATCTACTGTCCCAAGAGGTTCAAATGGCTTTTCCTTCAATTTAAGGAGAACCCAAGCTAAATTCCACTTAGGAATTAATCTAAGAGTTCTGGGTCTATTTATCGAAAAGTTTCTAACCAATTTCGATAAAGAGACATTAGATCCAATTTGTAAACTATCATGATGTGCATAGGTATCAGATAACATAGATCTATAACCCTTTATAGTAACAGGCTGCAGTTTGATTTCGTCAAACAAGTATACTAGAAAGTTAGCAATGTCTGGTATAGAGGGATCAAATATATCTACAGAATGATCCCTACACCAACGACGGAAAACCTTCCACTTAGCCGCATAGTTTAGCGAAGAGGAGGTCCTCCTACAGTTAGAAATCGCGTCCACTGCTCGTCCTGTAAAGTGCTTGCCATGCAAGAAGGACCGCACAACGGAAAAACGTGAAGGTTGAGACCTTGCGGGTTGTGATGGAGTTGGCGCGATTTCCCCTGCCAAAGAAGATCCTCTCGTGGAGGAAGCTTCCGCGGTAGGTCCCACAACAGACACCTGAGTAGATTTATCCACGGTCTCTGTGGCGACAGAGATGCTACCAACAGAATCTTGCATTGAGATTGTTTTATCTTTAGCAATACTTGTTGAATTAACGGCGCTGGAGGATACGCATATCCTATCATTCCGTCCCAAGGGATCGACAGAGCGTCTACTGCAAATGCTCTTGGATCCGGACACGGGGACACATACGTCTGCAACTGATTGTTGAGATGTGTCGCAAATAAGTCTATCATTGGCCGTTCCCATTGGTAGCAAATCTGATTGAATACTTGTTTGTTGAGAGTCCACTCCGACGGCAACAAGCGACTCTTTCGTGAAAGGGAGTCTGCTAGCACATTCAGACGACCCGGTATGTGACGGACCGAAAGAAGAACGTGATGTTCTAGCGCAAACAGAAGGATTCTTTCCGTTAGATTGAACAACGGAACTGAATGAGTGCCTCCCTGATTCCGTATATACGCCACTACTGTCGTATTGTCGGATAGGATTTGGACATGAGCATCGTGAATAATGTCCATCCAGTGACGTAATGCAAGCCAAATTGACATCATTTCCTTGATGTTTATGTGCTTGCACAGGAATTGCGGATCCCAAAGACCCTGGCATCTCGAATCCGTTGGGATTAATGATGCACCCCAACCTGTTTGACTGGCATCCGTCATAATGGTAAAACTCGGATCCGGCAACTGCAGCGGAACTCCTTGAGTTAACCACTGAATGTTTGCCCAAGTCTGAATCTCTTGTTTCACTTGATCTGACAAGGGAACGTCTACATCGAGCGAATGAATTTTCACACTCCAATTCTGAGTCAGGAAAATTTGAAGAGGCCGTGTGCGTAGCCGTCCCATCGGAATGAGATCCGCGGCGGCTCCGCACAGACCTATCAGTCTCATAAATTCTCTCGCCGTGACTTTGTCTGTATTCAGACAATAGCGAGCGTAACAACTGACTAATTTCGCTCTGGTTAACGGCAGACGAACGAGATTGTTGTGCGTCTCGAAGCTCATTCCCAGATGAGTGAATGACTTGGACGGCACCAGATCCGACTTCTCCTCGTTTACTATGAAACCGAGACGTCGGAGCAATAGAAGAAGATTCTGAACATCGTTCTGAAGCGTTAACTCGTTGCCGTACCTCTGAAGAATGTCGTCCAGGTAGGCCGACGTTACCGCAGACGAATGAGCTCGGAAGTAGATCATTACCGAGTTCATTACCCGAGTGAAAGCCCAGGGTGCTAGATTCAATCCGAAGCACATGGCCCGGAACTGATACACCACTCCAAGGACTGCGAAGCGTAGATACTTTCGGAATGTCGGATGTACCATGACGTGAAAGTACGCATCTTTGAGATCTATGCTCGTTGCATAATCGTTCACCCGAATACTCGCTCTGACCGATCGAATCGTCTCCATATAAAACTTCGGAGCGACGATCAGCTTGTTTATCCAGCTCAAATCTATGACTGGACGGAACGAGCCGTCTGGTTTCGGAACCAGAAACAGATGGCTGTAGAATCCCAGCGATTCCTGGTTTTCTACGACCTCTACCGCGTTCTTCATTAAAAGAGACTGCACCTCTGATAGCAGAGCGTCTCTTTTCTGAGGATTTGACGGAAGATGAGTCCACTTTGGACTTCGAGTTAATGGAGGCTTTCGTTTGAAGGATATCTTTAGACCTTCCGAAGTCACTCCTCTCACCCACGGGTCGTCCGTAATCGACGCCCACTCTTGAGAAAAACTCGACAACCTTCCGCCAACCGGAACGCGATAGAGGTTTAAGCCATCACCTCCTGGATCTGCGAGGCCTGCGGTAGGAGAAACCACGTCTTCCACGACCCGCACCTCGCCTCGTCGACCTCGGGGCGTCCGACCGATTGTCCCGGCCTGAAGGACGTCCCGAACGAGAGTCACTATCCTGACGGTCTCTCGAATAAGAGCTAGAGGACGCACCGGAACCTCTATAGGAACCTCTCTTGGGCGCATAAGACCCAGAAGTGCCCGCCTTATTCGTGTCTGCTGTATCCGACCTTTTAGGAGCGGATCTAAACAACAGAGAATCACTAGCTTTCTTTTTAATGTTATCATAAATAGCGGAAAGCTTGCCGTCAAAGAGAAGATCTCCTGAGACCGAAGCGACTCTAAGAGAGTTCTTCACCTTAGAATCCACTAGTGTGGATGTAGCCAGGGCTGCGTCACGTCTAACCAACTCCAGATTTGCCACTGAAAGGGCAGAGTTACACGTGGAATAAGCTACTGCCCTTGAAAGAAGTCTTAAGGAGGATTGTATATCCTGAAACTCTTCCCCTTGAAGACGCAGTGATAACGCCTTAGTAAGGTGATCTGCGTAAGATAAGGCATCTAAATTGGCTCTGTTAGACGCAATAGCCGTTTCCAACACTGAGGTTGGAATAGAAGCTGACGACGGTAATGATAGCTCTAAGTCTTCCGCCTCGTCGTCCATACGCAGAGGAACTCTCGGTATACCCTGACCTGCCGTGTCGAATTTATTCCTTGCATTAATGAAAGGCAGGTTGAGAGTATTTGCGGACAAGAAACTTGCTTTCCCCGTCCTGGAAGCAAGTTTAAAAATAGCGTCGTTCAATAATTCAAATGTTCTTGCAACATTATTGGACTGTGACGGAAACTCAGGAGCGATGTCCCTGAACCGCTCAAAAAAATCAGAGTCCAATGACGCTATAATTCTCCTGTCCGGAAGCGCAGCAGTCTGGCCCGACGGAACAACTTGAGGAAGAAAGTGCCGGATGAAGTCCACGGCAGCTTTATGTTGTTCCGAAAGGGATAGCTCCAATTCATCCGTATCCCTTTCACCATCCGGTCGGACCTCCCGATGTTCCCGGTCGTCCGCCCCCGATGCTTCGGCGGAGCGTACCGACCCAGCGCCGTCGGATAATTCTCGATCCGACACCGTTTCTGTCGGCTGCTGGGATGCTGCGATAAGCTGTGCTATCTGCACTAGAATGTCCGACGTCGAGACCTGCGGAGGAGCGGTCTTTCGTTGCTTCGCCGAGGGCAGCTCCGCATCAGATGGCTCCCGCATACTTTTCCTATGCGAACGTCCGGAGTCCATCGGTCTCGAATCCCTGGCTGCCGGATGGTGTGACCTGGTCGCCGAAGAATCCTTCATCGGCGAAGCTGGCAAAATATCGGAGGTCACGCAGCCAAGGTGCGGTCGTGTGCGCCGACGAGAAGAGGAAGCCTTAACAGTCTCTGCGGACTGCTTATACAACGGAGCGTCCCGAGCGACGGATGTATGCTCCGCTAAAGACACATTTTGTACCACAACATCTGGTCCCAGATGTTGTTGTACGAGAGAGGGGCCTCTCTCGCTCGCGGCCCGGCTGGACCTGGACGAGCTAGGAACCGGACTAAAAGGCTTCCTCCGTTCTCGTTCCCTCTCCGCCGTCACTGGGTGTGCATCTATTATTTTTATAGTGCTCGCATCACCCAAAATTTCCTCTTGGACCGCATCGGACGAACCCGGCTGCCGAACCATTCGGTGAATGGACGCTACACCGGGCGAGCTAGCGGACGACATTTGTCTAATCTCCATGAGCACTTTTGCCGCTAGCTCTGTATTTATTTGTGACGACGGACGCACACTTGAAGAAGATAACATGGAAACATCACCCTGTTCTGGTTCCTCTGAAATAGAAACTGAGAGAGTAGAGTGACCTTGTGGAGAAAGAGCCGGCATCGCTCTTTCTCCAGAAACAACATATCGTGACACACGTTTCCAATGTTTCTCATCCCAATGTTCACATATAGGACAGGGATTAATGCGAGAACACTGACTACAATTAATACAATGATCATGAAAGTCAGAGGAAGATTTCTTCCTATTACAATTTGAACAAAGTCCCTTCATTGTGAAAGAACAACAATAAGTCCTAGTTACTCGCAAAAACCCCTGACACAAAGATACATAATAACATGATCCATTAATAAAATGAAAAAACAATTGCAAAACAAAATAATTTTGAAAAAATATTTTTTCAGAGAAGCCCAAGTTGCTGAAAAGTAATGTTGAGCCCCGATGGATCCGATGGCAAAGTGTGGTCAAAAATTTTAAAATTATATAAAATAATTAATGAGACACTTTCGGATAATATAAATGTATCTTATAATGAGATAAACTACCACAAAGGCAAACAGCCCCCCTCAAAAAAGGCTGTTGCCAATGAAAACAAACAGTGTAAACACAGTAGAAAACATGACTCCAGGCACTGAAAAAACTGGCCCGGAATCAGTCATCAATTACACTCTATCTGATGCAAAACAGAGACTCCCAGGGGAGAATCTGCAGAACATCAGATGGAAGATGCAGAACACAAACGTTATACACCCATGGGTGAAAACGTAACTATGGGGAAAATAACAGAAAACATTCTGTAACCAAGCAACTCTCCCAGGGAATTTTTAGAAATGAAACTTCTCAAAAATATGCCAAAAGCATGGGAGAATTGCAAGGGGGGACTTTAGAAGGCTAGGGGAGAGGAAACACTGAATAAGCAGTGCAACAATTAGCAAGAATGACAACAAGAGGCCCATGCCTCGAAAATAGGCAACTTAACATAATTTCAACAAAAAATTTTAAGTACAGCCCTGATTATTTTTTGCCACTTCTTTTTTCCTCTCCTCCTTCTATCCTCCTTAGAATCACATTTTCTCCAAGAATTACGTGTCTGGCATCCTTTAAACTGAGATTTACAAGCACAAAGATCAGTGAGATGTTGACTGATGAAGGGCCAAACAGAGAATGATATTTGGCGCCAATTTCGGGACGACTGCGTCACTGCGCATGCGCAGTAGAGTCGTACTATGGAGGTCCTTTAGGACATGATTTCTTTTTGTTTTGGATGCAAATTTTGGGGATTGGGGGGCAAAATTTGTGTTTGGCCCTGGTTTTTGTGGAGTTAGCACCAGCTAAGTCTGGGTCATTGGTACAGTATAAAAATATTATTGTGAGTTTGGACACAAATGGGGTATCAGTTTGTTTGAAAAGTTAAAAAATTTATAGTAATTTATATATTTTTTATACTTACCAATGACCCAGACATAGCTGGTGCTAACTCTTAAAATATAGGGCCAAACACAAATTTTGCCCCCCAATCCCCAAAATTTGCATCTAAAACTAAAGAAAACATGTCCTGAAAGGCCCTCCACACTTTGCCCCTACTGCGCATGCGCAGTGTCAAGGACGTTCCGAAATTGGCGCCATTTATCATTCTAATAACCAGTGCCTGGTAAGCGCTATGTACTCAGCGGGGAGGCAAGAGTTCCCAACTCCTGGGAGGGCCATCCCCGTCTGGGTCATTGGTAAGTATAAAAAATATATAAATTACTATAAATTTTTTAACATTTTTATACTGTACCAATGACCCAGACATAGCTGAATAGTAAAAAGGCTGGAGGGCCAAGGACATAGAGCAAAATGGAATACGCTCAATAAAATAAAATAGAGTCATCCCCTGTAGGGAAAAGAAGAAATAGGCCTTACATGTATCTTTCTTATTTATGATAAATTAGAAAGATACAACACCTTCCAAAAATTGAGCTTCATACATCCATGTACTCTATTAATATCCAATAATCCTTATACTAATAATTTTTAAAGTAAGCCAATAATAAAGTAAGTCTAGAGAATAGAGACTCTTATACTCCTAAAAGTGTGTGAGAATTGCATAATCATGTCCGTTGACATATGCAATATTCAAAAGCTATACTTTAAAAACTAAGACTTGAATGAATTTTATAACTTAAACTTCTCACTAAACAACCATCCCAATAACAGCTCAGAATTACTAACTCCGGAGGAGGTATCCCCTTGTTTTCATAGTAAAAACAGGTGACCCAAGGGAACACCCTCCCCCCCCCCTTTTTCTTGCCCTGGGTCAAATAGCCCAGAGCGAAGAGGGCAGCCGAACGGAGACACTGCCGAAACAGACAGCCTACCTAGCTATAGTAGCAACTGTTAAGTGAATGACATTCTGAGCAGTAGATAATAGACCTAACAATAGAGGCCTCCAGAAATGGACTCGATATTTCTGAGATAAAATTCATGAATGGATGGCTGAGCGCAATGAGCAGCCTTCAAAAATCTATAATAGAACACTATTAATGTAAGCCCAAGAAGTAGAAGAACTCTTACTTCATGAGCCGAAATCTTAAGCACAACTGCTAAGCCAATGATATACCATAAGCAGTACGCTAGTTAATAGAATCCATTAATAAAATGGAGCGTAACGTCCTTCTACTAGACAACAAAGACAGAAGAAGCTTACGCCCTTGTAATAAACAGATATCTGTTTATAAATACATAAACTGTACCCGGAAAGAGTAAAGGCCTATGCCCATACGAAGACGGAAGGACCTTAAAATAATAGGTTCCGGATAATAGGAGCCTAACTCTTATGCAACAATCCAACCTAAATAGTAACGGAAGTATTGATTCCGAAACTATGAAAGTGAAAATCATCCATCGATAGTGCATGAGACTCACTGACTCTACAGTAAAAGAGAAACCAACAGAATTACTGTCTAAAAGGTCAGAATTTGAAAACTACTGTTTCCAGAGGCTCAAATGATTACTTAGCTAAATAAGAACCTGAAGTTAAAATCCGTATAGGAATTTAATCTAAAGATTCTAAGTCTATTTATCAAAAAGTTACTAACTGACTTAGATAAAGAGACAAAAGACTCAATTGTAAACTATCGTAGAGTGCATAGGTATGAGGTAACATAAACCTATAACCTAAATAACAACAGGCTGCAGTAGATCTTGTGAAACAAGTATACTAAAAAATAGCAATGAGTAGTATGGAGGGATCAACCATATGAACATAATGATCCCTACACCACGACGGAAGAGCCTCCACTTTAGTCGCATAAAATAGCGAAGAAGAGGATCTCCTATAGTAAGAAATCGCGTCCAAAGCTCGTCCAGTACAGTGCTTACAATGCAATACGGACCACACAACGGAATACATGAAGGTTGCGACCTTGCTGGTTGTGATAAAGATGACACGATTTACCCAGTGAAAAAAGATCCTCACATAGAGGAAGATTTCACGTTAAGATCCACAGTAGACAAGAGAGTAAATTACTCATGATCTCTGTGAAGATAGAGATGCTATCAACAGAAATGTATTGTGGTTGTTTATCTTAGCAATACCTGCTAAAAACAACAGCGCCGGAGGATACGCGTATCCTATCATTCTGTCCTATAGATCAATAGAGCGTTAACAGTATTAGCTCAGAGATCTGGACAAGCCAACACATACGTCTGCAATTGATTAGCCAGCTGTGTCATAACTAAAACATCATTGGGCGCTCCCATAGATAGCAAATCTGATTGAATACTTGTTTGTTGAGAGTCTATTCTGACAGCAACAAGCGACCCGTAAGAGAACGGGAGTGCGATAAAACAATCAGACGACCCAGAATATGACGGACCAAAACTGAACTTGGTGTACTATAACCAACAGACGGATTCTTTCCATTAAATTGAATAACGGAAACGAAAGAGTGCCTCCCTGGTTCCGGAGATACGCCACTACTGTCGAATTAAAGGACAGGAATTTGGGCATGCGTTTCTGAATAATGTTCATGCAATGACATAAAGCAAGCCTAAAAAACATTATTCCGCGGAAGTTAACTGATAGCTAAAAGACTGCGGAACCCAAAGACCCTGGCACTTCGAATCCGTAGGGATCAGTATATATCCCAATCTGTTTGACTGGCAACCGTCATAACAGCCACACTCGGGTCCGGCAACTGCGGCGGCACTCTCTGAGTCAACCACCGAATGTTTGCCCCAGTCTGAATCTCTTGTAACACTAGATAGACAAGAGAATGTATAAATCAAGCAATTCATGGATTGCCGGAAAGTTGCCGTCGAAGAGAAGCTCCTCCGAGAACGAAGCGACTCTGAGAGAGTTCTTAACCTACTATCCACGCGTGGATGTAGCTAGGGCTGCCTCACGTCTAACCAACTCCAATCAGCCACTGAAGGGCGGAGTTATACGTGAACAAACTACTGCCCTCAAAAGAAATTACATTGAGAATAATATCCCGTAAATCTTTTCTTGAAGACGTAATGATAACGCCTCAGTAAGGCGGATTACGTAAAATAAAGCGTCTAAGTTAAGTCTAATATACATAATGTCGTTCCCAACATTGAAATTGGAAAAGACATAAACGGTGAAAAAGAATATATGCAGTCTTTAATCACACCGTCTAGACGCATATGAACTCTCGGTATGCCCTGCTCTGCCAAAATAAACTATATGTAAAAAAAGATAAAATGGCAGAAATGAGCCACGCGGACAAGAAACTAAACTATCATGCTTAGTAGCCGTCTTGTATATATATATAAATATATAGCGTCGAAAAATAAAACACATGTTGTAATGACAATATTGGACTGCGTCGGTAAGTCAGGGACAAAGTCCCTGTACCGATCGAAAAATCCGAGTCCAATGACGCTATAAGTCTCTTATCCAAGATCGCAGCAATGAAGTCCGAAAAATAATCACTGGAAGAAATGCCAGAAGATATGAAAGGCATCTTCCGATACTACTAAAGGGAAAACTCGAAATCTTTCGAATCCCTTTCGCCATCCTGTCGGACCCTATAAAGCGTTCGGTCGTCCGTAGCTTGATGCAACCGCGGACCGCACCGACCCAGCGCCGTCGGATAATTCCTGATTCGACCGAGAAATCGTCAATTGCTGGGATGCTGCGAAACAACTGTGCTAACTCGGATAGCACGTCCGTCACTGAGGCCTGAGGAGCAGCGGTCTTACGATGCATTGCCGCAGGAAGCTCCGAGATCGTTACCCCGTGCATACTTCCAATATGCGAGCGAACGGAGTGTATAGGCCTCGTGTCCCTTGGCTACCGGATGGCGCGACCTATTCGCTGTGGAATCACTGAATGCCGAAAATGATCGGATACTCGAGGTCACGTAGCCAATGTGCGGTCGTGTGCCCTGCTGTGAGGATGAGGAAGCATTAAAGACAGTCTCTCGGACTGTCAATATAACGGAGCGTCCCGAGCAACGGACATATGCTCCGAATGTAAAATATCTGAACCACAACATGCGGTCCCCTATGTTGTTGACTTCCTCCAATCTGTCCTCAATCTGCCGTCACTGGGTGAGTACTAAAGTAATTAAAGTGCTCGCATCACCCAAATCTCCTTCCTAGACCGCAACGGACGAACCCGGCAGCCGAACCATTCGATGAATGTACGCTACACCGGGTGAGCTAGCGAATGTCACTCCGTAAGCGATAGACATATTCCATGAGCACTTATTGCCGCTAACTCTTCATTAACTATGACGACAGAGGCACACCTTGAAAGACATCTCCATAACTCTTCGAACAAGAAACCAGAAATGCTTGGATAGCAAGCATAAAATAATAATATATATAGCGTCGTTCAATAATTCGAAAGTTTGTGTGACATTATTGGACTATGTCGGAACTGAGGGACGATGTCCCTGAACCGAACCAAAAATTTCTAAGTCCACCGACGCTATCAGTTTCTTATCCGGCATCGCAGCATATGTTGTTCCGAAAGGGAAAGCTTGAAATCCACCGAATCCCTTTCGGTATCCCGTCGGACCGGATGAAACTTTCGGACGTCCGTACCCGCTTCCGCGGAGCGTCCCGACCCAGCATCGTCGGATAAAATATATGCGACAGATTCAGTTGATGCTGGGATGCTGCGATAAACTGTGCTATTAAGGAAAGCACGTCCGTTCCCGAGGCCTGTGCAGTAGCGGACTTACGATGCATTGCCGCTGGAAGCTCCGTGTACGTAGACTCCCGCATACTTCCTATGCGAACGTCCGGAGTCTGCAGGCCTCGAGTCCCCGGCTACCGACCCAGCGCTGTCGGATAATTCTCGATCCGACACCGTTTCTGTCGGCTGCTGGGATGCTGCGATAAGCTGTGCTATGTGCACAAGAATGTCCGGCGTCGAGACCTGCGGAGGCGCAGTCTATCGCTGCTTCGCCGAGGGCAGCTCCGCATCAGATGGCTCCCGCATACTTTTCCTATGCGAACGTCCGGAGTCCATCGGTCTCGAATCCCTGGCTGCCGGATGGTGTGACCTGGTCGCCGAAGAATCCTTGATCGGCGAAGCTGGTAATATATCGGCGGTCACGCAGCCAAGGTGCGGTCGTGTGCGCTGACGAGAAGAGGAAGCCTTAGCAGTCTCAGCGGACTGCCTATACAACGGAGCGTCCCGAGCGACGGACGTATGCTCCGCTAACGACACATTTGTACCACAACATCTGGGGCCAGATGTTGTTGAACGAGAGAGGGGCCTCTCTCGCTTGCCGTCCGGATGGACCGGAACGAGCTATGAACCGGACTAAAAGGCTTCCTCCGTTCTCCCTCCGATCCGCCGTCACTGGGTGTGCATTAAATTAATTTTATAGTGCTCGCATCACCCCAAAATTCCTTCTAGACCGCAACGGACGAACCCGGCTGCCGAACCATTCGGTGAATGGACGCTACACCGGGCGAGCTAGCGGACGTCAAAGGCCGTCGAACCTACTAGGGTCCTCTTAGGCAATTGGCGTATTACATGAGCACTTTTCCGCTAGCCCTTCATTAATTGTGACGACGGAGGCACACTGTTGGAAGACATCACAGATACATCACCCTAATCTTGATCGTCTGAAATAGAAATTGATAAAGTAGAGTGACCCTGCGGGGAAAGGACCGGAGTGTCCAAATCCCCAACAACATACCGTGACATACGCTTCCCATATTGTCATCGAAATCATACGATACAGAACCGGAGTTAATGCGAGTACACTGACCACATATAGAATGATAATAAGGTCAGAGGAAGACTTCCTCTTAAAACAATTGATCAATATCCTTTCAATGTGAAAAGAAAACAAGTCCTGGTACTCGCACTAACCCCTGGCAAACAAAATACATAATAATAATATGATCCATTAATATAGAAAAAATAATTGAAATCAAAATATTTTGAAAAAATATTTTTTCAGAACAGCCCAAGTTTCTGAAAAGTAACGTTGAGCCCCAATGGATCCCAAGCCTAAGTGTGGACAAAAATTTTAAAAATATTTTAAACAATTTATTCAACACTTACGAACAATAATAATGTATCTAGTTATGATTGAAATAACATAAAGATATTATTATTTAGAAATCCCCCCCTCACACAGAGGGCTGTTGTAAATGTAAACAATGAGTGTAAAAACACTAAAATAAGACTCCAGGCACCCAGGCCCGAAATCAGTTACCAAAAATACACCATCTGATGCAAAACAGAGACTTCCAGGGAAGAAACTGCAGAACATCAGATGGTAGATGCAGAACACAACGCCTAACCACCCGTAGGTGAAGACGTAAACATGGGGAAAGAACAGAATTCATTCTGTTATTCAGCTAAACTCCCAAGAAATTTTAGTAATAATAATTACAGAAATTATGCCAAAAGCATGGGAGAATAGCAAGGGGGAACTTAAAGGACAGGGAGAGAGGAAAAACACTTGTAAAAACAGTGTAACTAAATAATCAGAATGACAACAAAATGGCTGCTGCCTTGAAAATAGGTAACTTAACATAATTTCATTAAAAAATTTTAAGTTACAGCCCTGATAATATTCTGTCACACATTCTTTTCCTCTCCTCCTTTTCTATCCTCCTTAGAATCACCATTTCACTAATATTTATGTGTCTGGCATCATTTAAACTGAGATTTAAAAGCACAAAGATCAGTCAGATGTTAACTGATGAAGGGCCAAACTTAGAATGATAAATGGCGCCAATTTCGGAACGTCCTTGACACTGCGCATGCGCAGTAGGGGCAAAGTGTGGAGGGCCTTTCAGGACATGTTTTCTTTAGTTTTAGATGCAAATTTTGGGGATTGGGGGGCAAAATTTGTGTTTGGCCCTATATTTTAAGAGTTAGCACCAGCTATGTCTGGGTCATTGGTACAGTATAAAAATATAGTATCGCATATGCTTGTCACTGCAAAAATACTATGTAATATGTCATATCTAGTATATAGACAATATACATATAGTATTTTTTTATATCTGGTTTATACAACGAGTTGAAATATAGTTAATATTTTCGAGGCTCTGCCAAGAAAATATTAACTATATTTCAACGAGTTGTATAAACCAGATATAAAAAAAATACTATATGTATATTGTTTTTATCTGATAACAAACAGCAGTTTCACAAGTTGAGGCTTATATTCACTTCTATGCTCATTCCCACGGGCCTCCGTAGAAAATGAGACAAAGCAAACGAGATCTTTTGGTTGTTGCTGTACAGTCATAGCCACTGGTTGCAGTTGATCTATTATTCATGTTTTTTTAGCTCTACCTGGCGACGATGATAATGTGTATTCAATCGAGAAGTTTCCAATTTCCATTAATTATGGTCCACTTTTGTTTTTGTTTACAATTCGTACGAAACATTTTTTTCACGTGGCAGACGAACGTGTAATTGGAGCAGTACTTTGATCGTGGACGTAGACGTAGCTATAAATAGCGCATTACACATTACTGACAGTCTAGTAAGGTTTTGAACGAAGTAGGTTGTAATTATTTCTTTATTACAGCAAACTAAACTGAAAATTTACACGTTTATACTTATAGAAAATATGTCATATATATTTCGATTAAATTTCACTTGCTCCTTCAACGTAGAATTCAAACTTGCATTACGAAGTTTATGAATGAATGAAAATGGAATCGTACGAGGTCAAAGGCCGTTCGCATAAATTATAATTATATACAACACCTGTTGTATATACTTCAAGTATATACAACGGGTGTTATACTCTATGGTTATCAGATAAATTACCTTTTCCGAACTCCTCCACTATACAATACGAAACCACGTGATTCCCCACTGTGACTACACTATATAGATAAAATGACAGGTTTAGTTTATACTATCATTGAGCTGAAATCCCCTTACCCTATCTTTGAAAAAAAAATAAAAATAAACAAGACTTTATACATGTTGCACATCTTCATTGTGTGTATGATCATATCCTGAAGTTTCAGCTATCTGCATTTAAAACTGTAAGAGGAGTTGATTACAGCATAAAGGTACCCTCTATTGAAAATAGCACTAAAAATGTTGTAAGTCAAGGAAGGGAAATAACTGTGGAGAAACAAAATGATCATATTCTGAAGTTTCAACTATGTGAATTGAAAAGTGGGGGAGGAGCTGATTACAGCATGACGGTACCCTCCATTAAACAATTTCGCGATGGAAGGATTGATGGACAGACTGACTGACGGACTCGAGGAATCCTATGTGCCCCCGCCTAGCAAAGAGGGTTGCTCAAGTGCACAGGACCAAAGATTCTATTTACTCTGCAGTGACTTCCCAAAGTCCCAAATTGTAATTATTAAAAGATACACTGTTTGAACGATACTCTTAGTAATGATCAAAGGGTGCTGGTTAATACTACAAACAACAGGGATTGATGAAATGGCAAGGCTCAGTATTTTCAAAATTACGCTGTTGCACAATAATGCGGAAAACAAAGGCCATGGGATATTATAAGTAACTATGGCAAGGCATTTCAAAGGCTAACAATTTGTTAATTTATCTCATTACACAGCACAATTTTAATCCGACTTGTACCACTTTAAAAATGAACGTCGATTGACTAAAAAAAAAAACATTGACTACCGCAACAGTCAATGTTTAGTCGATTAATAGAATAATCACGACAGCCCTAATTTTGAATGGTTTTCTTTTTTATGTGATGACAAGAAATGGGGAAGGATCAACAGATGCATCCAAGGACAGATGGAACCTATTCCTATATTCCCCACCCACTATGTGGCAGGTAAAATAAACAGGAACCACTGCAATGGACAATGCTTTTTTTTCTTTAATACCATACAGAAAAAGACCATCAACTGACAGAGTGCCAAATTATTTTTGGTCGTCAGAATTTGTTAACATATCTAAGCCATGTTACACTTTATGAGAGAGTGTCTACAGTCACTCTTCAAATATTTTGTAACAAGGCAAATCCATTTGATAAAGTAATTTGATTTAGGGTTTAACCAATGATTGTGTACTCCTAAGCCACCTGTGTATTTTAACCTAGGGAATAGATGGGTAAATATACTCCACTGCAAACTAAGAAATAGCTGTTCTGACTTGAACTTCGACAAGTATTCCAATTACATATCCCCATCTCCAGAATGCGACTGTGGTAATATGCAAGAGGACGCGTACCATTTCTTCTTCCAATGCCATAACTATGATAACGAGAGGCTTATACTTTTTAATAGTCTCAGCCACCTGCAAATCACATCACAGGATGATCTTCTATACGGTAAACAATCGTTAACTGCAAACGGGAAGAGATTAATTTTTCTAAAGGTCCAGTCTTTCATTCAGTCTAGCGGTCGCTTCCAAGAATGAGTATAAGTTTATCTCCAGATTTACTGGCTGACTTATTCCAGTGTTGTACTGAAAATTTCATTTTTTATCTTCCAATCATCAAGAAATTAATTTGTTGGTTTAACAATAGTTACACTAATATCTATTCCCAGAGCCTCAGAAGAGTATCCGTATCCGATGATAGTTCTCCAGTACACCGACGCACTGTGTCATTATCTTAAGATGGTGATTTGGTGGTCAGGTGCATTGGATCGCTGTCGCAGCATGCCTAAATTCCTTGGTATGGTTCACTTGCCAAGACATTTTTCTGAGACAGCACAATCTTTACAGAAATCCTTCCTCGACCGCACAAACGGATTCCTCAGGGGTCTTCTGAAAATGACGATCTGGTAATGTAATGGTTAACTTCTGGTAAATTTCTAATGTTCCTTGTAATGTTCTTTTATCTTAGTCTCACTTTATGTGTTTTCACATTTATATTTTGCAGAAAATTTGTTTTGTCGCCAGATTGTGTTATTTTGTTAACGGGAGAGGAGTTTAAATAAGTTGAAATAACTTTTCTCCGATCCCTTTTGCATGTACTGTTTGGCAAATAAAATATGTTTATACTAAACTAACCAATGATTGGAACCGGCCACCACAATCGGATGACAACGGCGATGGGTCCTGGAACATTGGTTCAACCGATTGTTGTCAAGCACTTTGTGATGATTCATAAACCACATTTTGTTATCTTCTGCAATTGTTCAATTGTTAATGTAAATTGATATTAATGATAATATTCAATATAAAATTGAGAAACAACCACAATACGTATTCTTAATCTCTCTAGATGCCCCTTTACAGGATATACAAGTTAAACGACATATGCCGTTTACAACTGAGTGTACTTGCGGCAATCGCCTGTTCGTACCAGAAATGTGAAAGTTGCACTCCATTGAATCAGATCGCAGTAAAATTACCAGTTGCGTGAACTTGGGTGGTACACGTGACTCTCAATTAGAGCCACGTGTACCACCCAAGTGCACGCTACTGACAATCGCGACTGGTACGAGATTGCCGCAAGAATGCTCAATTGTAAGCATTAGTCTGAAACACTATAAAATATGTTCAATTTTATGTAGTTCTTTTAAGCCTCAACTTTTCTAGTAATGCACAATATTACAATTGTAATAGACATCAGAATCGGTTGATTGCGAGCCCAAATAACCATTAATTGGTCAGTGGCCATTTTTGGAAATCGGATGAACACTACTTTCATTTCAAGCAAAATATGACACACATCCACAGAATATGAAACCTTTATATTGTGGTACCTGCATTTCAGAATTAAGCCCAAATATGAGCTTCTTGCACTTTGCCAGTTAACCTTTTACCCAACGTACATGACAACAAAATTTATTATTCTGATTATTGTGTTTTTCAAATTTTTCAAAACATTCCATCAAAAGCATATCATGTGACCTCTCTTATTGGAACAATCCTGGTGAGTCACATGATTTCAATTAGTTGAAATTTTTTTTTTTTTTTAATTTTTTTCAACTGCTCAATTTGGAAATTATATGGGTGGTGGGTAAAATAGAACTGTCTCACCCAGGTATCTTACCTAAGAAGCACATATCTCAATAAGCAGGAGGTTGGAGAAAATTATATTTTTAGCTCTCATCAGTTATAAACTTGGGATGGACACCGACCTTTGATTATCATGAAACATTTCAGCCCAACAAAGTAGATCATCTGTTTCTCAGGCCATTTTTTGTAAAATTGCATGTGGGCAGGAAGTTTTTTATTTTATTTTTTATCTTTTATAATTATTTCTTTGCCATCAAAAGTTTGTATTCTTGGTTTATTTTATGTTCTTTGCCATCAAAAGTTTGTATTCTTGGTTTGTTTTATGTTTTAGGCCTCATAATCTACAGAATAGCATGTGTTGCGGTGTATTTTGTCCCTTGAGTGCCAAAAGGATTTACAATGCTAAAAGCATTGCAAAGCCTTGCTGCACTCAAGGGACAAATTTATCAATTTTATTAACTTGGGTAAAATATGAGAGATAAACCATTTATTTCTTATTTTTTTAAGTTTGCATTGGTTATAAAAAGAGAGCATGCGGCATCCAAAAGGCCCATGCAGGAGGGCCTGAGAAACAGATTTTTAACTTCTTTTGGCTTTATTCTGAAAAATATTGGAAGAAAAGTCATACCCGTTTCACAGATAATGTTTCCCATATCTAATTCTGCTGCTTCTTTCTTCAATTTAAGTTTTTCGGCCTCTTTTATACTTGGCCTTCCATTCATACCCGATCTCTTTAAGATTTCATTTATTTTCTTAACTTTTTGTTTGTCTGTTTGACAGTGTTTCAACTCATTATATGGCATAATTCCAGCAGTTCGGCAAATCTTGTAGAGGTTCTTCAAATGCTTGCTTCCTGCCTCTGGAGTTGTTTTTTTCTTGCCATCCTACAAAAATTGCAAAGAAAAAGATTACCTGTTGGGTACTAAATTATTTTTCAAAGGTAATTTGAAACATGGGTATTTTTCCAAAGATACCACACTACAAGCAAGAGTAGTCTTAGCAGGGACCTACCGAGTAAGTAGCCAGTGTGAATTTGACTCCTAAAATTCTGATTTGGCTCCTGAATCTTAAATATAAACTTCTAAGTTGGCTTGTAACCGTTAAGGACCCCATTTCATCAAATGGTCACTTAGGCAGCCAAGGCTTGAATAAGAACTGTTGTGAAAATGAATGGTTATTGTGGAGTAATAAAAATATCTTTCAATATTTTGAGAAACAATTTTAATTATGCCAACAAAAATGTAATTAAATACTCAAAAAGTAATATACATGTAACTAAAGCTAACTGGTAGAGTGCTTGAAGCCCATTTTTATATATTTTATTGGTGTTTAAGGCCACATACTTATGCACAATGGCTAATCATGACAGTGGCAGTTTTACGGGTGGAGGAAGCCGGAGTATCCGGAGAGATCCACCAGCAACAACGAGCAGCTGTCAGCTGCCCAACATCATAACTCCGCACTGCAGCACAGGCAGGGTTAGATTGGTTGAAGACATGCGCACCATCCACGTGCAGTACACCTCAGTACACGAAGTCATCATGCCCCCATGTGGACAATTAGGGTTAAGTGCCTTGCCCAAGGACACAACGCGGGAGTCCGAGTCGACCGCTCTGACGGTCACCCATCCGAGGATTAACCGGGCTCGATGTTGCTCAACTTCGGTGATCTGGCGAGAACTGCTTGAAGCCCATATTTTTGCTTTATGCTGGTGTGCAGGTGGTGCAACTTCAAGGCTTCATGTTCTGTAAAATGTACTTCACATTATCTTTCATGTAGAGCTGTAGGTTTTTAAATTTCTTGTTCAGTTTCGGTTTTTGTTTTTCAGGTGGAGTAAAACCTCGGTTCGGTTCGGTTTTCGGTTTGTTCATGAGGCCAAATAAACTTCAATAAAACTCATTCTAATGACCGGTGTCATAAATGAATGGTAGTGAAATTGAGTGAAACTCAATGAATGCCCGAAATAAGCTATAATACATGAAGAATCAGGAAGGCAAAATATAATAATTACCTAAATATACAGAACTTTTATTGTGCTTGGCCATTTTTTGAGGTTTGACACCTACACGCAACTTGAGGAAAGCTGCAAACACAACTAAACTGAAATGTCGGAAATTCACAGAATGTTGCCTTCCCAGAGTAGTGAGAGTACCCAGACACTGCCATTGGCAGTGTCTGGGTACTCTCACTACTCTGGGATGGCTACATTCTGTGAATTTCTGCAGCAAGAGAGTATTTAAAAAAAAAAAACGAAAAACCTTAGATTACGGAATGTCGACGGTTTCGGTTTCGGTTTTTAAAAAAAAACTAAAAACCTCGGTTCGGTTTCGGTTAACCTACAGCTCTACTTTCATGTGAAGTTATATCATCTGTGTGGATTTATCTTGTTACAATTTATGGGAGAGTGCCTAGAGGCACTCTCCCATAAATTGTAACAAGAGAAATTCCCCTCCTGCAATACCATGGCAGTCATGGAATTCTGACGCAAGCGATGTTTAGCTTACCTTAACTGCTCACGCAGTTTAATCCGGCATAAGCATTTTTTTTGCTCACCTACTTTCAGCTATATTCGACGGTGACGGAACATGGAACAGGTGTACAGAATATGCTGGATACATGTGTGTGTCGGCCACTACATGTACCAGTCCCCCTGAACTTCTTGATCGATCTGACCACACTGGGGTGGTGGGGATAGTAAAAAATGAAAACAGGTTCATTCATTAACATTTTATTAATTCGTTTAAAATTGATTGGCTTGAATGCACTCGAAGGAGAAATTACCCAACCCAGTATTAACTAAGTCTTAAGAAGATTTGTGAAGCAAAAAAGTGATTTCAGGAGAGCAATTTGCTCGCCTAAGTAAGTTCCAGGTGGGCGATTTATTGCCACCCTGGATTTTTCAGAAATCCAAGCCTGCCATGGATAGCATTATGCCATCAAAAGCATGACATGTGCCTCCAGCAATCTGTACTAATATAAATAAGCATGGCAAAAATTATTTCAATCCAACGTATGATGACAGAGCTAGAGCTGCAAATATGTTGGACGGACACATTTTTCAATAATAATTCCCTAAGTTAAACAAGGGAAAATAACTTTGTAAATGTTTATGCGAAGATGTTAATTCTGCTGTTGGATCCGTTCCCCCATGTTGATGGACAAGCATGGCAAAAATTATTTGAATCCAACAAATAATGACCGTGCTAGAGCAGTAAATATGTTGGACGGACATATTTGCATTACGCAGGAGCATACGCAGCTCTCCACTCGATACCCCCCTCCGACCAAGTCGGGAGCATAACAAGGCAAAGCACATTTACAAATTTTAACAACCAACAATAATGTAGCATCCTAATGCTTGAGAAGTATATCTGGCTTCAAGATTTCAAAGTAGGCTCAAAGTTTGGCTATTATTTTTAAATGCTCAGGTCAGTCCCTGAGTCTTTGTTTAGAAAGATTTTGTTCATAATTGTTTTGTTACAATATTATTGGATAATACCAATAGGCACTCTGCAATAAATTGCAACAAAACAATTTTTATATAAAATTTTTTCTTCTACCTCTGAGCAAACATTCAAGCTAACGCATACAGCATAAAGCCACCAAAGTAGCTTCCAGCACTTTTCAACAAAGCCATAATAGGGGGTTTTGGCACTCAACCAGTTAATATAAGTGGAATCCTACCAAGTGACTAGTTATATTGTCAGTGGAAAATATTTAATTAACAAAAGTATTCAGTTGACAGAAATTCTGTCATTTTCCTGTCTTCTCATGAAAAAACTGGTGAATTTTTTCTCTTATTGGATTTTTTTGTTTGGCTTGCCACATAGTCGTTCACTTGAATGCTCGCCCTTACCGACCGAATAGTCTCCATATAGAATTTTGGAGCCACAATGAGCTTGTTTATCCAGCTGAGGTCTATAACCGGTCGGAACGAGCCATCTGGCTTCAGTACGAGGAACAGGTGACTGTAGAAACCTTGAGAATTTTGATTCTCGATGATCTCTATTGCTTCCTTTGATAAGAGTTTGTACCTCTGCTAGGAGAGACTCTCTTTTGCAAGGATCTGACGGAAGATTTGTCCATCACGGACATCTTGCTAGTGGGGGTTTCGCTCGGAATGATAACTGTAGGCCATCCGAGAGTACACTTCTCACCCACTGGTCTTCCGTGATTGTTATCCAGTTTTTCACGAAGCTTGATAACCTTCCGCCAACTGGTAAGCAATAGAAAGGTCTTGACCATCACCTGTATGACCAGCGAGGCTTACGGGATGAGAAAGGAAGTCCTCCCCACGAAGAACCTTGTCCCGTCGGCCTAGGGGTGTCTGACCGATAGTCTCGATCAGACCTCCGCCCCTTTCCCGAGTTGCTATACTGACAACCTCCCGAGTAAGAATAAGAGGGTTTCTTATACCCTCGTGAGGAGTCCCCTTTAGACGATTTCTGTTTGGAACGTCCTCCTTTACTTTTTTTTCAAACATATTTTATTTCGAAATCAAAATGGTTTGGTAAAAAGGCTAAGCCTATTTGAATACCTCACTGTTACATTGTAGAACTTACAAACAATAATATTGCTTGATATAGGTGTATTGTGCAGAGCCAGCTGTCTTCTGTGATTACTTGATGCATTATGTATTTGTGACTGTATCAGTTATATCTTATCCCATGGGTTGGAGATAGCCTCTACTCAAATCTCTTTGTTTCTGCAATGTACTTTTGGAAGGCCACAAATACTCTTTGATTAACTGCATTAGGCCATGCTGGATTACTGTACAGAATATAACATATTGTGTGTTAGGTTCTCGATGTTTAGATGGAAATACTGATGTTGGATGCAAAAGTTAGGACATGATGAGATGAAGTGAGCTGCATCCTCATAACCATTTTCACAAGAACATTTAGGGTCGTTTGTTAAGAATCGCTCGAATTTATGAGCATTCAAGTCACTGCATCTTACTCTAAGTTTACTATGGAGTATCTGACCTCGTCTACAACCACCATAGTAACACTCTGGAACAACCCTGTCATCTCTTCGAAGGGAATTTTTCAGAGACTCAAAAGAATCACAGGATCGCACGTCCATGCCCAGGCTGTTCCACAGTTTCACAGCCGAAGGCAGAAATGAAACAGAAAAGAGTCTGGTGCAACACTGTATTTCCCGCAGATTATCTGAAGAACGTGAGTGTTAAGTTGTGATATCAGTAATCTGTTGGGGTACTAGAAGCGTAAGATGCGACAGAGCATTTCCAGATAGGAGTTTGTACATCATGATTATTTCATGTCTTCTCCTCCTTTCCTTCAATGTGATAAAGCCTGTCTCTTCATAAATTATGCTGTGGCTCATGCCTCCAGGTGCACCACATATTGTACGCAGACTATCCAGTTGTAAATTTTTGAGTAAGTTAGTTAAGTTTTCCGCACTGGTGTCCCAAATAACATCTGCATAGTCAAAAATCGGGATCATAAAACTGGTATACAGAGTTTCCAACGCAGATTGCGACAATCTGTATTTTAAACTCCGAAGACAATTTATCATCGGGCTGATTTTTTCAACTAGATTCTCTACCTGAGTATTCCAAGTACCAGAAGCCTGGAAGTGTAGACCCAAGTTTTTACGGGCGTCAACTTCTTCTACTGGGTGATCTGACAAATATAGAGTGGGTTTGGGAGTTGGATTTCTTTTTAGAGAAAAACACAGCTTACATGATTTTAACGCATTAAAGTTAACTTGCCATTCACCAGCCATTCACCAATACTCTTCATGTCTTCGTTCATTATGTTTGCAGCCAAATTTGCATCCTCAACAATTAACAAGAGGCCCCAAGGGGCCTGAGGGCGCTCACCTGACATGGTAGCCTAAATTTATATCAACCCAGAGAATTGATTTCAACAAGTTGCATCTGCTCCTCCTAAGAAAAGCTTATACCAAATATCCAAAGATTCTGACCAGTGGATCTAAAAAAAAAGATTTTTAAAGAATATTCCTCATATTGAACTAAGTTATAATTCCGGCTCCCACAGGGAGCCCATATATGAACCCAGGGACTTGGCTTTAACAAACTTGAATCTCAACCCCCTAAGGATGCTGCACACCAAATATCAAAACATTCCGACTGCTGGATCTGAAGAAAAAGATTTTTAAAGAAAAGTCCTCATTTTGAACTATGTTACAATTCGAGCTCCCACAGTGAGTCCTAATATGGACCTAGGGACATGGCTGAAGAAGATTTTTAAAGAAAAGTCCTCATTTTGAACTAAGTTACAATTCGAGCTCCCACAGTGAGTCCAAATATGGACCTAGGGACATGGCTTGAACAAACTTGAATCTCACCCCCTAAGGATGCTGCATACCAAATATCAAAACATTCCGACTGCTGGATCTGAAGAAGATTTTTAAAGAAAATTCCTCATTTTGAACTAAGTTATAATTCGGGCTACCACAGTGGGCCCAAATATGAACCCAGGGACTTGGCTTGAATAAACTTGAATCTCCCCCCCCCCCCCCCCCCCCCCCCCCCCCCCCCCTAAGCATGGTGCATACCCAATATCAGAAGATTCTGCCTGCTGGATCTTGAGAAGAAGATTTTCAAAGAAATTTGCCTGAAATGCACTAAGTTCAAATTTGGGCTCCTATACTGAGCCCAAATATAAACCCAGGGGGCCGATTTGAACAAACGTGAATCAGATCCACCCCACAATGTTGCATACCAAATATCAAAAGATTCTGCCTGCTGGATCTGTAGAAGAAGATTTTTTAAGAAATATGCCTGAAATGCACTAAGTTAAAATTTGGGCTCCTATACGGAGCCCAAATATAAACCCAGGGGGCCGATTTGAACAAACTTGAATCAGATCCACCCCACAATGTTGCTTACCAAATATGAAAAGATTCTGAAGCTGGATCTGGAGAAGAAGATTTTTTAAGAAATTTGCCTGAAATGCACTAAGTTCGAATTCGAGCTTCTATAGTGAGCCCAAATATAAAACTAGGAAGCCGATTTGAACAAACTTGAATCAGATCCACCCCACAATGTTGCATACCAAATATCAAAAGATTCTGCCTACTGGATCTGGAGAAGAAGATTTTTTAATAAATTTGCCCGAAATGCACTAAGTGCGAATTCGGGCTTCTATATTAAGCCCAAATATGAATCCAAGGGGCCGATTTGAACAAACTTGAATCAGATCCACCCCGCAATGTTGCATACCAAATATCAAAAGATTCTGCCTGCTGGATCTGGAGAAGAAGATTTTTGAAGAAATTTGCCAGAAATGCACTAAGTTCGAATTCGAGCTTCTATAGTGAGCCCAAATATGAATCCAGGGGGCCAATTTGAACAAACTTGAATCAGATCCACCCCGCAATGTTGCATACCAAATATCAAAAGATTCTGCCTGCTGGATCTGGAGAAGATGATTTTTTAAGAAATTTGCCTGAAATGCACTAAGTTCGAATTCGAGCTTCTATAGTAAGCCCAAATATGAATCTAGGGAGCCGATTTGAACAAATTTGCATCAGATCCATCCCACAATGTTGCATACCGATCTGGAGAAGAAAATTTTTTAAGAAATTTGCCTGAAATGCACTAAGTTCGAATTCGAGCTTCTATAGTGAGCCCAAATATGAATCTAGGAAGTCGATTTGAACAAACTTGAATCAGATCCATCACACAATGTTGCATACCAAATATCAAAAGATTCTGCCTGCTGGATCTGGAGAAGAAGATTTTTTAATAAATTTGCTTGAAATGCACTAAGTTCAAATTTGGGCTCCTATACTGAGCCCAAATATAAACCCAGGGGGCCGATTTGAGCAAACTTGAATCAGATCCACCCCACAATGTTGCTTACCAAATATCAAAAGATTCTGCCTGCTGGATCTGGAGAAGAAGATTTTTAAAGAAATTTGCATGAAATGCACTAAGTTCAAATTCGAGCTTCTATAGTGAGCCCAAATATGAATCTAGGAAGCCGATTTGAACAAACTTGAATCAGATCCACCCCACAATGTTGCATACCAAATATCAAAAGATTCTGCCTGGTGGATCTGGAGAAGATTTTTTAAGAAATTTGCCTAAATGCACTAAGTTCGAAATCGGGCTCCTATACTGAGCCCAAATAAGAACCCAGGGGGCCGATTTGAATAAACTTGAATCAGATCCACCCTACAATGTTGCATACCAAATATCAAAAGATTCTGCCTGCTGGATCTGGAGAAGAAGATTTTTGAAGAAATTTGCCTGAAATGCACTAAGTTCGAAATCGGGCTCCTATACTGAGCCCAAATATTAACCCAGGGAGCCGATTTGAACAAACTTGAATCAGATCCACCCCACAATGTTGCTTACCAAATATGAAAAGATTCTGCCTGCTGGATCTGGAGAAGAAGATTTTTTAAGAAATTTGCCTGAAATGCACTAAGTTCGAATTCGGGCTTCTATAGTAAGCCCAAATATGAATCCAGGGGCCGATTTGAACAAACTTGAATCAGATCTACCCCGCAACGTTGCATACCAAATATCAAAAGATTCTGCCTGCTGGATCTGGAGAAGAAGATTTTTGAAGAAATTTGCCTGAAATGCACTAAGTTCGAATTCAAGCTCCTATAGTGAGCCCAAATATGAATCTAGGGAGCCGATTTGAACAAACTTGAATCAGATCCGCCCTACAATGTTGCATGCCAAATATCAAAAGATTCTGCCTGCTGGATCTGGAGAAGAAGATTTTCGAAGAAATTTGCCTGAAATGCAGTAAGTTCAAATTTGGGCTCCTATACTGAGCCCAAATATAAACCCAGGGGGCCGATTTGAACAAACTTGAATCAGATCCACCCACAATGTTGCATACCAAATATCAAAAGATTCTGCCTGCTGGATCTGGAGAAGAAGATTTTTCAAGAAATTTGCCTGAAATGCACTAAGTTCGAAATCGGGCTCCTATACTGAGCCCCAATATGAACCCAGGGGGCCGATTTGAACAAACTTGAATCAGATCCACCCTACAATGTTGCATACCAAATATCAAAAGATTCTGCCTGCTGGATCTGGAGAAGAAGATTTTTTAATGTTTTTCCCATTGCCTACAGTGTTAAAAAGTGCTGACTCAGCACTTTTTCAAAGTCCCGAAACTGTACCCTATGATAAAACCGATGGCAATTTTTTTTTACCAATCCTTTCTGTTGGTCCTAAGGAAGCTGCACACCAAATAAAAATTCTCAATGCCGTGCAGTTTTGGAGATATGGGCGTTTTAAATTTTTTCTATTTTTAGCTCCTGCAGTTCCCACGGGGCTGCGGGAAATTTTTTTTTGCATAAATCAAGTACTCATGACCCAATAAGCCCTCACATAAAATTTGGTTCAAATCAGCCTCTCTGTTTGGAAAATAGAAATTTTGGACGGGGCAAAAAATTCTGCCCCTCCCATAACGACGCCAAGTATAGCCCCACAAACTTCTCTTGAACAAATCTGAGTCTACACCTCAAAAGGAAGCTGCACACCATATATCAAGTCTCTGCTACTGCTGGTTCATGAGAAGAAGACTTACAAAGATTTTGGTGCTCCTTGGGGACGTGGCACCACCCAGGAGGAGGGACAAATTCATTTGAACAAATCTGAATTGGCATTAGGTAATAAACATTTAGCCAACATTTGAATAAAATTGGGCTAGTGGTTTAGGAGGAGAAGTCGATAATGTAAAGTTAACGCCGGACGGACGACGACGGACGACGGACAGAAAGTGATTAGTAAAGCTCCCCTTGAGCTTCACTCAGGTGAGCTAAAAACAATGAAGTGTCATCTGCATATAGTCTAATATTGGAATGAATCTTGTTTACGATGTTGTTTATATATTGAAGAGAAGGGGCTCCAAAACTAAACCTTGAGGAACCCCTGATGAAATCCAGTTATTCTCTGATTTTTCCCTGCTGATTACGACTACTTGTGAACGTTCACTTAAGATAGCTTTCGAACCAAGACAATAAATTTGCCCCAATTCTGTCAAGTTTATGCAGAAGGCCTACATGCCAGACTCTGTCAAATGCTTTATTTATATCACAGAATACGAACCAGACTTCTTTACCGTCGTCAAGTGCCGATTTAATGTAGTGGTCAAGAAACACTAACTGATTCACTGTTCCATCCCCTGGTTTAAAACCTGACTGTAAATTTGTTAGAAGATTCTTTTCAATTAAAAACGTATAGACGCAATTAAAAACTATCTTTTCTGGAACCTTGCTGAGACAACTGGTCAGTGAGACGGGGCGATAATTTTCCTTTTTACGGGATGATTTCTTATTAACTGGCATAACATTTGCCCGTCTCCAAATATCAGGAAACTCTCCGGTTGTTGATGATAAGTTAAACAACCTACACAAGGGAGATGACAGTCGGTGCGCAAATTGCTTCAATATTAAATTATTAATTCCATCCGGCCCACTGGCTTTTTTAGTGTCTAGATTTGACAAAAGTCTTTCATTCAACCTCCGAAGCAGTTGTTTCTACATTATCAATAAAATTCTTGTTAAACTCCATGTCTGGCAGATCCTTATCAATAACTGTATTACACTGGCTGATAAAATAGTTATTCAGAAGTTGTGCAATTTCTGATGGGTCATTCACGACACTTTCCCCCACAAGCAGTGATATGGAGATATATTGCTGACATTACAATGTTCTTTCGAAAAGTTACTCCTTTACTCTTGTCTGCTGCAGCGGGTCGATGAGATGCTGACTTTAAAAGCAGAGCATTAGATGCTTTTTTAGTGGCCTGGTCATAGACTAATGAAAGCTAGTCGTCAAATATAGTATGTCTGGAGACCGGATAGACTCGGAGAGAGTTTTTCACCTTGTCATGTATCAGTGATGACGATGCAAGGGCACCATCATGTCTGATTAACTCCAAATTAGCCACTGTTAGGGCGGAGTTATACATAAATGCCCTGGAAAGAACTCTAAGAGATGTTCAAACGTCCTCAAATTCCTTTCCGTTGAGACATTGCGCCATAGCTCTTGTAAGGTGATCTGCGTAAGACATAGTGTCCAAATTTGCTCTTCTTGAAGAAATTGCCATCTCAATTGTGTCTGAGCGAATTGTGATTGATCCATGTAAGGATACCTCTAGACCCAAGTCTATGACAACTAGGAAAACAACCCGAAAGGGTCTCTACCCTTAGCGGTTTCATTTCCAAAGGACAGCAGTCAGAGCCTAGCTAACGTAGCTTTAGAAGTCGTCCTCTCCACGAAGACAGATATCTTGGTGTAGCTAGCGATGGAGACTTACAACCATCATCATGCAAGGCGTCTCTATTCTAAAAGCCGTAATTCCCAGAGACAGTAATCTCAAGGTAGCTTTGCAGTTATGAGTCTTCGTCTATGTGAAGACATCACTTGCGGCCTTTGAAAGCTCACTAAATGGAGACTTACAACACTAGCTGCTAATAAAAACCGCTGTAACAGTACATAAGGCTACTACGGCGTTCACAATGGCATTAAGTGTCTTGACGCCAAGGAATTCAACACCGGGAGGGAAAAGACGTACTTATTCCCTCTAACGGCTCTATTCCACACAAGACAGCTGTCTCAGCCTAAGTATACACTATCCGCCTGGCATCGGGACGAGAAACAGGTGGCTTGAAAAAACCAGGAGAATATTATCGACAACCTCTATTGCTTTCTTCAATAGGAGAGTCTATATCTCCGCAAGGAGAAACTCTCTTGGAAGAATTTGCTGGAAGATTTGTCCATCACTTACATCTTGTAAGTGGAGTTTGCTTGGACTGATAGCTGCTGGCTGGCTGAAACTACATACTCATCCACTGATCTTCCGTAATTTTATCCACTTTATGCCAGGTTGATAACCTTTTCCTAAGTGGAAAGCAACAGAAGTCTAGACCATCACCTGTACAACTTGTGAGTCCTGCGGTAAGCAAAACTACGTCCTTGCTGCAAAAAACCTTGTCCTGTCCATCTTGAGGCATCTGACTTCTATTATTTATAAGACTGGTGCCCCTTTTCTGAGTCGCTAAACAGTCGACCTCCGGAGTAAATGTAAGAGGGTTTCCTTAACCCTGCGAGGAGCTCCCTTCATGATAGCGAACTGGAATGACCTCGCTTACTCCGGCCAGCTGATGCATGTTGTTGAGACACTGATCTCAGTATCAGTGCACTGGAAATTTCTTTGTGGCCTGCTCATAGACTAACGAAAGCTTGTCATCAAACAGAGTATGTCCAGAGACCGGAGCGACTCAGAGAGAGCTTTTTACCTTGTCATATATAAGTGATGACAACGCAAGGGCAACATTACGTCTGATCAACTCCAAATTGCCACTGTCATGGCTGAGTTGTACGTGGCATTCATGACTGCCCTGGAAAGAACTCTAAGCGAGGAACAAACGTCCTCAAATTCCTTCCCATTAAGATGTTATGCCATAGCTCTGGTGAGTTGATCTGCGTAAGACATCGCATCCAGATGATGAAATAGCACATTCCATCACTTCTGAGAATATACTGATTGATGCAGGTAGGGACATATCTAAATCTCCAACCTGCTCATCTGAATGCAAAGTAACTCTCTGGACATCTTCTCCAACCGTTTTAAATGAATGTGGTCCAAGGAACGGTATATTTATGGAAGATGTCGATAAGAAATCGCCTTCCTCTTAGCACTAGAGAGGTTAAATATGGGGTCGTCAACATGACCGAAGGCCTGCGCCACCTGTCTAGTAGAAATCGGTAACGAATGAACGTCCTCTTTCCTTCGCACAAAGTTTGCGTCCAAAGACGACAGCGGTTTCTCTCGTAGTGGCAGCTTGCTGATCAGGTGAAACAAATTCAGGATAGTATTGATGAATAAAATCCATCGCTACCAAATGCTGTTCCAAAAGGGAAGGGTAATCCTCTTCCTTGTACCTTTCACCATCCGACTGAATCTGCTGTGACGTTCGGTCCATCGCATATGCAGGTGCAGATGACTGGACTGACCCAGCACCATCCGACAGCCCACCACCGGAGTCTGCTCTTGCACTTGCTGGGATGCTGTGATCAGCTGCGCAATCTGCGACGGCAAGTCCGTTACTGAGGCTCGAGGAGCAGCAGTCTTCTGCATTTTCTCCGCTTGATGCTCTTGGGACTAAGATCCGGAGATGGGTCTCTTCTCCAAATGTCCCGATGATCGAAGCCTCAGATCACTAGCTACTGGGTGGTGCGACTTCACTGGCGAAGACTGGCTTCGTCTTCGTGCAGCTGGCTGGATATCCGATGTCGGGTAGCTAGCATGCTGTCTTGTGTGCTTTTGTAACATAGCGGAGGAAGCTGTGACTGTAGCCGAGGCCAGGTGCAGTCTAGACAGAGTGTCCCGAGAAAAACTCGAATTATCTTGCGGTGAGAGTTCCGGCATAGGAACCTCACCACCAACAACGTACTGTGACACCCGTCTCCAACGTCTGTCAACCCAATGTACACAAGTAGGACAAGAATCAGTAGGAGTACATCGACTACAGGCAAGCATGCAAATCTGAGGTAGACTTCCTCGCCTTGCATTAAGAGCAGTGAGCTTTCATAATTCAATCAAAATACAAAGTCGATAGCACTCCCACAAACTCCACAAAAAAATATATGATAAAGACACATGAATAATAACAATCATAACTAAATACGAAAAATTAAACCAAAACTTTTTGGAAAAATTTTTTTTTTAAAAAAAGCCTAAGTTCCCAAAGGAACATGATGAGCTCAAGGGCATCACGATAGAGCCTAAGTGTGGATAAAATCCAAACTTTATGAGCTACACTACCGGAATCATAATCAATGTTTGCTACAGTAATATAATACTAAGTACCACATATATTTAAGGGCATTGCCAAAGTAAACGTCAAAGGAAAAAAATAGGCCGATTAAATCGTCAGATGTGCACCCATACGCGCAACTAGTAAAAAGCTGTATGACGGAGGGCCACCCTGGATGCCGACATTATGTACACAAAACATGGTATGGGTACATATAGAAATGGATTGGAGGAGAGCCTAATTTGATGGATAAAGGGTTAATATCTCTGGATCAAATTATTAGATTTAGATAAAAAACTATACAGCACAGAACTCAGTAACTTGAATATATATATAAAGTAACCTGATAATCGGATTAATATTTTTTGAGTTATCGCATGCCGAAGAAATGGATTGGAGGAGTTCTCAATTTGAAGGATAAAGGGTTAATATCTTAGGATCAAAATAACAGATTTACACCAAAAACTATACAGCTCTGAACATCAGTAACCTGAAGATATATATAAAGTAACATGACAATTGGATTAATATTTTTTGAGTTATCTCATGCCAAAGGAATTGGAAGAATTCTCAATTTGAAGGATAAAGAGTTAATATCTCAGGATCAAATTATCAGATTTACACCAAAAAACTATACAGCTCAGCACATCAGTAACCTGAACACAAATACAAAGTAACTTGACAATCCAAGCAATATTTTTCAAGTTATCGAATGCCAAAGAAATGGATACGGATGCTGGACAGACGGATGGTATGACAGATGGACAAAGGATGGACAAACGATGGATGGCCACCCTGGATGCCGGCATTATGTGTACCATACATGGTATGGGTACACATAAAAACGAAACCAAGACATCAGACACACAAAAAGGCCTAAAGTCAGTAACCGGTCTGAATGCTACCAGATGTAAAGCTAGATCTTCATATGAAGAAAAACCGATACATCGAATAGAAGATGAAGACCAAAACGACCTAACAACCCTAGGGTGAGGACGTAACCATGGGGATAAACAGAATAAACATTCTGTAATACACATTAAACTACCAAGAAATTTAATAAAAAATTTCAATAAAAAACAGCCAAAAAGCTTAGGAGATTAACAGGAAGGGTTCATGGAAGGATAGGGAAGGAACTCTTAACAAACAGTGGAATAAAAATTAGCAAGAATGATTCCGTCAGGCGTTTGTCCCCAAAATGGGAAACATGAAATAATTTTTATAATTATTATAAAGTTAAGCCCTGAACATTTGAAGCCACCATTGTTCACTTCCATCATCCATTAACAGCCTTGGATCCACCAATGCTTGCATTGATTTGTGTCTGGGATCCTCAAAAAAGGGAGATTTTAAAGCACAGATGTCAGTGCACTGTTACTGACATTAGGGCCAAAAAAAAGAATGATGTCTGCACCAATTCCGGTCTCTTTCTGACCACTGCGCATGCACAGATGGTATAAGTATGGAGGGCCAGATAGGACTATTAAATTTTCGGTATTGTATGCAAATTTTGGGGATTGGGGGGGGGGGTTCAAAATTTGTGTTTGGCCCTTGATAATATCGAGTTTGCACCAGCTAGCCTGGGCCGTTGATTAATAGTATAAAAATATTCAAGAACTTTCAAGGCCGTGGAGGGTCATTTTTCAAATTCAGGGCTATTCAAGGTCCCGTGGGAACCCTGTATAAAATCTTTTAAAGAGAGATAATCTGGTTAAAAGGGACACAGACTGAAAATTGGGAAACATGTGCATGTTTACTTGTTAGTGGTCATGTTTGGTAAGTTTTTTTTTTTAAAATGGTTCATTAATTTTGGAGGAGTTGCACACATGAGAATCTCATACACAAATCAACTTAAAACTTTCAAGTTCAAAAGTAAGGTACAAATTTCACCTGTTAATTGCAATGTGTTATAGGGTAAGCTCCTATCATTTGAATAATAAATCTTGTGATCTGTCCAAGTACTCCGATATACACATAATTCCTGACCTTTATAGACCTACAGTATGTGGAGAGTGCATTATCACTAAATCACCTGCAGAGTGGAGATTCCACCCGAGGAATAATTGCATATTTGTTGCAAAGCATAAACAGCACCAGCAAAGTTTCAGCCAATGGACCTCTGGGTTAAACCCGGAGGTCCATTGGCTGAAACATTGCTTTTGTTTTTTGTCGATATGTACAAAATTTGAAAGTTACAGCTTGGGTGATAACTCCACTCCACGGGTGATTTAGTTACAATCCACTCTCAACGTACTGTATGTTGCACCAGCACAACTAATATATAGAGGATATCTAGTATTTTTGAGAAGATACCGAAAATTATCTCATGAGTGATCGAGACAAATGTTTATTTTTCGCAAGCACTTGCACAAGTAGAAATAACTATTTGTCTCATTCACGGGGGAGATAATTTTTGGTAACCACTCAAAAACATGAGATTTTCTTTTTATTATATGCTTTTTATTAGAATCTGATCATTCCTATCGATAATTCCACTCGTTTCAACCTTGAATTGATGCATGAAAGTAAACAGCTGATACATATTGATACACAAAGTGATTTGATCGATACTCGGAACAGGTAGCATCTTGCGATTTGATTCAGCTGGCAGGTTTCAAGCATAAATTCAAGGTGAATACGTGTTGAATGATTGCTGGAAATGATAGGTATCCATTCAAAAACACTAGATTTTCTTTTCATTATATGTTTTTAGAACAAATTGATCATTTCCAGTGATAATTTGACTCATATTCACTTTGAAGTGATGCTTTGAAAGCCACCATTATGATTGATACCGTGGAAGTGAAAATTTCTATATCTTCACGGTGGGGGATTCAATTTCTATCTTTCTGCAATATTCGATAATCTAGCATTTAGCGAATAATAAAATATTTTAATCTATTATATCTTGTTTGACAGAGGTCTGCAAGCTCTTTCAAACAAGATATAACAGAATAAATGCTTAAGTTTTCTTGGCCTTTTTTCTGCAAAGATCTACATAGCCATTTAAGCATAAAATGTCAGGAGGGATAAAGAAAAGGAAAGTGATAAGGCCTATAGAAAATAAAACTCTGTTTCTCAGGCCCTCCCGCATGGACCTTTTGGGTGCCGCATGCTCTCTTTTTATAACCGAGGTGAACTTTAAATGAAAGTGTCAGTGACACTGTAGCTCAACTTGACAAACTTGAACTTGGTAAGTTATAAATGAAATGGCAAAATTGAAGATCATTGGGACCAATGTCAGTTTTTTGGCAGTGGCAACATTTTTTGACAGAAACCGAAGAAAATCGATAGCTCCCATCTAGAGGCCTCCCCAAACAAGCATGCCAGGTTTCAAAGCAATCCGATTATAAATGTGCCCTGTAGGGTGTACAAAAGGGAAATATTGTGGTCTGACTAGACTAAATTCTAAGAACGTTGGCCGTGGCAACATTTTTTGATGGAAATGGAAGAAAATCGATAGCTCCCATCTAGAGGTCACCGTAAATAAGCATACCAGGTTTCAAAGCAATCTAATAATAAATGAGCCCTGTAGGGTAAGACAAAGGGAAATATTGTGGTCTGACTAAACTAAGTTCTAAGAATGTTGGCTGTGGCAACATTTTTTGATGGAAATTGAAGAAAATTGATAGCTCCCATCTAGAGGTCTCCCCAAACAAGCATACCAGGTTTCAAAGCAATCAAATCATAAATGAGCCCTGTAGGGTGTGCCAAAGGGAAATATTGTGGTCTGACTAGACTAAATTCTAAGAACGTTGGCCGTGGCAACATTTTTTTACGGAAATGGAAGAAAATCGATAGCTCCCATCTAGACGTCACCCCAAACAAGCATGAAAGGTTTCAAAGCAATCCGATCATAAATGTGCCCTGTAGGGTGTGCCAAAGGGAAATATCGAGTCTTCTGACTAAACCAAGTTCTAAGAACGTTGGCCGCGGCAACATTTTTTGATAGAAATTGAAGAAAATCGATAGCTCCCATCTAGAGGTCTCCCCAAACAAGCATACCAGGTTTCAAAGCAATCAAATCATAAATGTGCCCTGTAGGGTGTGCCAAAGGGAAATATTGTGGTCTGACTAAACTGAGTTCTAAAAACGTTTGCCACGGCAACATTTTTTGACGGAAATTGAAGAAAATCAATAGCTCCCATCTAGATGTCACCCCAAACAAGCACGCCAGGTTTCAAAGCAATCCGATCATAAATGTACCCTGTTGGGTATGCCAAAGGGAAATATTGAGTCTTCTGACTAAACTAAGTTCTAAGAACGTTGGCCGCGGCAACATTTTTTGACAGAAATTGAAGAAAATCGATAGCTCCCATCTAGAGGTCTCCCCAAACAAGCATACCAGGTTTCAAAGCAATCTGATCATAAATGGGCCCTGTACGGTGTGCCAAAGGGAAATATTGAGGTCTGACTGAACTAAGTTCTACGAACGTTGGCCGTGGCAACATTTTTTGCCGGAAATTGAAGACAATCGATAGCTCCCATCTAGAGGTCACCCTAAATAAGCACACCAGGTTTCAAAGCAATCAAATCATAAATGTGCCCTGTAGGGTGTGTCAAAGGGAAATATTGTGGTTTGTCTAAACTAAGTTCTAAGAACGTTGGCCGCGGCAACATTTTTTGACAGAAATTGAAGAAAATCGATAGCTCCCACCTAGAGGTCACCCCAAACAAGCATGCCAGGTTTCAAAGCAATCCGATCATAAATGTACCCTGTTGGGTGTGCCAAAGGGAAATATTGAGTCTTCTGACTAAACTAAGTTCTAAGAACATTGGCCGCGGCAACATTTTTTGACAGAAATTGAAGAAAATCGATAGCTCCCATCTAGAGGTCTTCCCAAACAAGCATACCAGGTTTCAAAGCAATCTGATCGTAAATGTACCCTGTAGGGTGTGCCAAAGGGAAATATTGAGGTCTGACTAAACTAAGTTCTACGAACGTTGGCCGTGGCAACATTTTTTGCCGGAAATTGAAGAAAATCGATAGCTCCCATCTAGAGGTCAACCTAAATAAGCATATCAGGTTTCAAAGCAATCAAATCATAAATGAGCCCTGTAGGGTGTGCCAAAGGGAAATATTGTGGTTTGACTAAACTAAGTTCTAAGAACGTTGGCCGCGGCAACATTTTTTGACGGAAATTGAAGAAAATCGATAGCTCCCATCTAGAGGTCACCCCAAACAAGCATAAGAAGTTTCAAAATAATCTGATCATAAATGCGACCTGTGAGGTGTGCCAAAGGAAATTGTGGACGTACGTACTAACGTACTAACATACTAACGTACGTACGTACGTACGTACACATACTAACGTACGTACGTACGTACGTACGCCGACGGACGAGAAGTGATGGCAATAGCTCAGCTTGACTTTGTCAAGTTGAGCTAAAAAATGAAAATTAAATGGTTTATGTCTGATATTTTACCCAAGTTAAAAACATTGATAAATTTGTCCCTTGAGTGCAAGAAGGCTTTGCAATGCTTTAGCATTGCAAAGCCTTCTTGCTCTCAAGGGACAAAATACACCACCACCCATGCTATTCTGTAGATTATGAGGCCTAAAACATAAATCAAGAACATAAATTTTTGATGGCAAAGAAATAATTACAGATATAAAAAATAAAATAAAAAACCGCTCGCCCGCATGCAATTTTACAAATAATGGCCTGAGAAACAGAAGATCTACCTTGTACGGCCTAACACATTTTATTACCTTTGGTTCACTTTTCGCTTGTTTCTTTTTCTTTTCTGACAAGACCTCAGAATCTGATGAGTCAGAACTGGGAGCCTTATTTTCCTTCAAATAAAAACAGGAAGAAAGATGAATGAATGATATTGTAGTCAATTTGATTACAACCACATTCAATTATTGTTATTTAAAAATGAACTTTAACCTGTTAATTATACAAGAGACCCTAGGGGGGCTGAGGGCACTCACCTGTCATGGTCGCCTGAATATAAAACCCAGGAAATTGATTTCAACAAGTTGCATCTGCCCCTCCTTAGAAAAGCTTATACCAAATATCCAAAGATTCAGACCAGTGGATCTAAAAAAAAAAAAATTTTAAAGAATATTCCTCATATTGATCTAAGTTATAATTTGGGCTCCCATAGGAAGCCCAAATATGAATCCAGGGACTTGGCTTGAACAAACTTGAATCTCACCTCCAGTGGGATGCTGTTTTCCAAATATCAAAAGATTCTGACTGGTGGATGTGAAGAAGATTTTTGAAGAATATTCCTCATATTGAACTAAGTTATAATTCAGGCTCCCACAGGGAGCCCAAATATCAACCCAGGGACTTGGCTTGAACAAATTTGAATCTCCCCCCTAAGGATGCTGCATACCAAATATCAAAACATTCCGACCGCTGAATCTGAAGAAGATTTTTAAAGAAAAATTCCTCATATTGAACCAAGTTATAATTCAGGCTCAAAGGGGAGCCCAAATATGAACCCAGGGACTTCGCTTCAACAAACTTGAATCTCAACCCCCAAGGATGCTGCATACCAAATATCAAAATATTCCGACTGCTGGATCTGAAGGAGATTTTTGAAGAAAAGTTAAAAAATTTATAGTAATTTATATATTTTTTATACTTACCAATGACCCAGACTTAGCTGGTGCTAACTCTAACAAAACCAGGGCCAAACACAAATTTTGCCCCCCCAATCCCCAAAATTTGCATCCAAAACCAAAAGAAATCATGTCCTATAGGACCTCCATACTTCGCCCCTACTGCGCATGCGCAGTGTCAAGGACGTTCCGAAATTGGCGCCAATTATCATTCTTACTGGCAGTGCCTGGTCAGCGCTATGTACTCAACGGGGAGGCAAGAGTTCCCAACTCCTGGGAGGGCCATCCCCGTCTGGGTCATTGGTAAGTATAAAAAATATATAAATTACTATAAATTTTTTAACATTTTTATGCTGTACCAATGACCCAGACTTAGCTGAATAGTAAAAAGGCTGGAGGGCCTAGGACAAAGAGGAAAATCCAATAAGCTCAACTATATAATATAGAGGCAACCCCTTAAGGAGAAAAGGAGTATTAGGCTTTACATGTATCTTTCTTATTTAATATTAAATTAGAAAGATACAATACCCTTCATAATTGAGCACAATAACATTCATGTTCTCTATTAACATCCAGTATAACCCTTTATATTTTTAAAGTAAGCCAATAAATAAAGTTAGTCCAGAGAATTAAGACTCTTTATAATCTTTTAAAAGTGTCCGAGTATTGTATATTAAAGCCCGTTTGACACTTGACATATACAAATGCTTCACACCGAGCTATACACTTTAAAAATATGACATGAATGAATTTTAACATTAATATTACACTTTAAAACCATCCCGGAAGCGACTCAGAAATACTGACTTTGAAGGAGGCATTCCCTTGCTTTTCACTATAAAGCAGGTGACCTAAGGGAACAACTGCCCCCCCCCCCCCCCCCCTTCCCCTTGCCCTGGGTCAAATAGCCCAGAGCGAAGAGGGCAGCCGGACGGAGTCACTGCCGGAACAGAAAGCCTGCATAACTATAGTTGCAACTGTTTAGTGGACGACATTCTGAGCAACAGATAACGGACCTAAACAATGCAGGTCTCCAGAAATGGACTCAATACTTCTGAGATAAAAATTTGTGAATGTGGATGGCTGAGACCAATAAGCAGCCTTCATTAAATCTGTAATAGCAATACTATTAGCATAAGCCCAAGAAGTAGCAAGAGCTCTTACTTCATGAGCGGAAATCTTAAGCACAGACTGCTGAGAAGAAGATAAACTCTCATAAGCAGTACGGATAGTTAATTGAATCCATCTAGCAATAGAATGGACCGAAATGTCCCTTCTATTAGGCATCAAAGACAGAAAGAAACGTTTTCGTCCCTTTCTGACAAACTGAGATCTCTGTTTATAGATACGTAACGCTCTAACAGGACAGAGTAAAGGCCTACACCCATCTGAAGACGGAAGGGCCTTAATAACAATAGGTTCCGGATATTTATTAGGAGCCTGATTCTTAGCTAAAAAACCCACATTAGTAGTGAAGGTGATAGTGTACCCGACACTACGATAGTGAGAATCATCCACCGACAGTGCATGAAGCTCACTGACTCTTCTAGCAGAAGAGAAAGCTAAGAGAAAAGCTGTCTTATAAGATAAGAATTTGAAATCTACTGTCCCAAGAGGTTCAAATGGCTTTTCCTTCAATTTAAGAAGAACCCAAGCTAAATTCCATTTAGGAATTAACCTAAGAGTTCTGGGTCTATTTATCGAGAAGTTTCTAACCAACTTAGATAAAGAGACATTAGATCCAATTTGTAAACTATCATGATGTGCATAGGTATCAGATAACATAGACCTATAACCCTTAATAGTAACAGGCTGCAGTTTGATTTCGTCAAACAAGTATACTAGAAAGTTTGCAATGTCTGGTATAGAGGGATCGAAAGTTAAAAAATTTATAGTAATTTATATATTTTTTATACTTACCAATGACCCAGACTTAGCTGGTGCTAACTCTAACAAAACCAGGGCCAAACACAAATTTTGCCCCCCAATCCCCAAAATTTGCATCCAAAACCAAAAGAAATCATGTCCTATAGGACCCCCATACTACGCCCCCACTGCGCATGCGCAGTGTCAAGGATGTCCCGAAATTGGCGCCAATTATCATTCTTACTGGCAGTGCCTGGTCAGCGCTATGTACTCAGCGGGGAGGCAAGAGTTCCCAACTCCTGGGAGGGCCATCCCCGTCTGGGTCATTGGTAAGTATAAAAAATATATAAATTACTATAAATTTTTTAACATTTTTATACTGTACCAATGACCCAGACTTAGCTGAATAGTAAAAAGGCTGGAGGGCCTAGGACATAGAGGAAAATCCAATAAGCTCAACTATATAATAAAGAGGTAACCCCTTAAGGAGAAAAGGAGTATTAGGCTTTACATGTATCTTTCTTATTTAATATTAAATTAGAAAGATACAATACCCTTAATAATTTAGCACAATAATATTCATGTTCTCTATTAACATCCAGTATAACCCTTATACTAATTATTTTTAAAGTAAGCCAATAAATAAAGTAGTCCAGAGAATTGAGACTCTTTATAATCTTTTAAAAATGTCCGAGTATTGTATATTAAAGCCCGTTTGACACTTGACATATACAAATGCTTCACACCGAGCTACACTTTAAAAATAAGACATGAATGAATTTTAACATTAATATTACACTTTAAAACCATCCCGGAAGCGACTCAGAAATACTGACTTTGGAGGAGGCATTCCCTTGCTTTTCACTATAAAGCAGGTGACCTAAGGGAACACCCGCCCCCCCTTCCTCTGAGTCAAATAGCCCAGAGCGAAGAGGGCAGCCGGACGGAGTCACTGCCGGAACAGAAAGCCTGCATAACTATAGTTGCAACTGTTTAGTGGACGACATTCTGAGCAACAGATAACGGACCTAAACAATGCAGGACTCCAGAAATGGACTCAATATTTCTGAGATAAAAATTCGTGAATGTGGATGGCTGAGACCAATAAGCAGCCTTCATGAAATCTGTAATAGCAACACTATTAGCATAAGCCCAAGAAGTAGCAAGAGCTCTTACTTCATGAGCGGAAATCTTAAGCACAGACTGCTGAGAAGAAGATAAACTCTCATAAGCAGTACGGATAGTTAATTGAATCCATCTAGCAATAGAATGGACCGAAATGTCCCTTCTATTAGGCATCAAAGACAAAAAGAAACGTTTCCGTCCCTTTCTGATAAACTGAGATCTCTGTTTATAGATACGAAACGCTCTAACAAGACAGAGTAAAGGCCTACGCCCGTCTGAAGACGGAAGAGCCTTAATAACAATAGGTTCCGGATATTTATTAGGAGCCTGATTCTTAGCTAAAAAACCCACATTAGTAGTGAAGGTGATAGTGTTCCCGACACTACGATAGTGAGAATCATCCACCGACAGTGCATGAAGCTCACTGACTCTTCTAGCAGAAGAGAAAGCTAAGAGAAAAGCTGTCTTATAAGATAAGAATTTGAAATCTACTGTCCCAAGAGGTTCAAATGGCTTTTCCTTCAATTTAAGAAGAACCCAAGCTAAATTCCATTTAGGAATTAATCTAAGAGTTCTGGGTCTATTTATCGAGAAGTTTCTAACCAACTTAGATAAAGAGACATTAGATCCAATTTGTAAACTATCATGATGTGCATAGGTATCAGATAACATAGACCTATAACCCTTAATAGTAACAGGCTGCAGTTTGATTTCGTCAAACAAGTATACTAGAAAGTTTGCAATGTCTGGTATAGAGGGATCAAAAATATCTACAGAATGATCCCTACACCAACGACGAAAAACCTTCCACTTAGCCGCATAGTTTACCGAAGAGGAGGTCCTCCTACAGTTAGAAATCTAAATTTTATAGTAAATTTCCTTTCTTATTATACCTACCACAATTGTTTACTACAGGCTTGCACTACAGTGGAAGTCCCTAACTCGGATAAAATACTCTCTATTTTTGTCTTTCCCAAGCAAGTTGGGAAAGAAAAGTGGTGCAAAAGCACCAATAAAAATAAGCCAAAACTGGGTCGAGTGCAACCGGCGCAGACCCAGTACGGGACGCTCTCTCCCAAGTACAACTCCACGACTTCCGTTGCCAGTGCGCATATACCGTCTCTAAAGACTCATTCTTTTTGAATCCGTAAACGTTAAGAGTTATGTGATCAGCGGGGAGGAAAGATTCTTTACCCGTAAAGAAGACGGGAGGGCCTCCATGTAAACAATTGTGGTAGGTATAATAAGAAAGGAAATTTAATATAAAATTTAGATTTCTTATCAACCTACTCACAATTGTTTACTACAGGCTGAATAGACAAAAGGCTGGAGGGAATCGCATAACCAACCCCCACATAACCCTAGTGCACTGGAACCGTGAAGTAGAAGGAAGAGGTCCCGAGGCTTATCAACCATAATGTCGCAATCATTGATAAAGGACAATGAAAAGAGACATATGAGCCTGTGTGACACACAGACAGAAAAAGGGCAGTAACAGCACAAGGCTGAAACTGACCTTCAAGAAGCCTAATGGCTATGGCAGACAACAGCCTGAGCAGAAGAAAGAGGACCCAGGGCAAAAAGGTCCTCCGACTGCTCCTGCAACTGGCGTAAATAAAAGGTGGAGAAAGTAGAAGCATTTCTCCAGTAGGCTGCCTGCATAACATCCGACAACTTGACAGAGTTAGAATAAGCCCAAGAGGCAGACAGTGCCCGCACCTCGTGGGCAGAAATACGATTGGTAATACAATCGCCAGCTGCTAAACGACTATAAGCCGTACGAATAGCAAGACAAATCCATCGAGAAATGGACTGAGGAGAGATCTTCTGTCGACCCGGAATGAGAGACAGAAAAAAACGTTTTCTGCCCTTCCGTATGAAGCGTGTCTGATCAAGATAAATGCGAATAGCACAGACCGGACAGAGCAAAGGGCGAGTACCCTCAACAGAGGGAAGAGCCCTGATACAGATAGGAGGAGGAGTAGTATCTGGTAACTGATTCTTAGCCAAAATGGAGCAATCAGTGGTAAAAGTAACACTGTTGGGAGAGCTCCTAAAAAAGGCCGGGTCAACCGAGAGGGCGTGAAGCTCACTAACCCGTCTGGCCGAAGCAAATGCCATCAGAAAAGCCGTCTTATATGTGAGAAAATGCATCTCCACTTGGGATAAAGGTTCGAACGGCGCCCCCCCCCCCCCCCCCCCCAAGCAAAGCAGCACCCACGAAAGATTCCATCGTGGAGTGAGCTGCAAAGTCCGAGGCCTTTTCAAAGAAAAGTGCCGAACAAGCTTGGAGAGGTAAGGATTAGTGCCGATACGACGCTTCCCCACATAAGAAAAAGTCTCTGAAAAGCATAGACCTGTAACCCTTGATGGTAACAGGCTGGAGACCCCGAGAATCAAACAGATATACCAGAAACTCCGCAATCTGTGAAATCGAAGGATTGGCATAATCAACAGAGTGATCAGCACACCATCGACAGAAGACCTTCCATTTAGCTGCATAAGCTAAACCAGTGGAGTGCCTCCTTGAAGAAGAAATGCACTCCACTGCTCGTCTCGAAAAACCTCTACGGAGGAGACAGGACCTGACAAAAGATATGCGTGAAGGCACAATGAAGTCGGGTCGACGTGAAACCTCCTCGGGCGACCTTGACAAAGAAGGTCGCGACGTAGCGGGAGACGTGCCGGAACCGCCGCCATCAGCGAGCGGAGCTGATTGATCCACGCCCGCTGAGGCGACAGGGGAGCGATCAGAATGATTCGACAACTGCAGGTTCGAATTTTGGCGAGAACCTGAGGAAGAATCGGAACCGGCGGGAAGGCGTAGCCGACTAGACCGTTCCAATCGAGTGACAGAGCGTCCACGGCAAAAGCCAGAGGATCTAGACACGGGGACACGAAAGTGTCCACCTGATGGTTCCAACGAGTCGCAAAGAGGTCGATGTGGGGACGTCCCCAGAGATCGCAAAGCGACTGGAACACTGCCCTGTGAAGCATCCACTCGGTGGAAATAACCCTGCCCTGTCAGGACAGGGAGTCGGCTAGGACGTTCAGACGACCGGGAATGTGACGAACAACCACTCCGGCGTGAACATCCTGAGCGAGCAGTAAAAGATCCCGAGCTAACTCGTACATCGGAAGCGAGTGCGTGCCGCCCTGGTTCCGAATGTAAGCAACCACTGTCGAATTGTCGGATAGTAGAAGGACCTGGCGATTCGACAGGTGAGGGATCCACTGCCTGAAACTCAGAAGAAGAGCAAGAAGCTCCTTCTGGTTGATGTGTAGAGCTGCTTGATCCTGGTCCCACATCCCGTGTAGGGAAAGACCGAGAGGATCCAACGTCGCACCCCATCCGAGATCGCTGGCATCTGCCATCAGAACGCGATCGGACGTGGGTAAGTCCAGCGGAACACCCTGCGTAATCCACTGAACATCTGTCCAGGGAAGAAGGTGAGGATACAGAGAGTCCGGAAACGGAAGCACCTGATCCAGAGAATCTACATTCGGTCTCCAACGACTGAGCAGAAAGTGTTGGAGAGGTCTGACACGCAGCCGACCTAGAGGAATGAGATCCGTCACCGAACCGCAGAGACCGATCAGCCGGAGAAAACTCTGAGCGGTCGCGGACCTGGACTGGGACAGAGTCAGAGCAAAAGCTGAGAGAATCACAGCTTTGGCCTGGGGAACAGCCACCAAATTGAATTTGGTGTGGAAAGACATCCTCAGATGACAAAACGACTGAGAAGGAACCAGGTCCGACTTCTCCTCGTTGACTCTGAATCCTAACGACGTGAGAAAGCTCAACAGAGTGGCGACATCCGATTCCAGTAAGGCAGCATTGGAATGCCTCTGGAGGATATCGTCCAGATATGCCGAAGTTGTCACCCTGGACTGTGTGCGATGGAACGCTATCACATGCGACATCAGTCTGGTGAATGCCCAAGGAGCCAGGTTGAGGCCGAAAGGCATGGCCTTGAACTGGTAAACTCGCCCCAGAAAAGCGAACCTGAGATACTTCCGTGACGCCCGATGCATCGGAACGTGGAAGTAAGCGTCTCGCAGGTTGATGCTGGCTGCGAAATCTCCCTGGTGAATTGATTGGCGGACCGACCTGAAAGTCTCCATGCTGAACTTGGGAGCAATGATAGACTGGTTCAGGATACTCAGATCGATAACCGGTCGGAGTCGGCTGTCCTTCTTCGGCACCAAGAACAGGCGGGAATAGAAACCCACTGACTGAACGTTCTTGACGACCTCGATCGCCCCCTTTGCCAGGAGATTGACAATCTCCGTGGACAAAAGTTCCCGACGTAAAACGTCTGAAGGAACTGTGGTTGGAAGAGGCACCCTTGACAGAGTGGGGTGCCGTCGGAAAGATATGCGCAGCCCGGACCGAACAACATCTAACACCCATGGATCGGATGTGATGGTGGTCCAATGGTCTGCGAACTCTGCTATCCTTCCTCCAACCTGGGACGAGTCGAGGTGAGGACCTTCATTTCGAGCCCCGACGAGGCCCGCGAGAGGAGAAACCACCTCCTCTGCTAAATGAAGAATCCTGAGACTTCCCTCGATTCTGCCGACCCCTACCTTTACCCCGTGAGTAAGAAGTAGAGGCGGAGGCAGAAGGACCAGCCTTTTGCTTCACAGAGGAAGCAGAAGGGTACTTGTTAGGCTTGGAACGGCCCTTGCCTCCCCGAGAAGGCTGATCAAGCTGACGAAACAGCAGCTGATCTTTGGAATGACGTAGGACGTCATCCCGGACCGTCGACACGGAACCATGGAAAAGTTGCGGACCTGCCAAAGAAGCAGATCGAAGAGTAGCACGCTGCTCCTCGGAAAGGGATCGTCCTGTGTCCAGCACAGCGTCCCTTCGAACTAATTCCAAATTGGCCGTGTTACAGGCATGCGTGTGAGTAAGGTGCATAAGCGCCTTGGACAGCACACGCAAAGGAGCCTGTACCTCGTCAAACTTATCTGGAGGCAGATAAGCAGCCAAAGCTGAGACGACGTGATCTGAGAGAGAAAGCATGCCAAGCATCTCTCTAGATAAGCCCAACGTGGACTCCAGAGTCGTCATTGGAATGACGGCAGACTTGGGCTTGGAAAGCCCGAGGGAAGTGGAGTCCTGATCCAGAACCGTCAAAGCCTGGCAGACTGACGGATTGGCGGAATCGTAGGAACGATAACGCACAGGAGGCAAAAAGGTGTCAACCCTGGTGAAGAACGAAGTCTTCAAAGCCTTGGAATTCAGCTTGGCATCCAATGCTGAAAAAGCCTCAACCACCTGTACCGACTGGCACGGTCGAAGGCGCCCAGAAGCAGGTTGCTCCATAGGCTGTTGGCGCGCGACCGATGATCGCGGCCAGGCTGACACTGTCGGCTGGTTAGCAGGTTTGAGCTCAGGCAGAAACCCAAACACAAAGTCAAGAGCCGCCCCCAAGTCCAAAGACTGCTGGCCCTCGACCTCAAGCATGTCGGACTCCTCCCCAGAGTCGGAAGACACATAGCCCATCGTGGGCAAACCAGCCGACGCCTCCCATGGTGTCGGGACACCACAGGAATCGGAAACCGGCCTGTTTCCAATCCCGGGAGGCGGCGCCATAGGAGGCGCCTGGAAACCACCCATAGCCTCGCTGGAAGCAACAGGAAGGCTCTTAGAAAGAACCTGAGTGAGTAAGGAGAGGGCCTCCCTAAGCTCACTGCCTGTACCGACCGGTTCGACGGGAGCGAACCGGCAAAGTGGCTTCACCTCTGAGCCTCTTAACCAGCGAAGGGTCACGATCCTCCAAAACACCCGACGCGGGACGACGGGCAGCTGCCGAAACATCTGAAGGCAGACGTGTATAGGGGTACGATGCACCCCGAGGATCAATATTGCGAGAACTCATGAGAGTCACCGCGGACCTCTGCAGGGCAGAAGGTCCAGGCTGCACAAAAAGCGTTGGTCCCCCAAAACTGGTCGTGTGACCAGAGTGAGTAGACGGAAACGCCACGGAGTTCATAGTGTTTCCACTACGAACATCCGAATCCAAAGACACAACTGTGGTGCTCGACGGCGAAGAGACCACAGCGATGGGCTCGGCCGGCAGCCCCTTCCGACTTCGCCGAGTTGAAGTCAGGGAAGGCTGAGGCCGATATCCCACGTCTACAGTATCAGACAGTCCCGCAGTCCCCTGCAGTGAAAAGCCGAGGCCGGCTGAAACAGATAACGAAGCAGACGGGCCAGCAGCAGTGGTAGATACGTCGAGAGTCGTTGAGGCTGGTGAAATAGTGGAGAGAGCACATCGGCTCGGCTCCGAAGGAGGAGTCACAACCCTAGTGACAGCCTCAGATGTCGACTGGAGGGGGACCGTAGTCCCGGAACCAGGCATCTCTACACCAGAACACTCAACGGCTCCCGCAGTATCCACCACAGGAAAAGACTGCACATCCCCCATGGAGGAGGAATAACTCTCACTAGACAAAGTCGGCTCGGGAGGCCCCGAACGACCACGTTCTCCTTTCCCGCGGGAGTGGGAGGCACGGCCACGAGAACGAACGACACGGTTTACAGACGCCCAGAAGGTGGAAGACCATGTTCCACAGACACCACACGGCCGCTCGGCCGAACACCCATTACAGGAGGAACAAGACGAATGTACATCGTCCACATGCTTTGGCAGCAGACATTGCCCACAGGGAATTGTCCTGGGCATGATAGAGGTGAGAGGAGCAGGGAAGTGGAGATGAGAAAACAGAACACCCCCAAAGAAGAGAGAAAGGTGACAGAAACAAAGACCCCAGAAGGTCGACCGGGAACCACCCAACAGGAAGACTACTCTCAAAAGAAAGAAGAAACACTGCAGGAGTGGTACCCCGCTGACACCTAACTCTAACACAATTAGAAAATTTTGCAAAAAAAGCATTAACAATAATTGTGAAAAAATCTAAGTCCGAACCGCGTGGCACGCGAAATTAGCGAGCGACTCGAGAGAGAGCAAATAAAAATACATTATGGACATATAATAGAACAGAGAATATATAAAACACTGTTCCTGAGAATACAAAGGATACACTGTGTATAATGAATCAGGAATCATCAAACATCGAGCTGGTGGAACACTGATAAGCGTGCAAAAACATCTCGACACGAAGCAGATTTTAAAAAGAATGAGTCTTTAGAGACGGTATATGCGCACTGGCAACGGAAGTCATGGAGTTGTACTTGGGAGAGAGCGTCCCGTACTGGGTCTGCGCCGGTTGCACTCGACCCAGTTTTGGCTTATTTTTATTGGTGCTTTTGCACCACTTTTCTTTCCCAATTTGCTTGGGAAAGACAAAAATAGAGAGTATTTTATCAGAGTTAGGGACTTCCACTGTAGTGCAAGCCTGTAGTAAACAATTGTGAGTAGGTTGATAAGAAATCGCGTCCACTGCTCGTCCTGTAAAGTGCTTGCCATGCAAGAAGGACCGCACAACGTAAAACGTGAAGGTTGAGACCTTGCGGGTTGTGATGGAGTTGACGCGATTTCCCCTGCGAAAGAAGATCCTCCCGTGGAGGAAGCTTTCGCGGTAGGTCCCACAACAGACACCTGAGTAGATTTATCCACGGTCTCTGTGGCGACAGAGATGCTACCAACAGAATCTTGCATTGAGATTGTTTTATCTTTAGCAATACTTGTTGAATTAACGGCGCTGGAGGATACGCATATCCTATCATTCCGTCCCAAGGGATCGACAGAGCGTCTACTGCAAATGCTCTTGGATCCGGACACGGAGACACATACGTTTGCAACTGATTGTTGAGATGTGTCGCAAATAAGTCTATCATTGGCCGTTCCCATTGGTAGCAAATCTGATTGAATACTTGTTTGTTGAGAGTCCACTCCGACGGCAACAAGCGACCCTTTCGTGAAAGGGAGTCTGCTAGCACATTCAGACGACTCGGTATGTGACGGACCGAAAGAAGAACCTGATGTTCTAGCGCAAACAGAAGGATTCTTTCCGTTAGATTGAACAACGGAACTGAATGAGTGCATCCCTGATTCCGTATATACGCCACTACTGTCGTATTGTCGGATAGGATTTGGACATGAGCATTGTGAATAATGTCCATCCAATGACGTAACGCAAGCCAAATTGACATCATTTCTTTGATGTTTATGTGCTTGCACAGGAATTGCGGATCCCAAAGACCCTGGCATCTCGAATCCGTTGGGATCAATGATGCACCCCAACCTGTTTGACTGGCATCCGTCATAATGGTAAAACTCGGATCCGGCAACCGCAGCGGAACTCCCTGAGTTAACCACTGAATGTTTGCCCAAGTCTGAATCTCTTGTTTCACTTGATCTGACAAGAGAACGTCTACGTCGAGCGAATGAATTTTCACACTCCAATTCTGAGTCAAGAAAATTTGGAGAGGACGCGTGCGTAACCGCCCCATCGGAATGAGATCCGCAGTGGCTCCGCACAGACCTATCAGTCTCATAAATTCTCTCGCTGTGACTTTGTCTGCGTGCAGACAATAGCGAGCGTAACAACTGACTAATTACGCTCTGGTTAACGGCAGACGAACGAGATTGTTGTGCGTCTCGAAGCTCATTCCCAGATGAGTGAATGACTTGGACGGCACCAGATCAGACTTCTCCTCGTTTACTATAAAACCGAGACGTCGGAGCAATAGAAGTAGATTCTGAACATCGTTCTGAAGCGTTAACTCGTTGCCGTACCTCTGAAGAATGTCGTCCAGGTAGGCCGACGTTACCGCAGACGAATGAGCTCGGAAATAGATCATTACCGAGTTCATTACACGAGTGAAAGCCCAGGGTGCTAGATTCAGTCCGAAGCACATCGCCCGGAATTGATACACCACTCCTAGGACTGCGAAGCGTAGATACTTTCTGAATGTCGGATGTACCATGACGTGAAAGTACGCATCTTTGAGATCTATGCTTGTTGCATAATCGTTCACCCAAATACTCGCTCTGACCGACCGAATCGTCTCCATATAAAATTTCGGAGCGACGATCAGCTTGTTTATCCAGTTCAAATCTATGACTGGATGGAACGAGCCGCCTGGTTTCGGAACCAGAAACAGATGGCTATAGAATCCCGGAGTCTCCTGGTTTTCTACGACCTCTACCGCGTTCTTCATTAAAAGAGACTGCACCTCTGATAACAGAGCGTCTCTTTTCTGTGGATTTGACGGAAGTTGAGTCCACTTTGGACTTCGAGTTAATGGCGGCTTTCGTTTGAATGATATCTTTAGGCCTTCCGAAGTCACTCCTCTCACCCAAGGGTCGTCCGAAATCGACGCCCATTCTTGTGAAAAGCTCGACAACCTTCCGCCAACCGGTACGCGATAGAGGTTTAAGCCATCACCTCCTGGACCTGCGAGGCCTGCGGTAGGAGATACCACGTCCTCCACGACCCGCACCTCGTCCCGTCGACCTTGGGGCGTCCGACCGGTTGTCCCGGCCCGAAGGACGTCCCGAACGAGAGTCGCTATCCTGACGGTCTCTCGAATAAGACCAAGAGGACGCACCGGAACCTCTATAGGAACCTCTCTTGGGTGCATTAGACCCAGAAGTGCCTGTCTTATTCTTGTCTGCTGTATCCGACTTCTTAGAAGCAGATTTGAACAACAGAGAATCCGAAGCTTTCTTTGTAATTTTATCATAAATAGCAGAAAGCCTGCCGTCAAAGAGAAGTTCTCCGGAGACCGAAGCGACTCTAAGAGAGTTCTTCACCTTAGTATCCACGAGTGTGGATGTAGCTAAGGCTGCGTCACGTCTAACCAACTCCAGGTTTGCCACAGAAAGGGAGGAGTTACACGTGGAATAAGCTACTGCCCTTGAAAGAAGTCTTAAAGAGGATTGTATATCCTGGAATTCTTTCCCTTGAAGACGCAGTGATAACGCCTTAGTAAGGTGATCTGCGTAAGATAAGGCATCTAAACTGGCTCTGTTAGACGAAATAGTTGTTTCCAACACCGCGGTTGGAATAGACGCCGACGACGGTAATGATAATTCTAAGTCTTCCGTCTCGTCGTCCATACGCAGAGGAACTCTCGGGATACCTTGTCCTGCCGTATCGAATTTATTCCTTGCATTAATGAAAGGCAGGTTGAGAGTATTGGCGGACAAGAAACCTGCTTTCCCTGTTTTGGAAGCAAGTTTGAATATAGCGTCGTTCAATAATTCAAATGTTCTTGCAACATTATTGGACTGAGACGGAAACTCGGGAGCGATGTCCCTGAACCGCTCAAAGAAATCAGAGTCCAATGACGCTATAATTCTCTTGTCCGGAACCGCAGCAGTCTGGCCCGACGGAACAACTTGAGGAAGAAAGTGCCGGATGAAGTCCACGGCAGCTTTATGTTGTTCCGAAAGGGATAGCTCCAAGTCATCCGTATCCCTTTCACCATCCGGTCGGACCTCATGATGCTCCCAGTCGTCCGCCCCCGATGCTTCGGCGGAGCGTACCGACCCAGCACTGTCGGATAATTCCCGATCCGACACCGTTTCTGTCGGTTGCTGGGATGCTGCGATAAGTTGTGCTATTTGCACAAGCACGTCCGACATCGAGGCCTGCGGAGGCACAGTCTTTCGCTGCTTCGCCGAGGGCAGCTCCGCATCTGATGACTCCCGCATACTCTTCCTATGCGAACGTCCGGAGTCCACCGGCCTCGTGTCCCTGGCTACCGGATGGCGTGACCTGGTCGCCGAAGAATCCCTGATCGGCGAAGCTGGTAAAATATCGGCGGTCACGTAGCCAAGGTGCGGTCGTGTGCGCTGATGAGAGGAAGAAGCCTGAGCAGTCTCCGCGGACTGCCTATACAACGGAGCGTCCCGAGCGACGGACGTGTGCTCCGCTTGCGACACATTTTGTACCACAACATCTGGTCCCAGATGTTGTTGTACGAGAGAGGGGCCTCTCTCACTCGCGGCCTGGCTGGACCTGGACGAGCTAGGAACCGGACTCGAAGGCTTCCTCCGATCTCTCCTACTATCCGCCGTCACTGGATGTGCACGTTGAATGTTTATAGTGCTTGCATCACCCAACATTTCCTCCTGGACCGCATCGGACGAACCCGGCTGCCGAACCATTCGGTGAATGGACGCTACACCGGGCGAGCTAGCGGACGACATTTGATTAATCTCCATGAGCACTTTTGCCGCTAGCTCTGTATTCATTTGTGACGACGGAAGCGCACTTGCGGAAGATAACATGGAAACATCACCCTGTTCTTGTTCCTCTGAAATAGAAACTGATAGAGTAGAGTGACCCTGCGGAGAAAGAGCCGGCATAGCCTTTTCTCCACTAACAACATATCGTGACACACGTTTCCAATGTTTGTCATCCCAATATTGACATATAGAACAGGGATTAGTGTGAGAACACTGACTACAATTAATACAATGATCATGAAAGTCAGAGGAAGATTTCTTCCTATTACAATTTGAACAATATGCTTTCACTGTGAAAAGTCAACAACAAGTCCTAGTTACTCGCACAAACCCCAAACACAAAGATACATAATAACATGATCCATTAATAATGAAAAAAACAATTGAAAATCAAAATAATTTTTGAAAAATATTTTTTCAGCGAAGCCCAAGTTTCTGGAAAGTAACGTTGAGCCCCAATGGATCCGAAGGCTAAGTGTGGTCAAAAATTTTAAAATTATATTAAATAATTAATGCAACACTTACGGATAATAATAATGTATCTTATAGTGAGATAAACTACTCCAAAGGCAAACAGCCCCCCTCAAAAAAGACTGTTGCCAATGTAAACAAACAGTGTAAAAACACCAGAAAACATGACTCCAGGCACTGACAAAACTGGCCCAAAATCAGTCATCAAAATTACACTCTATCTGATGCAAGACAGAGACTCCCAGGGGAGAATCTGCAGAACATCAGATGGAAGATGCAGAACACAACGTTTATACACCCATGGGTGTTACACCCATGGGTGAAAACGTAACTATGGGGAAAATAACAGAAAACATTCTGTAACCAAGCTAACTCTCCCAAGAGAATTTAGAAATGATCTTTCTCAAAAATATGCCAAAAGCATGGGAGAATAGCAAGGGGGGACTTAGAATACCAGGGGAGAGGAAACACTGAATAAGCAGTGCAACTTTATAGCAAGAATGACAACAAGAGGCCCATGCCTCGAAAATAGGCAACTTAACATAATTTCATAAAAAATTTTAAGTACAGCCCTGATTATTTTTTGTCACTCCTTTTTCCTCTCCTCCTTCTATATCCTCCTTAGAATCACCATTTCTCCAATAATTACGTGTCTGGCATCCTTTAAACTGAGATTTACAAGCACAAAGATCAGTGAGATGTTGACTGATGAAGAGCCAAACAGAGAATGATAATTGGCGCCAATTTCGGAACGTCCTTGACACTGCGCATGCGCAGTAAGGGCAAAGTATGGAGGTCCTTTAGGACATGATTTCTTTTGGTTTTAGATGCAAATTTTGGGGATTGGGGGGCAAAATTTGTGTTTGGCCCTGGATTTTTTAGAGTTAGCACCAGCTAAGTCTGGGTCATTGGTACAGTATAAAAATCTGATGTTTCAGAAAAAAAATTTGTACTGTTGGCTTCAAATTGTGTAAGGTAAAGGATTAAAGATGCAGTACATAAAGCAATGTTGGGCTATATGAGTCAATTTTCTTTTTTGCATGTAATAACTCCCAATCCTTCAAAATGCATTTTGGGAATAATTGCCTAAGTGACACGTTTGTGTGTGTGTGTGTGTGTGTGTGTGTGTGTGTGTGTGTGTGTGTGTGTGTGTGTGTGTGTGTGTGTGTGTGTGTGTGTGTGGAAGGGGGGGGGGGGGAATACACATATCAACTTTGGTTGAAAACAAATAATCCAAACTGGAGTAATCAGTTGGAAACCAATTGTTTGCAGACAGATGGACGGACAGCAGTCATGACTATAGCCCTGACTATTGTCAGGCTGAAAATGCATTTTGCACCAAAGAAAAAATATTGCATGAATGGCCCTGGGTGAGGAGGAGGTGGGGTGGGGGGTGAGGGGTGGAGGAGAATGGGGTGTGTTAGGGGAGTCCATTTTTTTTTCCACATGTGGTCAGTCTAAATCCTTCAGAATGCATTTTGAGCAAAGAAAAAAAAATACCTAACTGGCACCATGAGGGTGGGGGTGGGGGGTGGTGTTTGTCTGGGTTTTTAAACACAAAATTTAACCAAAACTGTAAAACTGCATTTTTGACAAAGAAAAAAAAAGTGCCTAATTGGCCCCCTCGGTGGGGTTATGTGAGTTTAAAAAAAGGTTCTGCATGTAGTGATTGTAAATAGTTCAAAAAGCATATTCGAGGAAAGAAAAAACAATGCCTAAATATTTCAAGCTCTATTTTTAAAAATAAACATAGATTCTAGGAATACTGCAGAAAGTTAAAAAATTTATAGTAATTTATATATTTTTTATACTTACCAATGACCCAGACATAGCTGGAGCTAATTCTTAAAATATAGGGCCAAACACAAATTTTGCCCCCAATCCCCAAAATTTGCATCTAAAACCAAAAGAAAACATGTCCTGAATGGCCCTCCACACTTCACCTCTACTGCGCATGTGCAGTGTCAAGGACGTTCCGAAATTGGCGCCATTAATCATTCTAATAACCAGTGCCTGGTAAGCGCTATGTACTCAGCGGGGAGGTAAGAGTTCCCAACTCCTGGGAGGGCCATCCCCGTCTGGGTCATTGGTAAGTATAAAAAATATATAAATTACTATAAATTTTTTAACATTTTTATACTGTACCAATGACCCAGACATAGCTGAATAGTAAAAAGGCTGGAGGGCCAAGGACATAGAGCAAGATGGAATACGCTCAATAAAATAAAATAGAGTCATCCCCTCTAGGGAAAAAGAAGTATTAGGCCTTACATGTATCTTTCTTATTTATGATAAATTAGAAAGATACAACACCTTCCAAAATTGAGCATCATACATCCATGTACTCTATTAATATCTAGTATAATCCTTATACTAATAATTTTTAAAGTAAGCCAATAAATAAAGTAAGTCTAGAGAATAGAGACTCTTTATACTCCTTAAAAGTGTCTGAGGATTGCATAATCATGTCCGTTGACACATGCTATATTCAAAAGCTATACTTTAAAAACTAAGACTTGAATGAATTTTTAAAACATAAACTTCTCACTAAACAACCATCCCAATAACAGCTCAGAATTACTAACTCCGGAGGAGGTATCCCCTTGGTTTCATAGTAAAACAGGTGACCCAAGGGAACACCCTCCCCCCTCCCCTTTTTCTTGCCCTGGGTCAAATAGCCCAGAGCGAAGAGGGCAGCAGAACGGAGTCACTGCCGAAACAGACAGCCTACCTAGCTATAGTAGCAACTGTTAAGTGAATGACATTCTGAGCAGTAGATAATAGACCTAACAATAGAGGCCTCCAGAAATGGACTCAATATTTCTGAGATAAAAAATTCATGAATGTGGATGGCTAAGCGTAATGAGCAGCCTTCAAAAATCTATAATAGCGACACTATTAATGTAAGCCCAAGATGTAGAAGAACTCTTACTTCATGAGCCGAAATCTCAAACACCACTGCTGAGTCAAAGATATACCATAAGCAGTATCGATAGTTAATTGAATCCATTAGCAATAGAATGGAGCGTAACGTCCTTCTAATAGGCATCAAAGACATTAGAAGTTTACGCCCGTAGTAATAAACAGATATCTGTTTATAAATACATAACTCTAACCGGACAGAGTAAAGGCCTATGCCCGTACGAAGACGGAAGGACCTTAATAACAATAGGATCCGGATATTAGGAGCCTAACTCTTATGCAAAAATCCAACCTAAATAGTAAAGGAAGTAGTGATTCCAAAACTACGAAAGTGAAAATCATCCACCGATAGTGCATGAAACTCACTGACTCTTCAGTAAAAGATAAGCCAACAGAATTACTGTCTAAAAGGTCAGAATTTGAAAACTACTGTTTCCAGAGGCTCAAATGATTACTTAGCTAAATAAGAACCGAAGTTAAATTCCATATAGGAATTTAATCTAATGATTCTAAGTCTATTTATCGAAAAGTTACTAACTGACTTAGATAAAGAGACATAAGACTCAATTGTAAACTATCATAGAGTGCATAGGTATGAGGTAACATAAACCTATAACCTTAATAATAACAGGCTGCAGTAGATCTTGTCAAACAAGTATACTAAAAAGTTGCAATGAGTAGTATGGAGGGATCAACAATATGAACATAGTGATCCCTACACCAACGACGGAAGAGCCTCCACTTTAGCCGCATAGAATAGCGAAGAAGAGGATCTCCTACAGTAAGAAATCGCGTCCAAAGCTTGTCCAGTACAATGCTTACAATGCAATAAGGACCACACAACGAAATACGCGAAGGTTGCGACCTTGCGGGTTGTGATAAAGATGACACGATTTTACCCAGCAAAAAAAGATCCTCTCATTGAGGAAGATTTCACGTTAAGTCCCACAGTAGACATCAGAGTAAATTTACCCACGGTCTCTGCGAAGACAGAGATGCTGCTATCAACAGAAATGTATTGTGGTTGTTTATCTTAGCAATACCTGCTGAAACAGCATCGCCGGAGGATACGCATATCCTATCATTCCGTCCTATTAGATCAATAGAGCGTTAACAACATTAGCTCAGAGATCCGGACAAGCAAACACATACGTCTGCAATTGATTAGCAAGCTGTGTCGTAAATAAATTATCATTGGGCGCTCCCATTGATAGCAAATCTGATTGAATACTTGTTTGTTGTGAGTCCATTCTGACGGCAACAAGCGACCCATAAGTGAACGGGAGTCCGGTAAAACAATCAGACGACCCGGAATATGACGGACCGAAACAGAACTTGGTGTACTATAACAAACAGAAGGATTCTTTCCATTAAATTGAATAACGGAAACGAATGAGTGCCTCCCTGGTTCTGGAGATACGCCACTACTGTTGAATTAACGGACAGGATTTGGACATACGTTTCTGAATAATGTTCATCCAATGACATAAAGCAAGCCTAAAAAACATTATTCCGCAGAAGATAAGTGCTTGCTTAGAGACTGCAGAACCCAAAGACCCTGGCACTTCGAATCCGTTGGGATCAATATTATATCCCAACCTGTTTGACTGGCAACCGTCAAAATTATAACACTCGGATCGGGCAACTGCAGTGGCACTCTCTGAGTCAACCACCGAATGTTTGCCCCAGTCTGAATCTCTTGCAACACTAGATAGACAAGAGAACGTGTAAATCGAGCAATTCATGGATTGCTGAAAAGTTGCCGTCGAAGAGAAGCTTCTCCGAGAACGAAGCGACTCTGAGAGAGTTCTTCACCTTACTATCCACGCGCGTGGATGTAGCTAGGGCTGCGTCACGTCTAACCAACTCCAATCAGCCACTGAAGGGCGGAGTTATACATGAACAAACTACTGCCCTCAAAAGAAATCACATTGAGGATAATATCCCGTAATTCTTTTCTTGAAGACGTAATGATAATGCCTCAGTAAGGTGGATTACTTATGATAAAGCGTCTAAGTTAAGTCTACTGGACATCATTGTCGTTTCCAACATTGTGGTTGGAAAAGACATAGACGGCGAAAAAGAATATTTCCAGTCTTTAACCACGCCGTCTAGACGCATATGAACTCTCGGTATGCCCTGCTCTGCCAAAATAAATTATTTGTATAAATGATAAAAAGGCAGAAATGAGCATTGCGGACAAGAAACTAAACTATCATGCTTGGTAGCAGGCTTATATGCATATATAGCGTCGATAAATAATACACATGTTCTAATGACATTATTGGACTGTGTCGGTAAGTCAGGGACAATGTCCCTGAACCGATCCAAAATTCCGTGTCCAATGACGCTATAAGTCTCTTATCCAACATCGCAGCAATGTAGTCCGAAATAACAATCACTGGAAGATAATGCCAGAAGATATGAATGGCAGCTTCCGATGCTACGAAAGGGAAAACTCGAAATCTTTTGAATCCCTTTCGCCATCCTGTCGGACCCTATAAAGCGTTCGGTCGTCCGTACCTGATGCAACCGCGGACCGCACCGACCCAGCGCCGTCAGATAATTCCTAATTCGACTAAGAAACTGTTGATTGCTGGGATGCTGCGAAAAAACTGTGCTAACTCGGATAGCACGTCCGTCACTGAGGCCTGTGGAGAAGCGGTCCTACAATGCATTGCCGCTGGAAGCTCCGTGATTGTTACCCCGTGCATACTACTAATATGCGAGCGAACGGAGTGTATAGGCCTCGTGTCCCTTGGCTACCGGATGCGTGACCTATTCGCCGTGGAATCACTGAATGACGAAACTGATCGGATACTCGAGGTCACGTAGCCAATGTGCGGTCGTGTGCCCTGCTGTGAGGATGAGGAAGCATTATCGACATTCTCTCGGACTGTCAATATAACGGAGCGTCCCGACAGACAGACATATGCTCTGAATGTAAAATATCTGAACCACAACATGCGGTCCCCTATGTTGTTGGACGAGAGAGGGACCTCTCTCGCTCACAGCCCGGACGGACCTGGACAAGCCAGGAACCGGACTAACAGGCTTCCTCCGATCTGTCCTCAATCCGCCGTCACTGGGTGAGTACTAAAGTAATTATAGTGCTCGCATCACCCAAATCTCCTTCCTAGACCGCAACAGACGAACCCGGCAGCCGAAGCATTCAATGAATGTACGCTACACCAGGTGAGCTAGCGAATGTCACTCCGTCGATCCTACAAGGGACCTCTTAGGCGATAGACATATTCCATGAGCACTTATTGCCACTAGCTCTTCATTAACTATGACGACAGAGGCACACTTTTGAAAGACATCTCCGTAACTTTGCGAACAAGAAACCCGAAATGCTTGGTAATAGCAAGCATATAATAATAATATATATATAGCGTCGTTCAATAATTCGAAAGTTTGTGTGACATTATTGGACTATGTCGGAACTGAGGGACGATGTCCCTGAACCGAACCAAAAATTTCTAAGTCCACCGACGCTATCAGTTTCTTATCCGGCATCGCAGCATTCTGGTCCGACGAAAGAAGCTGTAGAAGATCAAGTCAGATGACATACACAACAGCATATGTTGTTCCGAAAGGGAAAGCTCGAAATCCTCCGAATCCTTTTCGGTATCCCGTCGGACCGGATGAAATTTTCGGACGTCCGTACCCGCTTCCGCGAAGCGTCCCGACCCAGCATCGTCGGATAAAAAAAAATGCGACAGATTCAGTTGATGCTGGGATGCTGCGATAAGCTGTGCTATTTAGGAAAGCATGTCCGTTCCCGAGGCCTGTGCAGTAGCGGTCTTACGATGCATTGCCGCCGGAAGCTCCATATACGTTGACTCCCGCACACTTTCCTATGCAAACGTCCGAAGTCTGCAGGCCTCGTGTCCCTGGCTACCGGATGGTGTGACCTGGTCGCCGATGATTCTCTGACTGGCGAAGCTGACTGGATATCCGAGGTCACGTAGCCAAGAGCGGTCGTGTGCGCTACCATGAGAATGAGGAAGCCTTATTGACAGTCTACTCCGGACTGCCTATATGTGGGAGCGTCCCGAGCGACGGACGTATGCTCCGAATGCGAAACATTTTGTACCACAACATCTGGCGCCAGATGTTGTTGTACGAGAGAGGGGCCTCTCTCGCTCGTCGTCCGGATGGACCAGAACGAGCTATGAACCGGACTAAAAGGCTTCCTCCTTTCTCCCTCTAATCCGCCGTCACTGGGTGTGCATTTGGTTGATTTATAGTGCTCGCATCACCCCAAAACTCCTTCTAGACCGCAACGGATGAACCCGGCTGCCGAACCATTCGATGAATGGACGCTACACCGGGCGAGCTAGCGGACGTCAAAGGCCGTCGAACCTACTAGGGTCCTCTTAGGCAATTGGCGTATTTACATGAGCACTTTTCCGCTAGCCCTTCATTAATTGTGACGACGGAGGCACACTGTTGGAAGACATCACAGATACATCACCCTAATCTTGATCGTCTGAAATAGAAGTTAAAAAATTTATAGTAATTTATATATTTTTTATACTTACCAATGACCCAGACATAGCTGGTGCTAACTCTTAAAATATAGGGCCAAACACAAATTTTGCCCCCCAATCCCCAAAATTTGCATCTAAAACTAAAGAAAACATGTCCAGAGAGGCCCTCCACACCTCGCCCCCACTGCGCATGCGCAGTGTCAAGGACGTTCCGAAATTGGCGCCATTTATCATTCTAATAACCAGTGCCTGGTAAGCGCTATGTACTCAGCGGGGAGGCAAGAGTTCCCAACTCCTGGGAGGGCCATCCCCGTCTGGGTCATTGGTAAGTATAAAAAATATATAAATTACTATAAATTTTTTAACATTTTTATACTGTACCAATGACCCAGACATAGCTGAATAGTAAAAAGGATGGAGGGCCAAGGACATAGAGCAAAATGGAATATGCTCAATAAAATAAAATAGAGTCATCCCCTGTAGGGAAAAGAAGTAATAGGCCTTACATGAATCTTTCTTATTTATGATAAATTAGAAAGATACAACACCTTCCAAAAATTGAGCTTCATACATCCATGTACTCTATTAATATCCAATAATCCTTATACTAATAATTTTTAAAGTAAGCCAATAATAAAGTAAGTCTAGAGAATAGAGACTCTTATACTCCTAAAAGTGTGTGAGAATTGCATAATCATGTCTGTTGACATATGCAATATTCAAAAGCTATACTTTAAAAACTAAGACTTGAATGAATTTTATAAACTTAAACTTCTCACTAAACAACCATCCTAAAAACAGCTCAGAATTACTAACTCCGGAGGAGGTATCCCCTTGTTTTCATAGTAAAAACAGGTGACCCAAGGGAACACCCTCCCCCCCCCCTTTTTCTTGCCCTGGGTCAAATAGCCCAGAGCGAAGAGGGCAGCCGAACGGAGACACTGCCGAAACAGACAGCCTACCTAGCTATAGTAGCAACTGTTAAGTGAATGACATTCTGAGCAGTAGATAATAGACCTAACAATAGAGGCCTCCAGAAATGGACTCGATATTCTGAGATAAAATTCATGAATGGATGGCTGAGCGCAATGAGCAGCCTTCAAAAATCTATAATAGAACACTATTAATGTAAGCCCAAGAAGTAGAAGAACTCTTACTTCATGAGCCGAAATCTTAAGCACAACTGCTAAGCCAATGATATACCATAAGCAGTACGCTAGTTAATAGAATCCATTAACAATAAAATGGAGCGTAACGTCCTTCTACTAGACATCAAAGACAGAAGAAGCTTACGCCCTTGTAATAAACAGATATCTGTTTATAAATACATAAACTGTACCCGGAAAGAGTAAAGGCCTATGCCCATACGAAGACGGAAGGACCTTAAAATAATAGGTTCCGGATAATAGGAGCCTAACTCTTATGCAACAATCCAACCTAAATAGTAACGGAAGTATTGATTCCGAAACTATGAAAGTGAAAATCATCCATCGATAGTGCATGAAACTCACTGACTCTACAGTAAAAGAGAAACCAACAGAATTACTGTCTAAAAGGTCAGAATTTGAAAACTACTGTTTCCAGAGGCTCAAATGATTACTTAGCTAAATAAGAACCTGAAGTTAAAATCCGTATAGGAATTTAATCTAAAGATTCTAAGTCTATTTATCAAAAAGTTACTAACTGACTTAGATAAAGAGACAAAAGACTCAATTGTAAACTATCGTAGAGTGCATAGGTATGAGGTAACATAAACCTATAACCTAAATAACAACAGGCTGCAGTAGATCTTGTGAAACAAGTATACTAAAAAATAGCAATGAGTAGTATGGAGGGATCAACCATATGAACATAATGATCCCTACACCACGACGGAAGAGCCTCCACTTTAGTCGCATAGAATAGCGAAGAAGAGGATCTCCTATAGTAAGAAATCGCGTCCAAAGCTCGTCCAGTACAGTGCTTACAATGCAATATGGACCACACAACGGAAAACATGAAGGTTGCGACCTTGCTGGTTGTGATAAAAATGACACGATTTACCCAGTGAAAAAAGATCCTCACATAGAGGAAGATTTCACGTTAAGATCCACAGTAGACAAGAGAGTAAATTACTCATGATCTCTGTGAAGATAGAGATGCTATCAACAGAAATATATTGTGGTTGTTTATCTTAGCAATACCTGCTAAAAACAACAGCGCCGGAGGATACGCGTATCCTATCATTCTGTCCTATAGATCAATAGAGCGTTAACAGTATTAGCTCAGAGATCTGGACAAGCCAACACATACGTCTGCAATTGATTAGCCAACTGTGTCATAAATAAAACATCATTGGGCGCTCCCATAGATAGCAAATCTGATTGAATACTTGTTTGTTGAGAGTCCATTCTGACAGCAACAAGCGACCCGTAAGAGAACGGGAGTGCGATAAAACAATCAGACGACCCAGAATATGACGGACCAAAACTGAACTTGGTGTACTATAACCAACAGACGGATTCTTTCCATTAAATTGAATAACGGAAACGAAAGAGTGCCTCCCTGGTTCCGGAGATACGCCACTACTGTCGAATTAAAGGACAGGAATTTGGGCATGCGTTTCTGAATAATGTTCATGCAATGACATAAAGCAAGCCTAAAAAACATTATTCCGCGGAAGTTAACTGATAGCTAAAAGACTGCGGAACCCAAAGACCCTGGCACTTCGAATCCGTAGGGATCAGTATATATCCCAATCTGTTTGACTGGCAACCGTCATAACAGCCACACTCGGGTCCGGCAACTGCGGCGGCACTCTCTGAGTCAACCACCGAATGTTTGCCCCAGTCTGAATCTCTTGTAACACTAGATAGACAAGAGAATGTATAAATCAAGCAATTCATGGATTGCCGGAAAGTTGCCGTCGAAGAGAAGCTCCTCCGAGAACGAAGCGACTCTGAGAGAGTTCTTAACCTACTATCCACGCGTGGATGTAGCTAGGGCTGCCTCACGTCTAACCAACTCCAATCAGCCACTGAAGGGCGGAGTTATACGTGAACAAACTACTGCCCTCAAAAGAAATTACATTGAGAATAATATCCCGTAAATCTTTTCTTGAAGACGTAATGATAACACCTCAGTAAGGCGGAATACGTATAATAAAGCGTCTAAGTTAAGTCTAATATACATAATGTCGTTCCCAACATTGAAATTGGAAAAGACATAAACGGTGAAAAAGAATATATGCAGTCTTTAATCACACCGTCTAGACGCATATGAACTCTCGGTATGCCCTGCTCTGCCAAAATAAACTATATGTAAAAAAGATAAAATGGCAGAAATGAGCCACGCGGACAAGAAACTAAACTATCATGCTTAGTAGCCGTCTTGTATATATATAAATATATAGCGTCGAAAAATAAAACATATGTTGTAATGACAATATTGGACTGCGTCGGTAAGTCAGGGACAAAGTCCCTGTACCGATCGAAAAATCCGAGTCCAATGACGCTATAAGTCTCTTATCCAAGATCGCAGCAATGAAGTCCGAAAAATAATCACTGGAAGAAATGCCAGAAGATATGAAAGGCATCTTCCGATACTACTAAAGGGAAAACTCGAAATCTTTCGAATCCCTTTCGCCATCCTGTCGGACCCTATAAAGCGTTCGGTCGTCCGTAGCTTGATGCAACCGCGGACCGCACCGACCCAGCGCCGTCGGATAATTCCTGATTCGACCGAGAAACCGTCAATTGCTGGGATGCTGCGAAACAACTGTGCTAACTCGGATAGCACGTCCGTCACTGAGGCCTGAGGAGCAGCGGTCTTACGATGCATTGCCGCAGGAAGCTCCGAGATCGTTACCCCGTGCATACTTCCAATATGCGAGCGAACGGAGTGTATAGGCCTCGTGTCCCTTGGCTACCGGATGGCGCGACCTATTCGCTGTGGAATCACTGAATGCCGAAACTGATCGGATACTCGAGGTCACGTAGCCAATGTGCGGTCGTGTGCCCTGCTGTGAGGATGAGGAAGCATTAAAGACAGTCTCTCGGACTGTCAATATAACGGAGCGTCCCGAGCAACGGACATATGCTCCGAATGTAAAATATCTGAACCACAACATGCGGTCCCCTATGTTGTTGGCTTCCTCCGATCTGTCCTCAATCTGCCGTCACTGGGTGAGTACTAAAGTAATTAAAGTGCTCGCATCACCCAAATCTCCTTCCTAGACCGCAACGGACGAACCCGGCAGCCGAACCATTCGATGAATGTACGCTACACCGGGTGAGCTAGCGAATGTCACTCCGTAAGCGATAGACATATTCCATGAGCACTTATTGCCGCTAACTCTTCATTAACTATGACGACAGAGGCACACTTTTGAAAGACATCTCCATAACTCTTCGAACAAGAAACCAGAAATGCTTGGATAGCAAGCATAAAATAATAATATATATAGCGTCGTTCAATAATTCGAAAGTTTGTGTGACATTATTGGACTATGTCGGAACTGAGGGACGATGTCCCTGAACCGAACCAAAAATTTCTAAGTCCACCGACGCTATCAGTTTCTTATCCGGCATCGCAGCATATGTTGTTCCGAAAGGGAAAGCTTGAAATCCACCGAATCCCTTTCGGTATCCCGTCGGACCGGATGAAACTTTCGGACGTCCGTACCCGCTTCCGCGGAGCGTCCCGACCCAGCATCGTCGGATAAAATATATGCGACAGATTCAGTTGATGCTGGGATGCTGCGATAAACTGTGCTATTAAGGAAAGCACGTTCGTTCCCGAGGCCTGTGCAGTAGCGGACTTACGATGCATTGCCGCTGGAAGCTCCGTGTACGTTGACTCCCGCATACTTCCTATGCGAACGTCCGGAGTCTGCAGACCTCGAGTCCCCGGCTACCGACCCAGCGCTGTCGGATAATTCTCGATCCGACACCGTTTCTGTCGGCTGCTGGGATGCTGCGATAAGCTGTGCTATGTGCACAAGAATGTCCGGCGTCGAGACCTGCGGAGGCGCAGTCTATCGCTGCTTCGCCGAGGGCAGCTCCGCATCAGATGGCTCCCGCATACTTTTCCTATGCGAACGTCCGGAGTCCATCGGTCTCGAATCCCTGGCTGCCGGATGGTGTGACCTGGTCGCCGAAGAATCCTTGATCGGCGAAGCTGGTAATATATCGGCGGTCACGCAGCCAAGGTGCGGTCGTGTGCGCTGACGAGAAGAGGAAGCCTTAGCAGTCTCAGCGGACTGCCTATACAACGGAGCGTCCCGAGCGACGGACGTATGCTCCGCTAACAACACATTTGTACCACAACATCTGGGGCCAGATGTTGTTGAACGAGAGAGGGGCCTCTCTCGCTTGCCGTCCGGATGGACCGGAACGAGCTATGAACCGGACTAAAAGGCTTCCTCCGTTCTCCCTCCGATCCGCCGTCACTGGGTGTGCATTAAGTTAATTTTATAGTGCTCGCATCACCCCAAAATTCCTTCTAGACCGCAACGGACGAACCCGGCTGCCGAACCATTCGGTGAATGGACGCTACACCGGGCGAGCTAGCGGACGTCAAAGGCCGTCGAACCTACTAGGGTCCTCTTAGGCAATTGGCGTATTACATGAGCACTTTTCCGCTAGCCCTTCATTAATTGTGACGACGGAGGCACACTGTTGGAAGACATCACAGATACATCACCCTAATCTTGATCGTCTGAAATAGAAATTGATAAAGTAGAGTGACCCTGCGGGGAAAGGACCGGAGTGTCCAAATCCCCAACAACATACCGTGACATACGCTTCCAATATTGTCATCGAAATCATACGATACAGAACCGGAGTTAATGCGAGTACACTGACCACATATAGAATGATAATAAGGTCAGAGGAAGACTTCCTCTTAAAACAATAGATCAATATCCTTTCAATGTGAAAAGAAAACAAGTCCTGGTACTCGCACTAACCCCTGGCAATCAAAATACATAATAATAATATGATCCATTAATATAGAAAAAATAATTGAAATCAAAATATTTTGAAAAAATATTTTTTCAGAACAGCCCAAGTTTCTGAAAAGTAACGTTGAGCCCCAATGGATCCCAAGCCTAAGTGTGGACAAAAATTTTAAAAATATTTTAAACAATTTATTCAACACTTACGAACAATAATAATGTATCTAGTTATGATTGAAATAACATAAAGATATTATTATTTAGAAATCCCCCCCCTCACACAGAGGGCTGTTGTAAATGTAAACAATGAGTGTAAAAACACTAAAATAAGACTCCAGGCACCCAGGCCCGAAATCAGTTACCAAAAATACACCATCTGATGCAAAACAGAGACTTCCAGGGAAGAAACTGCAGAACATCAGATGGTAGATGCAGAACACAACGCCTAACCACCCGTAGGTGAAGACGTAAACATGGGGAAAGAACAGAATTCATTCTGTTATTCAGCTAAACTCCCAAGAAATTTTAGTAATAATAATTACAGAAATTATGCCAAAAGCATGGGAGAATAGCAAGGGGGAACTTAAAGGACAGGGAGAGAGGAAAAACACTTGTAAAAACAGTGTAACTAAATAATCAGAATGACAACAAAATGGCTGCTGCCTTGAAAATAGGTAACTTAACATAATTTCATTAAAAAATTTTAAGTTACAGCCCTGATAATATTCTGTCACACATTCTTTTCCTCTCCTCCTTTTCTATCCTCCTTAGAATCACCATTTCACTAATATTTATTTGTCTGGCATCATTTAAACTGAGATTTAAAAGCACAAAGATCAGTCAGATGTTAACTGATGAAGGGCCAAACTTAGAATGATAAATGGCGCCAATTTCGGAACGTCCTTGACACTGCGCATGCGCAGTGGGGGCGAGGTGTGGAGGGCCTCTCTGGACATGTTTTCTTTAGTTTTAGATGCAAATTTTGGGGATTGGGGGGCAAAATTTGTGTTTGGCCCTATATTTTAAGAGTTAGCACCAGCTATGTCTGGGTCATTGGTACAGTATAAAAATATTGATAAAGTAGAGTGACCCTGCGGGGAAAGGACCGGAGTGTCCAATTCCCCACTAACATACCGTGACATACGCTTCCCATGTTGTCATCGAAATCATACGATACAGAACAGGAGTTAATGCGAGTACACTGACCACATATAGAATGATTATAAAAGTCAGAGGAAGACTTCCTCTTATTACAATTGATCAAAATCCTTTCAATGTGAAAAGAAAACAAAGTCCTGGTACTAGCACCAACCCCTGGCAATCAAAATACATATTAATAATATGATCCATTAATATAGAAAAAATAATTGAAATCAAAATATTTTGAAAAAATATTTTTTCAGAATAGCCCAAGTTTCTGAAAAGTAACGTTGAGCCCCAATGGATCCCAAGCCTAAGTGTGGACAAAAATTTAAAAAATATTTTAAACAATTTATTCAACACTTACGAACAATAATAATGTATCTAGTTATGATTAAAATAACATCAAGATATTATTTTCAAGAAATCCCCCCCTCACACAGAGGGCTGTTGTAAATGTAAACAATGAGTGTAAAAACACTAAAATAAGACCCCAGGCACCCAGGCCCGGAATCAGTTACCAAAAATACACTATCTGATGCAAAACAGAGATTTCCAGGGAAAAAACTGCAGAACATCAGATGGTAGATGCAGAACACAACGCCTAACCACCCGTAGGTGAAGACGTAAACATGGGGAAAAGAACAGAATTTATTCTGTTATTCAGCTAAAACTCCCAAGAAATTTTAGTAATAATAATTACAGAAACTATGCCAAAAGCATGGGAGAATAGCACGAGGGGACTTAAAGGACAGGGAGAGAGGAAAACACTGAAAAATCAGTGTAACTAAATAACCAGAATGACAACAAAATGGCTGCTGCTTCGAAAATAGGTAACTTAACATAATTTCATTAAAAAATTTTAAGTTACAGCCCTGATAATATTCTGTCACACATTTATCCTCTCCTCCTTCTCTATCCTCCTTAGAATCACCATTTCACTAATATTTATGTGTCTGGCACCATTTAAACTGAGATTTACAAGCACAAAGATCAGTCAGATGTTAACTGATGAAGGGCCAAACTTAGAATGATTAATGGCGCCAATTTCGGAACGTCCTTGACACTGCGCATGCGCAGTAGAGGTGAAGTGTGGAGGGCCATTCAGGACATGTTTTCTTTGGTTTTAGAAGCAAATTTTGGGGATTGGGGGGCAAAATTTGTGTTTGGCCCTATATTTTAAGAGTTAGCACCAGCTATGTCTGGGTCATTGGTACAGTATAAAAATATAGTGTTCTGTAGTTTCAACGGTATTGAAAGAATTCAAGCAGAGAAAAAGCCCGGAAAACTGTCATTTTGATGAACTTTTGAAAGTCTATGGGGCTGTAATTTTGGTAAAAATCAGTGGAGCGGAACAAAACCCAAACTTGTTCTGTAGGCCACCATGTTAGACTAACATACCAAACATCAGCTCAATATCTGGAAGCATGTAGAAAAAAAGTCCGGCAAGTTAAAAAATTTATAGTAATTTATATATTTTTTATACTTACCAATGACCCAGACATAGCTGGTGTTAACTCTTAAAATATAGGGCCAAACACAAATTTTGCCCCCCAATCCCCAAAATTTGCATCTAAAACCAAAGAAAACATGTCCTGAATGGCCCTCCACACTTCACCTCTACTGCGCATGCGCAGTGTCAAGGACGTTCCGAAATTGGCGCCATTAATCATTCTTATAACCAGTGCGTGGTAAGCGCTATGTACTCAGCGGGGAGGTATGAGTTCCCAACTCCTGGGAGGACCATCCCAGTCTGGGTCATTGGTAAGTATAAAAAATATATAAATTACTATAAATTTTTTAACTTTTTTATACTGTACCAATGACCCAGACATAGCTGAATAGTAAAAAGGCTGGAGGGCCTAGGACATAGAGCAAGTTGGAATACGCTCAATTATATAAAATAGAGTCATCCCCTCTAGGGAAAAAGAAGTATTAGGCCTTACATGTATCTTTCTTATTTATGATCAATTAGAAAGGTACAACACCTTCCAAAATTAAGCATCATACATCCATGTACTCTATTAATATCTAGTATAATCCTTATACTAATAATTTTTAAAGTAAGCCAATAAATAAAGTCTAGAGAATAGAGACTCTTTATACTCCTTAAAAGTGTCTGAGGAATGTATAATAACGTCCGTATGACACATGCTATATTCAAAAGCTATACTTTAAAAACTAAGACCTGAATGAATTTTTAAAACATAAACTTCTCACTAAAAAGTCATCCCAGTAACAGCTCAGAATTACTAACTCCGGAGGAGGTATCCCCTTGTTTTCATAGTAAAACAGGTGTCCCAAGGGAACACCCTCCACCCCCCCCCCCCCCTTTTTCTTGAAGTGGGTCAAATAGCCCAGAGCGAAGAGGGCAGCAGAACGGAGTCACTGCCGAAACAGAAAGCCTACCTAGCTATAGTAACAACTGTTAAGTGAATGACATTCTGAGCAGTAGATAATAGACCTAACAATAGAGGCCTCCAGAAATGGACTCGATATTTCTGAGATAAAAATTCATGAATGTGGATGGCTGAGCGCAATGAGCAGCCTTCAAAAATCTATAATAGCGACACTATTAATGTAAGCCCAAGATGTAGAAAAAACTCTTACTTCATGAGCCGAAATCTCAAGCACAACTGCTGAGTCAATGATATACCATAAGCAGTACCGATAGTTAATTGAATCCATTAGCAATAGAATGGAGCGTAACGTCCTTCTATTAGGCATTAAAGAGAGAAGAAGCTTACGTCTGTAGTAATAAACAGATATCTGTTTATAAATACGTAAACTCTAACCGGACAGAGTAAAGGCCTATGCCCGTACGAAGACGGAAGGACCTTAATAACAATAGGTTCCGGATATTTATTAGAAGCCTGACTCTTTACCAAAAATCCAACCTAAATAGTAAAGGAAGTAGTGATTCCGAAACTACGAAAGTGAGAATCATCCACCGATAGTGCATGAAGCTCACTGACTCTTCAGTAAAAGAGAAGCCAACAGAATTACTGTCTAAAAGGTCAGAATTTGATAACGACTGTTTCCAGAGGCTCAAATGATTACTCAGCTAAAAAAGAACCGAAGTTAAATTCCATATAGAAATTTAATCTAATGATTCTAAGTCTATTTATCGAAAAGTTACTAACTGACTTAGATAAAGAGACATAAGACTCAATTGTAAACTATCATAGAGTGCATAGGTATGAGATAACATAGACCTATAACCTTAATAGTAACAGGCTGCAGTAGATCTTGTCAAACAAGTATACTAGAAAGTTGCAATGACTAGTATGGAGGGATCAACAATATCAACATAGTGATCCCTACACCAACGACGGAAGAGCCTCCACTTTGGCCGCATAGTATAGCGAAGAAGAGGTTCTCCTACAGTAAAAAATCGCGTCCAAAGCTCGTCCAGTACAATGCTTACAATGCAATAAGGACCACACATGGGAATACGTGAAGGTTGAGACCCTGCGGGTTGTGATGAAGATGACACGATTTTCCCCAGTGAAAGAAGATCCTCTCATAGAGGAAGTTTTCGCATTAAGTCCCACAGTAGACATCTGAGTAAATTTACTCACGGTCTCTGTGAAGACAGAGATGCTATCAACAGAAATGTATTGTGGTTGTTTATCTTAGCAATACTTGCTGAAACAACAGCGCAGGAGGATACGCATATCCTATCATTCTGGCCTATTAGATCAATAGAGCGTTAACAACATAAGCTCAGAGATCCGGACATGCAAACACATACGTCTGCAATTGATTAGCAAGTTGTGTCGTATAAAATTATCATTGGGCGCTCCCATTGATAGCAAATCTGATTGAATACTTGTTTGTAGAGAGTCCATTCTGACAGCAACAAGCGACCCATACGTGAAAGGGAGTCCGCTAATACAATCAGACGACCCGGAATATGACGGACCGAAGCAGAACTTGGTGTACTATAACAAACAGAAGGATTCTTTCCGTTAAATTGAATAACGGAATCGAATGAGTGCCTCCCTGGTTCCGGAGATACGCAACCACTGTCATATTATCGGACAGGATTTGGATATGCGTTTCTGAATAATGTTCATCCAATGACATAAAGCAAGCCTAAATAACATTATTCCGTGGAAGATAAGTGCTTGCCTAGAGACTGCAGAACCCAAAGACCCTGGCACTTCGAATCCGTTGGGATCAATATTGTACCCCAACCCGTTTGACTGGCAACCGTCATAATTATAACACTCGGATCCGGCAACTGCAGTGGCACTCTCTGAGTCAACCACCGAATGTTTGCCCCAGTCTGAATCTCTTGCAACACTAGATAGACAAGAGAACGTGTAAATCGAGCAATTCATGGATTGCTGAAAAGTTGCCGTCGAAGAGAAGCTTCTCCGAGAACGAAGCGACTCTGAGAGAGTTCTTCACCTTACTATCCACGCGCGTGGATGTAGCTAGGGCTGCGTCACGTCTAACCAACTCCAGGTTGCCACTGAAGGGCGGAGTTATACGTGGAAAAAGTACTGCCCTTGAAAGAAATCACATTGAGGATCATATCCCGGAATTCTTTCTCTTGAAGACGTAATGATAACGCCTCAGTAAGGTGGACTACGTATGATAAAGCATCTAAGTTAAGTCTATTAGACATCACTGTCGTTTCCAACATAGTGGTTGGAAAAGACATAGACGGCGAAAAAGATAAATTCCAGTCTTTAACCCCGCCGTCTAGATGCATATGAACTCTCGGTATGCCCTGTTCTGCCAAAATAAATTATTCCTAGGAATGATAAAAGGCAGAATAGAGCATTGCGGACAAGAAACTAAACTATCATGCTTGGTAGCAGGCTTATATGTATATAGCGTCGATAAATAATACAAATGTTCTAATGACATTATTGGACTGTGTCGGTAAGTCAGGGACAATGTCCCTGAACCGATCCAAAATTCCGTGTCCAATGACGCTATAAGTCTCTTAACCAACATCGCAGCAATGTAGTCCGAAGGAACAACCTCTGGAAGATAATGCCGGAAGAAATGTATGGCAGCTTCCGTTGTTCCGAAAGGGAAAGCTCGAAATCGTCCGAATCCCTTTCGCCATCCTGTCGGACCCTATAAAGCGTTCGGTCGTCCGAACCTGATGCAACAGCGGAGCGCACCGACCCAGCGCCGTCGGATAATTCCTGATCCGACTGAGAATCTGTCGATTGCTGGGATGCTGCGATAAACTGTGCTAACTTGGATAGCACGTCCGTCACAGAGGCCTGTGGAGAAGCGGTCTTACGATGCATTGCCACTGGAAGCTCCGTGATCGTTACCCCGTGCATACTTCTATTATGCGAGCGAACGGAGTGTATAGGCCTCGTGTCCCTTGGCTACCGGATGGCGTGACCTGTTCGCCGTGGAATCACTGAATGACGAAACTGGTCGGATACTCGAGGTCACATAGCCAATGTGCGGTCGTATGCGCTGCTGTGAGGATGAGGAAGCATTATTGACAGTCTCTCGGACTGTCAATATAACGGAGCATCCCGAGCGACAGACATATGCTCCGAATGCGAAATATCTGAACCACAACATGCGGTCCCCTATGTTGTTGTACGAGAGAGGGACCTCTCTCGCTCACAGCCCGGACGGACTTGGACGAGCCAGGAACCGGACTAACAGGCTTCCTCCGATATGTCCTCAATCCGTCGTCACTGGGTGAGTACTTAAGTTATTATAGTGCTCGCATCACCCAAAACTCCTTCCTAGACCGCAATGGACAAACCCGGCTGCCGAACCATTCGATGAATGGACGCTACACCGGGTGAGCTAGCGAATGTCACTCCGTCGATCCTACAAGGGACCTCCTAGGCGATAGACATATTCCATGAGCACTTATTGCCGCTAGCTCTTCATTAACTATGACGACAGAGGCACACTTTGAAAGACATCTCCGTAACTTTGCGAACAAGAAACCAGAAATGCTTGGCAATAGCAAGCATATAATAATATATATAGCGTCGTTCAATAATTCGAAAGATTGTGTGACATTATTGGACTATGTCGGAACTGAGGGACGATGTCCCTGAACCGAACCAAAAATTTCCAAGTCCACCAACGCTATCAGTTTCTTATCCGGCATCGCAGCATTCTGGTCCGACGAAAGAACCTATATTAGATAAAGTCAGATGACATACACAACAGCATATGTTGTTCCGAAAGGGAAAGCTCAAAATCCTCCGAATCCCTTTCGGCATCCCGTCGGACCGGATGAAATTTTTGGACGTCCGTACCTGCTTGCGCGGAGCGTCCCGACCCAGCATCGTCAGATAATACATGATGCGACAGATTCAGTCGTTGCTGGGATGCTGCGATAAGCTGTGCTATTTGGGATAGCACGTCCGTCACCGAGGCCTATGCAGTAGCGGTCTTACGATGCATTGCCGCCGGAAGCTCCGTGTACGTTGACTCCCGCACACTTTCTTATGCGAACGGCCGGAGTCTGCAGGCCTCGTGTCCCTGGCTACCGGATGGTGTGACCTGGTCGCCGATGATTCTCTGATTGGCGAAGCTGACTGGATATCCGAGGTCACGTAGCCAAGAGCGGTCGTGTGCGCTACCATGAGAATGAGGAAGCCTTATTGACAGTCTCTCCGGACTGACTATATGTCGGAGCGTCCCGAGCGGCGGACGTATGCTCCGAATGCGAAACATTTTGTACCACAACATCTGGGGCCAGATGTTGTTGTACGAGAGAGGGGCCTCTCTCGCTCGCCGTCCGGATGGACCTGGACGAGCTAGGAACCGGACTAAAAGGCTTCCTCCGTTCTGCCTCTAATCCGCCGTCACTGGGTGTGCATTTGGTTGATTTATAGTGCTCGCATCACCCCAAAACTCCTTCTAGACCGCAACGGACGAACCAGGCTGCCGAACCATTCGATGAATGGACGCTACACCGGGCGAGCTAGCGGACGTCAAAGGCCGTCGAACCTACTAGGGTCCTCTAAGGCAATTGGCGTATTTACATGAGCACTTTTCCGCTAGCTCTTCATTAATTGTGACGACGGAGGCACACTTTTGGAAGACATCACGGATACATCACCCTAATCTTGATCGTCTGAAATAGAAATTGATAAAGTAGAGTGACCCTGCGGGGAAAGGACCGGAATGTCCAATTCCCCACTAACATACCGTGACACACGCTTCCCATGTTGTCATCGAAATTATCACATACAGAACAGGAGTTAGTGCGAGTACACTGACTACATATACAATGATTATAAAAGTCAGAGGAAGATTTCCTCTTATTACAATTGACCAAAATCCTTTCAATGTGAAAAGAAAACAAAGTCCTACTACTCGCACCAACCCCTGACAATCAAAATACATAATAATATGATCCATTAACATAGAATAAACAGCCCAAGTTTCTGAAAAGTAACGTTGAGCCCCAATGGATCCCAAGCCTAAGTGTGGACAAAAATTTTAAAAATATTTTAAACAATTTATGCAACACTTACGAACAATAATAATGTATCTAGTTATGATTAAATTAACATCAAGATATTATTTTCAAGAAATCCCCCCTCACACAGAGGGCTGTTGTAAATGTAAACAATAAGTGTAAAAACACTAGAATAAGACTCCAGGCACCCTGGCCCGAAATCAGTTACCAATAATACACTATCTGATGCAAAACAGAGACTTCCAGGGAAGAAACTGTAGAACATCAGATGGTAGATGCAGAACACTACGCCTAACCACCCGTAGATGAAGACGTAAACATGGGGAAAAGAACAGAATTCATTCTGTTATTCAGCTAAAACTCCCAAGAAATTTTAGTAATAAAATTACAGAAAATATGCCAAAAGCATGGGAGAATAGCAAGAGGGGACTTAAAGGAAAGGGAGAGAGGAAAACACTGAACAAACAGTGCAACTTGATAACAACAATGACAACAAAATGGCTGTTGCCTCGAAAATAGGTAACTTAACATAATTTCATTAAAAAGTTAAAAAATTTATAGTAATTTATATATTTTTTATACTTACCAATGACCCAGACATAGCTGGTGCTAACTCTTAAAATATAGGGCCAAACACAAATTTTGCCCCCCAATCCCCAAAATTTGCATCTAAAACTAAAGAAAACATGTCCTGAAAGGCCCTCCACACTTCGCCCCTACTGCGCATGCGCAGTGTCAAGGACGTTCCGAAATTGGCGCCATTTATCATTCTAATAACCAGTGCCTGGTAAGCGCTATGTACTCAGCGGGGAGGCAAGAGTTCCCAACTCCTGGGAGGGCCATCCCCGTCTGGGTCATTGGTAAGTATAAAAAATATATAAATTACTATAAATTTTTTAACATTTTTATACTGTACCAATGACCCAGACATAGCTGAATAGTAAAAAGGCTGGAGGGCCAAGGACATAGAGCAAAATGGAATACGCTCAATAAAATAAAATAGAGTCATCCCCTGTAGGGAAAAGAAGTAATAGGCCTTACATGTATTTTTCTTATTTATGATAAATTAGAAAGATACAACACCTTCCAAAATTGAGCTTCATACATCCATGTACTCTATTAATATCCAATATAATCCTTATACTAACAATTTTTAAAGTAAGCCAATAATAAAGTAAGTCTAGAGAATAGAGACTCTTATACTCCTAAAAGTGTCTGAAAATTGCATAATCATGTCCGTTGACATATGCAATATTCAAAAGCTATACTTTAAAAACTAAGACTTGAATGAATTTTAAAAACTTAAACTTCTCACTAAACAACCATCCCAATAACAGCTCAGAATTACTAACTCCGGAGGAGGTATCCCCTTGTTTTCATAGTAAAACAGGTGACCCAAGGGAACACCCTCCCCCCCCCCCCCCCTTTTTCTTGCCCTGGGTCAAATAGCCCAGAGCGAAGAGGGCAGCCGAACGGAGACACTGCCGAAACAGACAGCCTACCTAGCTATAGTAGCAACTGTTAAGTGAATGACATTCTGAGCAGTAGATAATAGACCTAACAAAAGAGGCCTCCAGAAATTGACTCGATATTTCTAAGATAAAATTCATGAATGTGGATGGCTGAGCGCAATGAGCGGCCTTCAAAAATCTATAATAGCGACACTATTAATGTAAGCCCAAGAAGTAGAAGAACTCTTACTTCATGAGCCGAAATCTTAAGCAAAACTGCTAAGTCAATGAAATACCATAAGCAGTACCGATAGTTAATAGAATCCATTAACAATAAAATGGAGCGTAACGTCCTTCTACTAGACATCAAAGACAGAAGAAGCTTACGCCCTTGTAATAAACAGATATCTGTTTATAAATACATAAACTGTACCCGGAAAGAGTAAAGGCCTATGCCCATACGAAGACGGAAGGACCTTAAAATAATAGGTTCCGGATAATAGGAGCCTAACTCTTATGCAACAATCCAACCTAAATAGTAACGGAAGTATTGATTCCGAAACTATGAAAGTGAAAATCATCCATCGATAGTGCATGAAACTCACTGACTCTACAGTAAAAGAGAAACCAACAGAATTACTGTCTAAAAGGTCAGAATTTGAAAACTACTGTTTCCAGAGGCTCAAATGATTACTTAGCTAAATAAGAACCGAAGTTAAAATCCGTATAGGAATTTAATCTAAAGATTCTAAGTCTATTTATCAAAAAGTTACTAACTGACTTAGATAAAGAGACAAAAGACTCAATTGTAAACTATCGTAGAGTGCATAGGTATGAGGTAACATAAACCTATAACCTAAATAATAACAGGCTGCAGTAGATCTTGTGAAACAAGTATACTAAAAAATAGCAATGAGTAGTATGGAGGGATCAAGAATATGAACATAATGATCCCCACACCACGACGGAAGAGCCTCCACTTTAGTCGCATAGAATAGCGAAGAAGAGGATCTCCTATAGTAAGAAATCGCGTCCAAAGCTCGTCCAGTACAGTGCTTACAATGCAATACGGACCGCACAACGGAATACATGAAGGTTGCGACCTTGCTGGTTGTGATAAAGATGACACGATTTACCCAGTGAAAAAAGATCCTCACATAGAGGAAGATTTCACGTTAAGACCCACAGTAGACAAGAGAGTAAATTACTCATGATCTCTGTGAAGATAGAGATGCTATCAACAGAAATGTATTGTGGTTGTTTATCTTAGCAATACCTGCTAAAACAACAGCGCCGGAGGATACGCGTATCCCATCATTCCGTCCTATAGATCAATAGAGCGTTAACACTATTAGCTCAGAGATCTGGACAAGCCAACACATATGTCTGCAATTGATTAGCAAGCTGTGTCATAAATAAATCATCATTGGGCGCTCCCATAGATAGCAAATCTGATTGAATACTTGTTTGTTGAGAGTCCATTCTGACAGCAACAAGCCACCCGTAAGAGAACGGGAGTCCGATAAAACAATCAGACAACCCGGAATATGACGGACCAAAACTGAACTTGGTGTACTATAACCAACAGACGGATTCTTTCCATTAAATTGAATAACGGAAACGAAAGAGTGCCTCCCTGGTTCCGGAGATACGCCACTACTGTCGAATTAAAGGACAGGAATTTGGGCATGCGTTTCTGAATAATGTTCATGCAATGACATAAAGGAAGCCTAAAAAACATTATTCCGCAGAAGTTAAACTGATTGCTAAAAGACTGCGGAACCCAAAGACCCTGGCACTTCGAATCCGTAGGGATCAGTATATATCCCAATCTGTTTGACTGGCAACCGTCATAACAGCCACACTCGGGTCCGGCAACTGCGGCGGCACTCTCTGAGTCAACCACCGAATGTTTGCCCCAGTCTGAATCTCTTGTAACACTAGATAGACAAGAGAACGTATAAATCGAGCAATTCATGGATTGCCGGAAAGTTGCCGTCGAAGAGAAGCTCCTCCGAGAACGAAGCGACTCTGAGAGAGTTCTTAACCTTACTATCCACGCGTGTGGATGTAACTAGGGCTGCGTCACGTCTAACCAACTCCAATCAGCCACTGAAGGGCGGAGTTATACGTGAACAAACTACTGCCCTCAAAAGAAATTACATTGAGAATAATATCCCGTAAATCTTTTCTTGAAGACGTAATGATAACGCCTCAGTAAGGCGGATTACGTATAATAAAGCGTCTAAGTTAAGTCTACTATACATAATGTCGTTCCCAACATTGAAATTGGAAAAGACATAAACGGCGAAAAAGAATATATGCAGTCTTTAATCACACCGTCTAGATGCATATGAACTCTCGGTATGCCCTGCTCTGCCAAAATAAACTATTTGTAAAAATGATAAAATGGCAGAAATGAGCAACGCGGACAAGAAACTAAACTATCATGCTTAGTAGCAGGCTTGTATATATATATATATATATAGCGTCGAAAAATAAAACACATGTTGTAATGACAATATTGGACTGCGTCGGTAAGTCAGGGACAATGTCCCTGTACCGATCGAAAAAACCGAGTCCAATGACGCTATAAGTCTCTTATCCAAGATCGCAGCAATGAAGTCCGAAATAATAATCACAGGAAGATAATGCCAGAAGATATGAAAGGCATCTTCCGATACTACTAAAGGGAAAACTCGAAATCTTTTGAATCCCTTTCGCCATCCTGTCGGACCCTATAAAGCGTTCGGTCGTCCGTAGCTGATGCAACCGCGGACCGCACCGATCCAGCGCCGTCGGATAATTCCTGATTCGACCGAGAAACTGTCAATTGCTGGGATGCTGCGAAATAACTGTGCTAACTCGGATAGCACGTCCGTCACTGAGGCCTGAGGAGAAGCGGTCTTACGATGCATTGCCGCTGGAAGCTCCGTGATCGTTACCCCGTGCATACTTCCAATATGCGAGCGAACGGAGTGTATAGGCCTCGTGTCCCTTGGCTACCGGATGGCGCGACCTATTCGCCGTGGAATCACTGAATGCCGAAACTGATCGGATACTTGAGGTCACGTAGCCAATGTGCGGTCGTGTGCCCTGCTGTGAGGATGAGGAAGCATTAAAGACAGTCTCTCGGACTGTCAATATAACGGAGCGTCCCGAGCAACGGACATATGCTCCGAATGTAAAATATCTGAACCACAACATGCGGTCCCCTATGTTGTTGGGCGAGAGAGGAACCTCTCTCGCTCACAGCCCGGACGGACCTGGACAAGCCAGGAACCGGACTAACAGGCTTCCTCCGATCTGTCCTCAATCTGTCGTCACTGGGTGAGTACTAAAGTAATTAAAGTGCTCGCATCACCCAAATCTCCTTCCTAGACCGCAACGGACGAACCCGGCAGCCGAACCATTCGATGAATGTACGCTACACCGGGTGAGCTAGCGAATGTCATTCCGTAAGCGATAGACATATTCCATGAGCACTTATTGCCGCTAACTCTTCATTAACTATGACGACAGAGGCACACTTTTGAAAGACATCTCCATAACTCTTCGAACAAGAAACCAGAAATGCTTGGATAGCAAGCATAAAATAATAATGTATATAGCGTCGTTCAATAATTCGAAAGTTTGTGTGACATTATTGGACTATGTCGGAACTGAGGGACGCTGTCCCTGAACCGAACCAAAAATTTCTAAGTCCACCGACGCTATCAGTTTCTTATCCGGCATCGCAGCATATGTTGTTCCGAAAGGGAAAGCTTGAAATCCTCCGAATCCCTTTCGGTATCCCGTCGGACCGGATGAAACTTTCGGACGTCCGTACCCGCTTCCGCGGAGCGTCCCGACCCAGCATCGTCGGATAAAATATATGCGACAGATTCAGTTGATGCTGGGATGCTGCGATAAACTGTGCTATTAAGGAAAGCACGTCCGTTCCCGAGGCCTGTGCAGTAGCGGACTTACGATGCATTGCCGCCGGAAGCTCCGTGTACGTTGACTCCCGCACACTTCCTATGCGAACGTCCGGAGTCTGCAGGCCTCGTGTCCCCGGCTACCGACCCAGCGCCGTCGGATAATTCTCGATCCGACACCGTTTCTGTCGGCTGCTGGGATGCTGTGATAAGCTGTGCTATGTGCACAAGAATGTCCGGCGTCGAGACCTGCGGAGGCGCAGTCTATCGCTGCTTCGCCGAGGGCAGCTCCGCATCAGATGGCTCCCGCATACTTTTCCTATGCGAACGTCCGGAGTCCATCGGTCTCGAATCCCTGGCTGCCGGATGGTGTGACCTGGTCGCCGAAGAATCCTTGATCGGCGAAGCTGGTAATATATCGGCGGTCACGCAGCCAAGGTGCGGTCGTGTGCGCTGACGAGAAGAGGAAGCCTTAGCAGTCTCAGCGGACTGCCTATACAACGGAGCGTCCCGAGCGACGGACGTATGCTCCGCTAGCGACACATTTTGTACCACAACATCTGGGGCCAGATGTTGTTGAACGAGAGAGGGGCCTCTCTCGCTTGCCGTCCGGATGGACCGGAACGAGCTATGAACCGGACTAAAAGGCTTCCTCCGTTCTCCCTCCGATCCGCCGTCACTGGGTGTGCATTAAGTTAATTTTATAGTGCTCGCATCACCCCAAAATTCCTTCTAGACCGCAACGGACGAACCCGGCTGCCGAACCATTCGGTGAATGGACGCTACACCGGACGAGCTAGCGGACGTCAAAGGCCGTCGAACCTACTAGGGTCCTCTTAGGCAATTGGCGTATTACATGAGCACTTTTCCGCTAGCCGTTCATTAATTGTGACGATGGAGGCACACTGTTGGAAGACATCACAGATACATCACCCTAATCTTGATCGTCTGAAATAGAAATTGATAAAGTAGAGTGACCCTGCGGGGAAAGGACCGGAGTGTCCAAATCCCCAACAACATACCGTGACATACGCTTCCCATATTGTCATCGAAATCATACGATACAGAACAGGAGTTAATGCGAGTACACTGACCACATATAGAATGATAATAAAGTCAGAGGAAGACTTCCTCTTAAAACAATTGATCAATATCCTTTCAATGTGAAAAGAAAACAAGTCCTGGTACTCGCACTAACCCCTGGCAATCAAAATACATAATAATAATATGATCCATTAATATAGAAAAAATAATTGAAATCAAAATATTTTGAAAAAATATTTTTTCAGAACAGCCCAAGTTTCTGAAAAGTAACGTTGAGCCCCAATGGATCCCAAGCCTAAGTGTGGACAAAAATTTTAAAAATATTTTAAACAATTTATTCAACACTTACGAACAATAATAATGTATCTAGTTATGATTAAAATAACATAAAGATATTATTATTTAGAAATCCCCCCCTCACACAGAGGGCTGTTGTAAATGTAAACAATGAGTGTAAAAACACTAAAATAAGACTCCAGGCACCCAGGCCCGAAATCAGTTACCAAAAATACACTATCTGATGCAAAACAGAGACTTCCAGGGAAGAAACTGCAGAACATCAGATGGTAGATGCAGAACACAACGCCTAACCACCCGTAGGTGAAGACGTAAACATGGGGAAAGAACAGAATTCATTCTGTTATTCAGCTAAAACTCCCAAGAAATTTTAGTAATAATAATTACAGAAACTATGCCAAAAGCATGGGAGAATAGCAAGGGGGAACTTAAGGACAGGGAGAGAGGAAAACACTTGAAAAAACAGTGTAACTAAATAATCAGAATGACAACAAAATGGCTGCTGCCTTGAAAATAGGTAACTTAACATAATTTCATTAAAAAATTTTAAGTTACAGCCCTGATAATATTCTGTCACACATTCTTTTCCTCTCCTCCTTCTCTATCCTCCTTAGAATCACCATTTCACTAATATTTATGTGTCTGGCATCATTTAAACTGAGATTTAAAAGCACAAAGATCAGTCAGATGTTAACTGATGAAGGGCCAAACTTAGAATGATAAATGGCGCCAATTTCGGAACGTCCTTGACACTGCGCATGCGCAGTAGGGGCGAAGTGTGGAGGGCCTTTCAGGACATGTTTTCTTTAGTTTTAGATGCAAATTTTGGGGATTGGGGGGCAAAATTTGTGTTTGGCCCTATATTTTAAGAGTTAGCACCAGCTATGTCTGGGTCATTAGTACAGTATAAAAATATTTTAAGTTACAGCCCTGATAATTTTCTCTCGCACATTTTTCCTCTCCTCCTTCTATATCCTCCTTAGAATCACCATTTCTCTAATATTTATGTGTCTGGCATCATTTAAACTGAGATTTACAAGCACAAAGATCAGTCAGATGTTAACTGATGAAGGGCCAAACTAAGAATGATTAATGGCGCCAATTTTGGAACGTCCTTGACACTGCGCATGCGCAGTAGAGGTGAAGTGTGGAGGGCCATTCAGGACATGTTTTCTTTGGTTTTAGATGCAAATTTTGGGGATTGGGGGGCAAAATTTGTGTTTGGCCCTATATTTTAAGAGTTAGCACCAGCTATGTCTGGGCCATTGGTACAGTATAAAAATACTGTAATTTTGATGAACTTTTCAAAGTTCAAGGGCCGTAATTTCGGTAAAAATCAGTGGAGCGGAACAAAATGCAAACTTGATCTGTAGGCCACCATGTTAGACTAACATACCCAAAAACAGCTCAATATCTGGAAGCGTGTGGAAAAAAAGTCCGGAAAACTGTAATTTTGATGAACTTTTCAAAGTTCAAGGGCCGTAATTTTTGTAAAAATCAGTGGAGCGAAACAAAATGCAAACTTGATCTGTAGGCCACCATGTTAGACTAACATACCAAAAATCAGCTCAATATCTGGAAGCGTGTAGAAAAAAAGTCTGGAAAACTGTAATTTTGATGAATTTTTCAGAGTCCAAGGGCCGTAATTTCGGTAAAAATCAATGGAGCGAAAAAAATGCAAACTTGATCTGTAGGCCACCATGTTAGACTCACATACCAAAAATCAGCTCAATATCTGGAAGCGTGTAGAAAAAAAGTCCGGAAAACTGTAATTTTGATGAATTTTTCAGAGTCCAAGGGCCGTAATTTCGGTAAAAATCAGTGGAGCGGAAAAAAATGCAAACTTGATCTGTAGGCCACCATGTTAGACTCACATACCAAAAATCAGCTCAATATCTGGAAGCATGTAGAAAAAAAGTCTGGAAAACTGTAATTTTGATGAATTTTTCAGAGTCCAAGGGCTCCGCATGTAGTGACTGTAAAGAGTTCAAAATGCATATTGGAGAAAAGAAGAAAAAACAAGAGGCCCCAGGGGGCCTGAGGGCGCTCACCTGACATGGTAGTCTAAATATCAAACCAGGGACTTGACTTGAATAAGCTGCATACGCCCCTCCTAAGAAAAGCACATATCAACTGGATGAAGCGATTGTGCCCACACAATACACAGGATTTTCCTTCTATTTTCAGTTCCTGCACTTTTACGTCCCAAAATTGAGATAAACACATAAAAATAAGATTTTTTTCCCAAACAAAATACTTTCAGCCTAAATTTTTTTCTTCTTCTTAAAACACATAAAAAACGATAAAACTAATTTCCGGATTTTGGTCCAAAATTTTCTAAGTCCCACCCGAACACCAAATTTTCGGTGTAAAAAAAAATGGTTTTTTTTGTCTTAAAATTGACAGAAACGCATAAAAAACAAAAAACAAAAAAATTATGGATTTTGGTCCAAAATTTTCGAAGTCCCACCCGGACCCCAAATATTCAGGGTAAAAAAAAAATAATTTTTTTTGTCTTAAAACTGACCGAAATTCATAAAAAACAAAAACAAAAATTTCTGGATTTTGGTCCAAAATTTTCGAAGTCCCACCCGGACCTAAAATTTTCGGAGTAAAAAAAAAAAAAAATTTCTTTTTGTCTTAGAATTGACAGAAATGCATATTAAACACAAAAAAAAAAAATTCTGGATTTTGGTCCAAAATTTTCTAAGTCCCACCAGACCCCAAATTTTCAGGGTAAAAAAATTTTTTTTTTAAATTGACAGAAACGCATAAAAAACAAAAAAACAAAAATTCCAGATTTTGGTCCCAAATTTTCTAAGACCCACCCGGACCCCAAATTTTCAGGGTAAAAAAAAAATAATTTTTTTTGTCTTAAAATTGACAGTAACGCCAAATTTTCAGGGTAAAAAAAAATTTTTTTTTTTGTCTTAAAATTGACAGAAATGCATAAAAAACAAACAAAAAAATTTTGTTGAGTGCAGCAAGGTGCCATAGATCTACAGTGCTTTAAATAGCAAGCCCGAAAATAAGAAGACGGTCATCTGCAAAATGACGTCCTCAGAGGGTGAATTTAGTGATGCTACCCTGCAGAGCAGGGTAGCATCACTAAATTTACCCTCTGTGAACCTCAGTATGAATCAGGGTATCAAACCTCAACAGAAAGAGGTACCCAGAGGATAAACTGGCCCACTATGTGGGATAGCATCATCAAATTCACCCTCTGGGGACCTCATTCTGAAAATGTCAGACTGCTTATTTTCAGGCCTGTGCTTTAGTATTGCAGATGGTACCCTGTTGCAATCAAAGGACGATAAATGACTTTTTCTTTGATCACCTTTGTGATACCTGTCAATTTTCTAATAGTCTACTAGTATGCCTATTGATATAGATTCAAGACGGAGATAGACAGCACCAGTAAACCATAAAATCATAATTGAAAAGTGGATTCGATTTGAAATTTGATTTGGTTTCCAACCTTTTGCTTGATTTGAGATTTGAATTGAGAGAAACATCGTGATTTGTCAGGCCCTAGGCTAGAATTTGGTACTCCAGATCAGGCCTGGCGTTCTTAAAAATGCAGGAGGGCTAAAAATCGCTCTCCTCACATGGCCTAGGGGAGCGATTAGCTCTCCTCAAGCTTACAAAAGTTAAAAGTGGCAAAATGAAGTTCCACTATTAATGAATTTTGCCTAGTGGGCTTTGTACATACATTTTATTTGGTGCTGCTAACCAGATAGTCTCTGTGAGACGGCTACATTGCCCCTCCCACACCTCCGGGCCTTGGTAAGGCCTGGAGGTGTGGGAAGGGCAGTGTGGTCATATTGCAGAGACCACTAACATAGCAGAGATCTGAAAACCTGCTGGTTTTAGGAATAGGCTGTTGTGGTAATCATTATTGTCTAAGGCTAGGAGGGCTATTTTTCACCCTCCTCAATTTTTTTAAGGCGAGCAGTAGGCGAGCGAATAAATCTCTCTCCTAAAAACGCCAGGCCTGCCATATAATTTTATCCAAGGATTTACATGAGGTGGGTTGATATTCACACTTCATGGAGTTAAGAGCAATTTGATAGGTTTTTGTTCTTCAGGTAGTTTTCGTGTATTTTCGAAGTGTACATAACCACTGTTTTCATCCAACAAATAATCACTATTTGTATAAATTGATCTAAAGTTAACTGGAGGAAAAATCAGGACAAAAGTAAATGACAAACTAGAACCAGAGCCAAAATCAGTCACAAAAGTACACGATGAAGTTGGACTAGAAATTGTACATATTATGTTTACAAATTGTTCTTTGAAATTAAATATCTCTAGACCCCAAGTACTCATGTGTAACTGTAGATATGTTTGTGCCATACCTGAATGTCTATCTCTGACAGGAGCCCAAAAGGAGAGACTCATGAAAGTTAAAAAATTTATAGTAATTTATATATTTTTTATACTTACCAATGACCCAGACATAGCTGGTGCTAACTCTTAAAATATAGGGCCAAACACAAATTTTGCCCCCCAATCCCCAAAATTTGCATCTAAAACTAAAGAAAACATGTCCTGAAAGGCCCTCCACACCTCGCCCCCACTGCGCATGCGCAGTGTCCAGGACGTTCCGAAATTGGCGCCATTTATCATTCTAATAACCAGTGCCTGGTAAGCGCTATGTACTCAGCGGGGAGGCAAGAGTTCCCAACTCCTGGGAGGGCCATCCCCGTCTGGGTCATTGGTAAGTATAAAAAATATATAAATTACTATAAATTTTTTAACATTTTTATACTGTACCAATGACCCAGACATAGCTGAATAGTAAAAAGGCTGGAGGGCCAAGGACATAGAGCAAAATGGAATACGCTCAATAAAATAAAATAGAGTCATCCCCTGTAGGGAAAAGAAGTAATAGGCCTTACATGTATCTTTCTTATTTATGATAAATTAGAAAGATACAACACCTTCCAAAAATTGAGCTTCATACATCCATGTACTCTATTAATATCCAATAATCCTTATACTAATAATTTTTAAAGTAAGCCAATAATAAAGTAAGTCTAGAGAATAGAGACTCTTATACTCCTAAAAGTGTGTGAGAATTGCATAATCATGTCCGTTGACATATGCAATATTCAAAAGCTATACTTTAAAAACTAAGACTTGAATGAATTTTATAAACTTAAACTTCTCACTAAACAACCATCCCAATAACAGCTCAGAATTACTAACTCCGGAGGAGGTATCCCCTTGTTTTCATAGTAAAAACAGGTGACCCAAGGGAACACCCTCCCCCCCCCCTTTTTCTTGCCCTGGGTCAAATAGCCCAGAGCGAAGAGGGCAGCCGAACGGAGACACTGCCGAAACAGACAGCCTACCTAGCTATAGTAGCAACTGTTAAGTGAATGACATTCTGAGCAGTAGATAATAGACCTAACAATAGAGGCCTCCAGAAATGGACTCGATATTTCTGAGATAAAATTCATGAATGGATGGCTGAGCGCAATGAGCAGCCTTCAAAAATCTATAATAGCAACACTATTAATGTAAGCCCAAGAAGTAGAAGAACTCTTACTTCAAGAGCCGAAATCTTAAGCACAACTGCTAAGCCAATGATATACCATAAGCAGTACGCTAGTTAATAGAATCGATTAACAATAAAATGGAGCGTAACGTCCTTCTACTAGACATCAAAGACAGAAGAAGCTTACGCCCTTGTAATAAACAGATATCTGTTTATAAATACATAAACTGTACCCGGAAAGAGTAAAGGCCTATGCCCATACGAAGACGGAAGGACCTTAAAATAATAGGTTCCGGATAATAGGAGCCTAACTCTTATGCAACAATCCAACCTAAATAGTAACGGAAGTATTGATTCCGAAACTATGAAAGTGAAAATCATCCATCGATAGTGCATGAAACTCACTGACTCTACAGTAAAAGAGAAACCAACAGAATTACTGTCTAAAAGGTCAGAATTTGAAAACTACTGTTTCCAGAGGCTCAAATGATTACTTAGCTAAATAAGAACCGAAGTTAAAATCTAAATCTAAAGATTCTAAGTCTATTTATCAAAAAGTTACTAACTGACTTAGATAAAGAGACAAAAGACTCAATTGTAAACTATCGTAGAGTGCATAGGTATGAGGTAACATAAACCTATAACCTAAATAACAACAGGCTGCAGTAGATCTTGTGAAACAAGTATACTAAAAACTAGCAATGCGTAGTATGGAGGGATCAACCATATGAACATAATGATCCCTACACCACGACGGAAGAGCCTCCACTTTAGTCGCATAGAATAGCGAAGAAGAGGATCTCCTATAGTAAGAAATCGCGTCCAAAGCTCGTCCAGTACAGTGCTTACAATGCAATACGGACCACACAACGGAATACATGAAGGTTGCGACCTTGCTGGTTGTGATAAAGATGACACGATTTACCCAGTGAAAAAAAAAAAAAAAAGATCCTCACATAGAGGAAGATTTCACGTTAAGATCCACAGTAGACAAGAGAGTAAATTACTCATGATCTCTGTGAAGATAGAGATGCTATCAACAGAAATGTATTGTGGTTGTTTATCTTAGCAATACCTGCTAAAACAACAGCGCCGGAGGATACGCGTATCCTATCATTGCGTCCTATAGATCAATAGAGCGTTAACAGTATTAGCTCAGAGATCTGGACAAGCCAACACATACATCTGCAATTGATTAGCAAGCTGTGTCATAATAAAACATCATTGGGCGCTCCCATGGATAGCAAATCTGATTAAATACTTGTTTGTTGAGAGTCCATTCTGACAGCAACAAGCGACCCGTAAGAGAACGGGAGTGCGATAAAACAATCAGACGACCCCGAATATGACGGACCAAAACTGAACTTGGTGTACTATAACCAACAGACGGATTCTTTCCATTAAATTGAATAACGGAAACGAAAGAGTGCCTCCCTGGTTCCGGAGATACGCCACTACTGTCGAATTAAAGGACAGGAATTTGGGCATGCATTTCTGAATAATGTTCATGCAATGACATAAAGCAAGCCTAAAAAACATTATTCCGCGGAAGTTAAACTGATAGCTAAAAGACTGCGGAACCCAAAGACCCTGGCACTTCGAATCCGTAGGGATCAGTATATATCCCAATCTGTTTGACTGGCAACCGTCATAACAGCCACACTAGGGTCCGGCAACTGCGGCGGCACTCTCTGAGTCAACCACCGAATGTTTGCCCCAGTCTGAATCTCTTGTAACAGTAGATAGACAAGAGAATGTATAAACCAAGCAATTCATGGATTGCCGGAAAGTTGCCGTCGAAGAGAAGCTCCTCCGAGAACGAAGCGACTCTGAGAGAGTTCTTAACCTACTATCCACGCGTGGATGTAGCTAGGGCTGCATCACGTCTAAACACTCCAATCAGCCACTGAAGGGCGGAGTTATACGTGAACAAAATACTGCCCTCAAAAGAAATTACGTTGAGAATAATATCCCGTAAATCTTTTCTTGAAGACGTAATGATAACGCCTCAGTAAGGCGGATTACGTATAATAAAGCGTCTAAGTTAAGTCTACTATACATAATGACGTTCCCAATATTGAAATTGGAAAAGACATAAACGGCGAAAAAGAATATATGCAGTCTTTAATCACACCGTCTAGACGCATATGAACTCTCGGTTTGCCCTGCTCTGCCAAAATAAACTATATGTAAAAAAGATAAAATGGCAGAAATGAGCCACGCGGACAAGAAACTAAACTATCATGCTTAGTAGCAGGCTTGTATATATATATATAATATATAGCGTCGAAAAATAAAACACATGTTGTAATGACAATATTGGACTGCGTCGGTAAGTCAGGGACAAAGTCCCTGTACCGATCGAAAAATCCGAGTCCAATGACGCTATAAGTCTCTTATCCAAGATCGCAGCAATGAAGTCCGAAAAATAATCACTGGAAGAAATGCCAGAAGATATGAAAGGCATCTTCCGATACTACTAAAGGGAAAACTCGAAATCTTTCGAATCCCTTTCGCCATCCTGTCGGACCCTATAAAGCGTTCGGTCGTCCGTAGCTTGATGTAACCGCGGACCGCACCGACCCAGCGCCGTCGGATAATTCCTGATTCGACCGAGAAACCGTCAATTGCTGGGATGCTGCGAAACAACTGTGCTAACTCGGATAGCACGTCCGTCACCGAGGCCTGAGGAGCAGCGGTCTTACGATGCATTGCCGCAGGAAGCTCCGAGATCGTTACCCCGTGCATACTTCCAATATGCGAGCGAACGGAGAGTATAGGCCTCGTGTCCCTTGGCTACCGGATGGCGCGACCTATTCGCTGTGGAATCACTGAATGCCGAAACTGATCGGATACTCGAGGTCACGTAGCCAATGTGCGGTCGTGTGCCCTGCTGTGAGGATGAGGAAGCATTAAAGACAGTCTCTCGGACTGTCAATATAACGGAGCGTGCCGAGCAACGGACATATGCTCCGAATGTAAAATATCTGAACCACAACATGCGGTCCCCTATGTTGTTGGCTTCCTCCGATCTGTCCTCAATCTGCCGTCACTGGGTGAGTACTAAAGTAATTAAAGTGCTCGCATCACCCAAATCTCCTTCCTAGACCGCAACGGACGAACCCGGCAGCCGAACCATTCGATGAATGTATGCTACACCGGGTGAGCTAGCGAATGTCAATCCGTAAGCGATAGACATATTCCATGAGCACTTATTGCCGCTAACTCTTCATTAACTATGACGACAGAGGCACACTTTTGAAAGACATCTCCATAACTCTTCGAACAAGAAACCAGAAATGCTTGGATAGCAAGCATAAAATAATAATATATATAGCGTCGTTCAATAATTCAAAAGTTTGTGTGACATTATTGGATTATGTCGGAACTGAGGGACGATGTCCCTGAACCGAACCAAAAATTTCTAAGTCCACCGACGCTATCAGTTTCTTATCCGGCATCGCAGCATATGTTGTTCCGAAAGGGAAAGCTTGAAATCCACCGAATCCCTTTCGGTATCCCGTCGGACCGGATGAAACTTTCGGACGTCCGTACCCGCTTCCGCGGAGCGTCCCGACCCAGCATCGTCGGATAAAATATATGCGACAGATTCAGTTGATGCTGGGATGCTGCGATAAACTGTGCTATTAAGGAAAGCACGTCCGTTCCCGAGGCCTGTGCCGTAGCGGACTTACGATGCATTGCCGCTGGAAGCTCCGTGTACGTTGACTCCCGCACACTTCCTATGCGAACGTCCGGAGTCTGCAGGCCTCGAGTCCCCGGCTACCGACCCAGCGCTGTCGGATAATTCTCGATCCGACACCGTTTCTGTCGGCTGCTGGGATGCTGCGATAAGCTGTGCTATGTGCACAAGAATGTCCGGCGTCGAGACCTGCGGAGGCGCAGTCTATCGCTGCTTCGCCGAGGGCAGCTCCGCATCAGATGGCTCCCGCATACTTCCTATGCGAACGTCCGGAGTCCATCGGTCTCGAATCCCTGGCTGCCGGATGGTGTGACCTGGTCGCCGAAGAATCCTTGATCGGCGAAGCTGGTAATATATCGGCGGTCACGCAGCCAAGGTGCGGTCGTGTGCGCTGATGAGAAGAGGAAGCCTTAGCAGTCTCAGCGGACTGCCTATACAACGGAGCGTCCCGAGCGACGGACGTATGCTCCGCTAACAACACATTTGTACCACAACATCTGGGGCCAGATGTTGTTGAACGAGAGAGGGGCCTCTCTCGCTTGCCGTCCGGATGGACCGGAACGAGCTATGAACCGGACTAAAAGGCTTCCTCCGTTCTCCCTCCGATCCGCCGTCACTGGGTGTGCATTAAGTTAATTTTATAGTGCTCGCATCACCCCAAAATTCCTTCTAGACCGCAACGGACGAACCCGGCTGCCGAACCATTCGGTGAATGGACGCTACACCGGGCGAGCTAGCGGACGTCAAAGGCCGTCGAACCTACTAGGGTCCTCTTAGGCAATTGGCGTATTACATGAGCACTTTTCCGCTAGCCCTTCATTAATTGTGACGACGGAGGCACACTGTTGGAAGACATCACAGATACATCACCCTAATCTTGATCGTCTGAAATAGAAATTGATAAAGTAGAGTGACCCTGCGGGGAAAGGACCGGAGTGTCCAAATCCCCAACAACATACCGTGACATACGCTTCCCATATTGTCATCGAAATCATACGATACAGAACAGGAGTTAATGCGAGTACACTGACCACATATAGAATGATAATAAGGTCAGAGGAAGACTTCCTCCTAAAACAATTGATCAATATCCTTTCAATGAGAAAAGAAAACAAGTCCTGGTACTCGCACTAACCCCTGGCAATCAAATACATAATAATAATATGATCCATTAATATAGAAAAAATAATTGAAATCAAAATATTTTGAAAAAAAAAAATATTTTTTCAGAACAGCCCAAGTTTCTGAAAAGTAACGTTGAGCCCCAATGGATCCCAAGCCTAAGTGTGGACAAAAATTTTAAAAATATTTTAAACAATTTATTCAACACTTACGAACAATAATAATGTATCTAGTTATGATTAAAATAACATAAAGATATTATTATTTAGAAATCCCCCCCTCACACAGAGGGCTGTTGTAAATGTAAACAATGAGTGTAAAAACACTAAAATAAGACTCCAGGCACCCAGGCCCGAAATCAGTTACCAAAAATACACCATCTGATGCAAAACAGAGACTTCCAGGGAAGAAACTGCAGAACATCAGATGGTAGATGCAGAACACAACGCCTAACCACCCGTAGGTGAAGACGTAAACATGGGGAAAGAACAGAATTCATTCTGTTATTAAGCTAAAACTCCCAAGAAATTTTAGTAATAATAATTACAGAAACTATGCCAAAAGCATGGGAGAATAGCAAGGGGGAACTTAAAGGACAGGGAGAGAGGAAAAACACTTGAAAAAACAGTGTAACTAAATAATCAGAATGACAACAAAATGGCTGCTGCCTTGAAAATAGGTAACTTAACATAATTTCATTAAAAAAATTTAAGTTACAGCCCTGATAATATTCTGTCACACATTCTTTTCCTCTCCTCCTTTTCTATCCTCCTTAGAATCACCATTTCACTAATATTTATGTGTCTGGCATCATTTAAACTGAGATTTAAAAGCACAAAGATCAGTCAGATGTTAACTGATGAAGGGCCAAACTTAGAATGATAAATGGCGCCAATTTCGGAACGTCCTGGACACTGCGCATGCGCAGTGGGGGCGAGGTGTGGAGGGCCTTTCAGGACATGTTTTCTTTAGTTTTAGATGCAAATTTTGGGGATTGGGGGGCAAAATTTGTGTTTGGCCCTATATTTTAAGAGTTAGCACCAGCTATGTCTGGGTCATTGGTACAGTATAAAAATATAATTAGAATGAACCCAGATTTGGACTCAACTTATATGCTGAATGTTAAGCTACAAACATGTGGGATTGAGATCCCTAAAAAAAATGCCTTACGAAGTTTAATACCTAATTAATAGTTTGTCAAATTAATTAGCCCAGCCAGTCCAAACAAGCTTGTGGTCTGGGTAAGAGATCTCAGAAACACCACATTGTACAAAATCCTTATTTGTGAGTATTAAGTTGATACATGATCCACTCTCATGTGTTGTTTTACACGAGAAATGCTCTAAAAATATTGAAAATGCTTCATTTTGGAAAAGGTCCATACCTCATGCAAACTTTGTACTGAGCCCCAGCTCAAACCTGACCTGTAGTTTGTTGTAATTGAGTCATGTGTCGATTTTGGATGAGGTCAAATAAACAGAAATAAAGTAATCATCCAGAAACCAAAATGTTGATGGTGCAATTTTTTAGTCTGAAAGGCCCACAAGTCTCGAAGAAATCACCAGACCAAACCCCAATTCAAATTTAAACTTCATTTTGATATAACTGAGGCAGAATCCAAATTTGGTCTTAATCTATAAATCCTAACTCAAGTTATTATCCGGAAACCAAAATGTTGAAGGAAATGTCCAATTTCTAAGACAAAATGGCCCATAACTTTTATAGAAATCATCGGTCCAAGCCCCAATTCGAACCTAAGCTTCATTTTGATATAACTGAAGCACAAACCAAGTTTGGTGCTGACATGTAAATCCAAACTCAAGTTATTATCTGGAAATAGAAATGTTTACAGACAGACAGATGGATGGAGAAACAGACCAATCACATATGGTTTTTTTTCAAAACAGGCATATAAAAATTGCTGCGATCTATCAGAAAAGTAATCTGACATCCAGCTAATGCCTGGCATTTTTTTTACAGTCCCAGCACATCTAATATACTATTCTAATCTATCATATCTTGTTTGATAGAGCTTTCCAAGCTTTTTTTTACCTGTTTTCTGCAAAGGGTTCGCCAACAAGATAATCATATAATGTTAGGACGGATAAAAAATGTTAAGTGATAACACATTTTATTACCTTTGTTTTACTTTTTGCTTGTTTCTTTTTCTTTTCTGATAAGACCTCAGAATCTGATGAGTCAGAACTGGGAGCCTTATTTTCCTTCAAATAAAAACAGGAAGAAGGATGAATGAATGAATTGGAGTCAATCTGATTACAACCACAAACAATTATTGTGATAAAAAAATGTGCCTTAACCCTTTACCCAACGTAACGGCCAAAACCGGCCAGTGCTATTCTCAAAAATCGCCTATTAATTTTAATTATTTTTTCATTTTTTGTCTCAAAAACATAGGTTATGACCCCTCATTGGAATGAGCTCATCGAGCTTGTTCCAATGAGGGGTCATAACCTATGTTTTTGAGACAAAAAATGAAAAAAAATAGTTATTCAAGAATTTTTTTTGCAAGTGTCGTCTGCTTTTCATGTTAGGTAAAGGGTTAACCTACTTGATATAAAAAATTGAGAAATTTGAGGAAAACAATAAAACTGCCATTTCCATTTTGAGTCAGATGAAGGGTTGAATTAATAAGGGCTAAAAAAGTTCAGATGAATGATCATACTATTCACCTATCCTTGGTCTACAACAAAAAACATACAAATGGTGAAACAGTTTATGAAAAAGGAGAAAAAGGAGATTAAATACCTGTACACCCCACCACCCCACAGTGATATTTCCATATATCAGGCAAAAATAATTAAATAAAATACCTGTGTTTAGGGTAACCCGACGACCCTAAACAATTATGCCAACCCCAATGAAAGTGTCAGTGACACTGTAGCTCAACTTGTGTAAGACATGTACATGTATAGTATGTGACACAGCAATGACAAACATCTAGATCATGACCTGATAACAAATGTACATATAAAGTATTGTAACGGTCTGTAAATAAATGCTGACCGTAGCCTGTAACAAATGTATAGGTAAAGTATTGTAAAGGTGGGTGACAGTTAGATGCTAAACTGGAAAAGAAATCTTTGAGTCCCAGAGTGGGTCTGACTGAACCCCAAAATATTTGTTCTTATAGCGTTCGTGTCCCAAGGTGATAACAAAGGTACTCAAGAAGTTTTGTGAAGATCGGTTCATAAATACAGACTCTAGCCCAAGCCGTATTGACATGTGCACTTACTGTGTATAAGTAGCACTGAATAAATCAAAGTTCATCTAATTTGCATAATTTCTGCACGAGAAAAAAAAACCTATTATATGTGATGTATTCCAATGTGGTATTCCATGTTACTAAACATTCATTCAAAAATTTATTCAAATCAGAACTTTCATACAGAAGTTCTATACAAAAAAGTAATTGCACTAATTTTGGTACAAAATGGCTGCTGGTGGCCATCTTGAATTTTGGATCACTTCCCAAAACACTTGTTCTCATCCCATGGTGATAACAAAGGTACCAAAGAAGTTTCGTAAACATTGGTTCATAAATACGGCCTCTAGCCTGAACCGTATAGAAGATGTGTACAAAAAAATGATTGGACCTAATTTTGGTACAAAATGGCCACTGGCAGCCATCTTGAATTTTGGATCGCATCCAGAAACAGTCATTCTCGTCCCAAGGTGATAACAAAGGTACCCAAGAAGTTTTGCGAAGATCGGTTCATAAATACAGCCACTAGCCCAAGCTGTATTGACATGTGCACTTACTGTGTACAAGTAGCACTGAATAAATCAAAGTTCATCTAATTTGCATAATTTCAGCACGAGAAAAAAACCTGTATTATATGTGATGTATTCCATGTTACTAAACATTCATTAAAAATTTGTTCAAATCAGAACCTTCATATAGAAGTTCTGTATCAAAAACTGATTGTACCTAATTTTGGTACAAAATGGCTGCCGGCAGCCATCTTGAATTTTGGACCGCACCCAAAAACACTCATTCTCATCCCAAGGTGATAACAAATGCATCCATGAAGTTTTGTGAAGATCGGTTCATAAATACAGCCTCCAGCCCTAGCCATATTGGCATGTGCACTTACTGTGTATAAGTAGCACTGAACAAATCAAAGTTCATCTAATTTGCATAATTTCTGCACGAGAAAAAAACCTGTAGTATATGTGATGTATTCCATGTTACTAAACATTCCTACAAAAATTTATTCAAATCGGAACTTTCATACAAAAACTGATTGCACTGATTTTGGTACAAAAAGGCTGCTGGCGGCCATCTTGAATTTTGTACCGCACCCATAAACACTCGTTCTCGTCCCACGGTGATAACAAAGGTACCCAAGAAGTGTCGTAAAGATCGGTTCATAAATACGGCCTCTAGCCTGAGCCGTATAGAAGTTGTGTACAAAAAACTGATTGGACCTAATTTTGGTACAAAATCGCCACTGGCGGCCATCTTGAATTTTGGACCACACCCAGATACACTTGTTCTCATCCCAAGGTGATAACAAAGGTACCCAAGAAGTTTCCTGAAGATTGGTTCATAAATACAGACTCTAGCCCAAGCCGTATTGACATGTGCACTTACTGTGTGTAAGTAGCACTGAATAAATCAAAGTTCATCTAATTTGCATAATTTTTGCACGAGAAAAAAACCTGTATTATATGTGATGTATTCCATGTTACTAAACATTCAACAGAAATTTATTCAAATCAGAACTTTCATACAGAAGTTCTGTACCAAAAACTGATTGCACTAATTTTGGTACAAAATGGCCGCCGGCAGACATCCTGAATTTCGGACTGGACCCCAAAACACTCGTTCTCCTCCCAAGAAGTTTCGTAAAGATCAGATTATAAATACGGTCTCTAGTCCGAGCCGTATTGGCATTTGCAGTTACAGTGCTGAAAGTAACATTAAATAAATCAAAGTTAGTCTAATTTGCATAATTTACGCACGAGAAAAAAAACTGTATTATATGTGATGTATCCCATGGTACTAAACATTCATACAAAAACTTTATTCAAACTGGAGCTTTCATATGGAAGTTCTGCCCAAAAATCTGATTGCACCTAATTTTAGTACAAAATGACTGCCAGCGGCCATTTTAATTTCCGGACCGGACCCCAAAACACTCGTTCTCATCTCACGGTGATAACAAAGGCACCCAAGAAGTTTCGTAAAGATCGGTTCATAAATACGGCCTCTAGCCTGAGCCATATTGGCATTTGCACTTACAGTTCTGCGCCAAAATCTGACTGCGCCTAATTTTGTACAAAATGGCTGCCAGAGGCCATCTTGAATTTCAAACTGGGCCCCAAAACACTTGTTCACGTCCCAAGGTGATAACAAAGGTACCCAAGCAGTTTCGTAAAGATCGGATCATAAATACGGCCTGTAGCCCGAGCCGTATTGGCATTTGCAGTTACAGAGCTGAAAGTAACACTAAATAAATCAAAGTTAGTCTAATTTGCATAATTTACGCACAAGAAAAAAACCTGTATTATATGTGATGTATCCCATGGTACTAAACATTCAGACAAAAAAATTATTTCGGAGCTTTCATATGGAAGTTCTGCGCAAAAAACTGATTGCACTTAATTTTGGTACAAAATGGCAGCCAGCGGCCGTCTTAAATTTTGGACCGGACCCAAAAACACTCATTCTCGTCTCACGGTGATAACAAAGGTACCCAAAATGTTGCGTAAAGATCAGTTCATAAATACAGCCTCTAACCCGAGCCGTGTGTATGGCATGACAGACGGACAACGGGCCATGACAATATCTCAAATTTGGCTTCGCCAAAGTTGAGCTAAAAATATTATCGAGTAAAAGTCGCTCATTTAGTTCATTATAACCCTAAATTTCCATCCAACTTCAACTGTGAATTTGAAAACAATTTTGGAGTTCAAGCTTTTGAAAATTATGTGTAGAAATAAGGCCACAAGAAGTAGATGTTCTGTTTCTCAGGCCACGTCCCAAGGTGATAACAAAGGTACCCAGGCAGTTTCGTAAAGATCGGATCATAAATACGGCCTGTAGCCCGAGCCGTATTGGCATTTGCAGTTACAGAGCTGAAAGTAACACTAAATAAATCAAAGTTAGTCTAATTTGCATAATTTACGCACAAGAAAAAAACCTGTATTATATGTGATGTATCCCATGGTACTAAACATTCAGACAAAAAAATTATTTCGGAGCTTTCATATGGAAGTTCTGCGCAAAAAACTGATTGCACTTAATTTTGGTACAAAATGGCAGCCAGCGGCCGTCTTAAATTTTGGACCGGACCCAAAAACACTCATTCTCGTCTCACGGTGATAACAAAGGTACCCAAAATGTTGCGTAAAGATCAGTTCATAAATACAGCCTCTAACCCGAGCCGTGTGTATGGCATGACAGACGGACAACGGGCCATGACAATATCTCAAATTTGGCTTCGCCAAAGTTGAGCTAAAAATATTATCGAGTAAAAGTCGCTCATTTAGTTCATTATAACCCTAAATTTCCATCCAACTTCAACTGTGAATTTGAAAACAATTTTGGAGTTCAAGCTTTTGAAAATTATGTGTAGAAATAAGGCCACAAGAAGTAGATGTTCTGTTTCTCAGGCCAAGTTTTGTAAAATTGCATGCGGGCGGGCGGTTTTTTATTTTATAGTTTATTTTTGTAATTATTTCTTTGCTATCAGAAGTTCATGTTCTTGGTTTATTTTATGTTTTAGGCCTCATAATCTACAGAATATCAAGGGTGGTGATGTATTTCGTCCCTTGGTTGCAACAAGGCTTTGCAATGCTAAAGCATTGCAAAGCCTTGTTGCACTCAAGGGACAAATTTAGCAATTTTATTAACTTTTGAAAAATATCAGACATAAAGCATTTAATTTTTATTTTTTCAAGTTTGCATTGGTCATAAAAAGAAAGCATGCGGCAGCCAAAAGGACCATGTGGGAGGGCCTGAGAAACAGATTTTTAATTTTATTAAGCCTAAGTATATTTGATAATATAAATATGGAGAAGTGGTAAGTTCAAGCTGTGCAAAAGAAACTGCATTTGATAAACTGATTAACATTTTACAATGCAGCATCGTTGGTGTCAATATTAATGAGTATCATGTTGAGTTTCGTTTATTGATACTAAAAGTAACAAATCTAGACCTACTATCTTGAAAATATCATTGGTGCAAGTTTAGTGTACATGAGTTTTCTTTAATCCCATTCTAACGTATACATAAAAATTATTGACAATGGCCAGTAGATGTGTAGATATTGCATTTCAGTGAGGTACACAGTTATTTTGGTATTTCGATATTTGTTTCATTTCTGTCAAAACCCATGTGGTGCTTTCAATGTTTGATAGCTCCCATCTTGACATCACACCAAAGCTATATATGAAATTTGAAAAAGTTTCAAATCCAAGATGGCTGCTTACAGACATGTTTTTCAACAAAAACTGAGAAAAATGAAATAGCTCCCATCTGGACATCACACCAAAGCTACATAAGAAATTTGAAAAAGATCGGCTGACAGCTATGTTTTTCAACAAAATACAGAAAAATTCCATAGCTCCCATCTAGACATTGCCCCAAGGCCAAGTATGAAATATGGAACAGATCAGGTGAAGGATGCAGCCTGTGGGGTCTGTTCAGGGAACTGTGGATGGATAGAGGAACGTACAGACGTATGGACATACAGACATATGAACAGATGACGGATCACAACCCATCTCAATAGCTTGTCAAGTTGAGCTAAAAACACAAAATGATAACACATTTTATTACCTTGTGTTTAGCTTTTCCGTTTTTCTTTGTTGATAAGACATCAGAATCGGAATCAATGTTTATATCTGATGAATCCGAACTAGGAATCTTCATTTCCTTCAAATAAAAGCAGAAAAATGGATGAAAAAATAAATGAAATTGGAGGCAAGAAAGAAATGAAATCTAATTACAGCCTCATCCAACATGATAAAGTTTACAATAAATAAGATTTAACCCTTTACCTAACATGAAAAGCCGACGACACTTGCAAAAAAAATTCTTGAATAACTATTTTTTTTCATTTTTTGTCTCAAAAACATAGTTTATGACCTCTCATTGGAACGAGATCGAGGAGCTTGTTCCAATGAGGGGTCATAACCTATGTTTTAGAGACCAAAAAATTGGTGATTTTTGAGAATTGCGCTGGCCGGTTTTGGCCGTTACGTTAGGTAACGGGTTAAATAATATAATTATTGTTAATAATGAAAAGTAATAAACAGAGTAATCGCTTGACTGGGCTGGTTACGTGAAATAATTCATTCGAGGTGAGGGACTATATTGTAAAACACTCGTGCACATTCGCCGAGCTCGTTCCAACGAGGGGTCATAACCTATGTTTTTGAGACAAAGAATGAAAAAAATAATGAATATTATTTGGCGACTTTTGAGAATAGTGCTGGCCAGTTTTGGCATTACGTTGAGTAAAGGGTTAACCCACTCTAAATAGATGTCATGGTGGTGGGGGGGGGGGGGGGGGGGAAATGCTCACCTGAATAGAAAGATTCCACATCAACAGATACTCTACAATGAAATGAGACTATCCAACAATCAAGGCCCTTAAATTAATAACTGTATTAAAACAAGAGGGGGGGGGGGGCTGGGGTACTCCCCTGAGAAAGATGTTTTAAAAAAACATTTCAGGTCGCATACTATTCATCTATGGCTTATTAACACTACCAAGAAATAAAGTTATGTGATTATTTATAACTTGTGTTGTCCATGTTAGATGATTTTTCTAGATGCTAGCCCAGGAATAATACTGTGATGTCCAGTTATGCTGAAAAAAAGGCTGTTTTTCGTCCTGAAATTCTCAATATATGTTTCTCCACTTTTTCAGTTTTTCCAGGTTACAAACTTTGCATTCAAATGCCCACATGTCAATGTTGTATTGTTAACCGGGTGGTGTGGAGGAGGGTCCACCGAGTTAATTGGGTTTGGGGGGGGGGGGGGAGAGGTGGTTGCTTAAAGATATGTTTTGAGGACTTTTGAGTGATTTAGTGCTCAAAAAGTAACATTACGTGTACGCTTCATTACTAGTAGCGACGTTTCCAACATCCATGAAATTCTGTGCTAAAGACGAATACTGACAGCTAAATTGGTTAGTATAAATGGGGCACCGGAAAAACCCTGTAACGTGTAACTACTTATTTGTTGCACTTACAACCACAAAAAAATCACAACACATGAGTTAAAGATTCAAAAACGCACTTGTAAAATTCCACGAATTGATGCCAGTTCTTTATATAATTCACAAATATTACAAAGATACATGATAACACATTTTATTACCTTGTGTTTACCTTTTCCGTTTTTCTTTGTTGATAAGACATCAGAATCGGAATCAATGTTTATATCTGATGAATCCGAACTAGGAATCTTCATTTCCTTCAAATAAAAGCAGAAAAATGGATGAAAAAATAAATGAAATTGGAGGCAAGAAAGAAATAAAATCTAATTACAGCCTCATCCAACATGATAAAGTTTACAATAAATAAGATTTAACCCTTTACCTAACATGAAAAGCCGACGACACTTGCAAAAAAAATTCTTCAATAACTAATTTTTTTCATTTTTTGTCTCAAAAACATAGGTTATGACCTCTCATTGGAATGAGCTCGAGGAGCTCGTCCCAATGAGAGGTCATAATCTATGTTTTAGAGACCAAAAAATTGGTGATTTTTGAGAATTGCACTGGCCAGTTTTGGCCGTTAAGTTAGGTAAAGAGTTAAATAATATATCGTTAATAATGAAAAGTAATAAACAGAGTAACCGCTTGACTGGGCTGGTTACGTGAAATAATTCATTCGAGGCAAGGGACTATATTGTAAAACACTAGTGCACATTCGTCGAGCTCGTTCCAACGAGGGGTCATATCCTATGTTTTTGAGACAAAGAATGAAAAAAATAATGAATATTAGGCCTAAAAAAATTAAAAATATGTTTCTCAGGCCCTCCATCCTGGTCCTTTTGGCCATCGCATGCTCTCTTTTTATAACCAATTTAAACTTAAACTAGAGGATGGCCACCAAAGGGTGGCTGATTCCCCCGAAAAAAGCCTTGATAGCCATTCCAACCTTATTCGCGACACACCCTCTGGTTGTGGGCAATAATAATACTAAGTATCATTAATATCCTTGAAGGCTGTAAGAAGTTATGGAGTGGACACGAATTCCTTCTACGCCCGGAAGGACAGACGGACGACGTCACGGCTAGATTCCCCCGAATTTTTTTCGGGGGAATAAAAAAACAAAAATTAAATGGTTTATGTCTGAGGTTTTACCCAAGTTAAAAAATTTGATGAATTTGTCCCTTGAGAGCAAGATGTCTCTCTTTTTATAACCAACTTCTTGCAACTCAAGGGATGAAATAAACCACCACCTGTGCTATTCTGTATATTATGAAGCCTAAAACTTGAACCAAGTACATGAACTTTTGATGGCAAAGAAGTAATTACTGAAATAAAAAATAAAATAAAAAAACGCTCGCCCGCATGCAATTTTACAAATAATGGCCTGAGAAACAGAAAATCTACTTTGCGTGGCCTTAATTGGCAATTTTTGAGAATAGCGCTGGCCGGTTTTGGCATTACGTTGAGTAAAGGGTTAACCCACTACTAAATAGATGTCCTGGTGGGGGGGGGGGGGGGGGGGGGGTGAAATGCTCACCTGAATGGAAAGATTCCACATCAACGGATACTCTACAATGAAATGAGACTATCAAACAAACAAGGCCCTTAATAAATGTATTAAAACAAGAGGACCGGGGGGGGGGCTGGGGTACTCCCCTTAGAAAGATGTTTTAAAAAAACGTTTCAGGTCGCATACTATTCATCTATGGCTTATTAACACTACCAAGAAATAAAGTTATGTGATTATTTATAACTTGTGTTGTCCATGTTAGATGATTTTTCTAAATGCTAGCCCAGGAATAATACTGTGATGTCCAGTTATGCTGAAAAAAAGGCTGTTTTACCAGGTCTTGAAATTCTCAACATGTGTTTCTCTACTTTTTCAGTCTCTAGATTACAAACATTGCATTCAAATGCCCACATGTCAATGTTGTATTGTTAACTGGGTGGTGTGGAGGAGGGTCCACTGAGTTAATTGGGTTGGGGGGGGGGAGGTGGTTACTTAAAAGGTATGTTTTGAGAACTTTTGAGTGATTTAGTTCTCAAAAAATAACATTACGTGTACGCTTCATTACTAGTAGCGACCCCATTTCCAACATCCATGAAATTCTGTGCTAAAGACGAAACCTGACCGTGAAATTGGTTAGTATAAATGAGGCACCGGAAAAAACTCTGTAACATGTAACTGCTTATTTGTTGCACTTACAACCAGAAAAAAAATCACAACACATGAGTTAAAGATTCAAAAACGCACTTGTAAAATTCCACGAATTGATGCCAGTTCTTTATATAATTCACAAATATTACAAAGATACTTGTTTGAATAAAAAACTGTAAATCTGTGGAGTGATGCTGAGGTATGACAAGCTAACGCTGAGCTTATTCCCACCCACTAATTACGGTTATCCAATCAGATACCAGTGCGACTGATAATCACAACCTACCACACGCTGCCACAACTGTATATAAGTAGCGTTGTTAGTAACTGAAAAACATATTTTTTAAAATTCATTTTGTTTGGAAGTGCTTTGATTCGACAAATGTACCTGTAAATTTTTGGAGCGGAAAAATGAGGGTTGATGCAAGAATACTGGCGATTGATGAACTAGGTCATTGGGAAGACAGACAGTTGGAAAACTTTATTGTTCAGGATGGACTTAAACAAGTCCACCACCAGGTGGTGGATCAATATACAGCCATGGTGGCAAAACTGAATATGCCAAAATGCTGGTTTTCGAAAGGAACCATCCTCTTGTCATGACTAATCAACCATAAAGAAACAGTATTTGTTGAATGTCTTGTTTTCAAGTTATCGCGTGGACAAACAAACAGTTCACGAATGGATGGACAGGACAGATGGACAGATGGACGGACAGACAGACAGACAATGCCATACCATAATATGGCCTGCTCATATGAGCTGCCATATAAAAATACATCATTCATTTTACTGGTTGGGAAAGTGACTTTGATAGAATTGTATCTGAAGCCGAGATCAGAGAGCCAGTGATTGACTGTAGGGGGGGGGGGGGGGGGGGAGTTGTATTTGTATGGAGCCTGCGATACTTTATTTTATATTTTTATTCATGATGTCCCACTATTCATAGATGCTGTTTTTCTGTGATAGCATCAATTTATCACACCTAACATCTGTTTTAACACCTACTGTTGGTTGTAGCTTATTCATTGGTGTTTAAGGTCGCATATTTATGCACAATGGCTAATCATGACCATGACAGTTTTATAGGTGGAGGAAGCCAGAGTACTTGGCGAGAACCAGCAAGCAACTGTCAGCTCCCCAACATATGCTAACTCCACACAAGCAGGGTTATCATTGGTTAAAGACAAGTGTGCCATCAACGTGCAGTACACCTTAGTACACAATGCCTGTGGGCAATGGGGGGGGGGGGGGGGGGGTGAAGTGTCTTGAACAAGGACACAACACGGTTGCCGCAGGTGGGATTCGAACCGAGGACCTCTCGGCTTGCAGCCTGCACCTCTACCTACTGAGTCACCGTGCCCACGTTGGTGGGTAGCGTAATTGATAGTGGGTAACAGTGTAACAGAGAGCACAAAAACTGATAAACATTAATTATAAGTTTATTACTGTAAACAACTAACAACTAAAGAATAACAAGGCAATCATCGCCAATCAAGTCATAAAACTGGTCACAATCAAATATTTCTTTCACCATTTACAATTGCCCCAAGGTCCAAGAGCTGATAATAATCTTTTCTTAAAAATAGTTGTTGGCTGTAAAATCTTCACCACCATAAGTTTGCCTTTTCCTGATTCCCCCTTCCCGTGTTAAAAAGATTATTGTAGGATAAAATGCCCTCAGACATAACGCCATCTGTGAAAATGCATGCCGGACAAAATGCTCCTTAGGATATAATGCCCTCACAAAATATTTTTTTAAATTATTTCATATATATATTTATGTGAAACAAATAAGGACCCCCCAAACCCCCACCAATGGGAGCTCCATACCCATCCCCACCGCAGGCCTACGGACATTGGACATGCCTGTAGAACATATCAACCTGACATCCCCTCTCTCAAATTATGCCCCCATCAATAGGAAATTCTATCTATGCCCCTGATATAGCACAATTTTTGTAATCACCACCCCCACCCCGCCCAAAGAAAAAGAAAGAACCAAACAAGAGGGGGGGGGGGGGGGGGGGGGGGGGGGGCATGCCCCGGAGAATTCCCCCATGGTGCATACCACCAAACCATGACAAGAGAAGAAATGAACCATGATACTATGAAAGCTATTCCCCAAAACCATCTTCATTCCAAATTTCATTGAGAGCTACTAGCCCCAAACCAGAGATACGAGGCAAACAGACAAAAAATTGGCTATTTTATGAGGCAGACAGCAAAATGATTGTCGTTGTTTTACAGAAAGTTAATTGTGAAGGCCAGAAACACCTGTTCCTGAAGTCTAGTAACGTTCTGACCATCCAAATAAGAGATTTGGAACAAAGACATAATGCCACATGTCGGGAGGTGCTTTGCATGTATTTTCTTTGTTTTATTACAGGGACATGGCTCATTTGAAAGCCTTTCCCATAAACAATCTTTATTCCAAATTTCACTGAAATCTGATAACCCAAACCTTAAAGAACAAAGATATAATGCCACACGTGGGGAGGTGATTTACATGTATTTTCTTCGTTTTACTGCAGGAACATGACTCATTTGAAAG